>JABFDZ020000040.1:1766461-1777229 GCA_019775955.2 Pollimyrus isidori | reverse complement strand
CATTTCTGGGGGTAATGTGAGGGGGGGGGGGGGGCACTATACCAATGGTCAGAAGGTTGCTGATTCAAGTCAGCAGAGTCAGCAGAGTGATTGCCCTTGGGATCCTGTCTGACCCTACAAAAAATGCACATTGCTTGGGATAAAAGCAGTTGATTAATAAATAACTAGAAATGAAATCTAGTGTAGCTCTAACAAATGTTCCATCTGCATTTTGTGAGTGCTGCGTTTTCCCGAAGGTGGGTGCGAGTGTGGCTGTGTTTGGCTGTTTTGGTGGGACAATCTTGTAAGGTCCTATAAGGTTAATTACAACAAAATGGGAGTTAAATACAGCTGTACATAAAACATGAGTGAAAGGCTGCCGCCCATCAATTATGCCTCCAGGAGAGTCCGTTGTGGGGCACTGCAGCTGAGATTAGTGAAGTGATAACCCCAAGCATGAGGAGCAGTTAATCTGCCTTATTAAGAATAAAAGTTCCTGATTAATGATGTTCCCACAACTCAGCAGTTTGGCATCTGACCTCCCAGGCAGGTGATGCGCCATGTTTGCTCAGAGCGAAATGAGAGATAAAGTTTGCTTGCTTCTGCCTTTGTTAGGTTGTTCACTTCAGCATGAGGTTCGGTTTCACTGACTTTTTACACCGTCATGGCGACCTCAGAAGTCCACTGAGCCTTTTCTCCTTGGTTCTCTAAAATTTCCCCCGCTCTCTTTCATCATTTGATTTGCAGATACGGTGGAATCTGGAGCCTATATCCACTATCAGTTCTCAGTGGTTAATGTAAGTATATAACATATTGTTAATGGAATACCTGAGCAGGTCGAATTGTCACTGTCATGTGGTGTCACCATATTTCTCCCTCTGTTGTATATGTGTGCGCGTGTGTTTGTGTGTGTGAGCATGCGTCTGTGTGTGTGTGTGTGTGTGTGTGCGCACGTGTGTCCTGACATCTGAGTTATGCTTCAGGATGTATTGACCATGACCGCCCTACGGAATTTGTACAATGATCCCAACAACCTGAAGTTTGAGAACATCACTATCTTGGGGGTGACAAAAACTCCCGGCCCCCTGGAAGTGACCCACGGGGACACGACCAGCAAAGTGCCACCTGAGAGCGTTCAGTATGATTCTGACAAGAGTGTAAGCATCTGCCACCAAGCTCGCCAAGGAATTACTCCCCAGTTCCTCAAATCAAATGTTTCTGCTTCTGTCTCTGTGCCGTCGCTCTCAAACACGTACCCAACACACTGAACCCACACACACAGGTGCTGTACGTGAAGAACCTCACTCTGGAGCTGGGACAAAACTACACAGTGAAGTGGGACACTCTCGCTCTGGTGGAGAGGTTCGACTGCTACCCTGATGACAACGTCACTGAAGAGAACTGTAAGGCCAGGGGCTGCATCTGGAAGGTGAGTGGGAACCCAAAGCATGGAAACCTACCCTCACCATGGAAACCCACCCTCATCCTGGAAATGCACCCTCACCATGGAAACCTACCTTCACCATGGAAACCTACCCTTGCCATTGGCACCTGTGTTTTTGCCCAAGCATTGAATTAAGCTACTCTTTGTTACTCAAAGACTATATCATGTTGGGGTACATTGGGTTTCTCAATGTTACTGAAAGACCATATCATGTTGGGTCATGTTGGGATATTCAACATTACTTAAAAAGCACATCCTCTTTATATTTAGCCAACCGACACTGATCGTGTTCCTTGGTGCTTCTACCCCACGGACTATGGCTATGCTGTGCTCAAAGTTAATAACAGCAACACTGGCTGGAAGGTGGAGATCCAACGTGACCCCAAGCTGCAAAGCCGGCGACCACAATCCCCCGACATTGACAAACTTGTAGTGGAGATTGACTACCTGAGTGGTACCATGCTGCAATTTAAGGTTACGTATTTCTGTAGTTTTCTATTAAACATACACAAGACCCCATCTTGGTGCCTCAGTTCTGGTTGCAAAGGCACGCTTGCTAATAGTTAACTTCATGATTGCATTAGACTTCAGGAAACCAGCTCTTCTTATCATCCATCTATAGATCTATGACCCGGCAACAAAACGCTTTGAGGTGCCGGTTCCACTTGACACACCGCCCACGCATGAGACGGATGCCAACAAGAGACTGTACGATGTGAGCGTGGCAGAGAAACCCTTCGGGATCAAGGTCACCCGGAAGAGCACGGGAACTGTGATGTGAGTTGTGACAAACCAAGTTTTCACAATGTATATTAGCAAGTCAGAGTGAATAAGTGAGGTGGCCAGCAGCCTCCAACAACTGAGAAGGTTAGGGTTAACCTGCTGTCCGATATTTCCATTCACAGATGGGACTCCAGTCTCCCTGGATTCACCTTCTCTGACCAATTCATTCAGATCTCCACACGCCTTCCGTCCAAATATATCTATGGCTTTGGAGAGACCGAACATACCAGCTATCTTCATGACCTCAACTGGAACACTTGGGGCATGTTCTCCAAAGATCAGCCACCTGGGGTATGCTTCTATTCACCCCACATTTTGATTCTTTCTTATCCATTCAAACCCTTTATCCTTCAAATCATTCCTTCAGGTCTCCAAATTCTTCTTCTTCCTGCTCTCCTACTTGCTCTCTGGTACTTTTTTCATTCCTCCTCCAGAATAATGTGTCCCTTGAGGCACTCACCATGACCCCCTCCTCTTCCCATTTTCCCTTCTGGGCCTTCACATCACACACTATAAAGCTCAAATAGCGTTTTCTGTTGTGTCTTCCAATAATCCCATGTCTGCTTTCCATAATCCTCCCATTACACTCCCACCTCACCAGTTCCTCGAGAGCCTTAAATCGTGCTCTGCTCTGTGTCGTCTCGCCTGGCCATGTGACCATGATCATTTACAGAATTATTTTTATGTTAAAGAAACACACACACGGTTAAATAGGAAACAATTCAAAAGAAAAGAGGCATATGTGAGGAGGTTGAACTTTAAACTGCCCTGAACCACAGTGGTTCTGGGAAGGTCTGCTTCCCCTCATGTGGAGTGTGAAGCTCCCTGAAGAGTGCCATCCAAAGTGTATTGTCAATAGATTTCACCTCCCATCAGTACACAAGCTCCTGACCGTCCTCCTCCAACCCAAAAACCTTTTGCCTGCCCCTCACCCCCCATCATAATTCATGTGTTAACACTTTCATTTGTCAGGATAAAACAGAGAATACTTTCAGTACTTAAACTCATGGCTCCCCCATGGTTTTTTCCCTTCTTTCTTCTCCCCAAACTTACAGTACAAGGTGAACTCCTATGGTGTGCACCCATTCTACATGGGGTTGGAGAACACAGCAGATGCACATGGGGTTTTCCTGCTCAACAGCAATGCTATGGGTGAGCGCCCACCCCATCCCCCACACTCTCCTTCCATTCTAGCAGTTGTCTTGTGGAGAGGAGTTCTCCGTAGAAGGACTTCTACAAGCAAGCTGTTTCTATCTCCACGGCTCATATCGTTCTGAATGATGTTATAGCTGCACCGTATTTGATGCTGACGTCTGTACTGATGCGAATTAGCCCTGACAGGCCTTCCTTTCGTCCACATGTACCTTCACATCAGATGTGACCCTTCAGCCGACGCCTGCGCTAACATATCGAACCATCGGTGGCATCCTGGACTTCTTCATGGTCTTCGGTCCTACACCGGAGATGGTGGTGCAGCAGTACACAAAGGTAAGCACCCACTTTCACCTATGTGTGTGTGCCTGTGCATGTGTGGAAGCTACTGTATCTGCCAGCCAGGTCATGCTAAGACAAGCCTTGACACTCCATTTGCAGTGTTAGCATTTTGTAGTATTTATAGAGAGGACAAAGCATGGATGAGATTCAGCTCTGTCAAAACCTAATGGCATGGCTCTTTCCAAGCATTCTGAGAACAGTCCCACGACAAGGTGGATCTCTGGGGTCCTGGCTTGGATAGCAATGGGCTGGATGGATCTATGGACTCACAGGCTTCCTTTTTCCATTTTTCAACAGTTGATTGGCCGTCCAGTTTTGCCAGCCTATTGGTCACTTGGATTCCAGCTCTGTCGCTATGGATATGAAAATACCTCTGAGATTGAGAACTTATACAATGAGATGAAGAGCGCTGGCATTCCCTACGTAAGCACCTGGCCCTTTATGTCTGTAACTGGGTACTAAATGTAAATGGATGTCCAGGCCTGATACTCACATACCAATCTGTGACCTTTGGCTGCTGTCTCCTTCAGGATGTCCAGTATGCAGATATTGACTACATGGAGAGGCAAATGGACTTCACTCTGAGTGAAGACTTC
The DNA here is from genome assembly GCA_019775955.2 of Pollimyrus isidori. Classification (NCBI taxonomy): domain Eukaryota; kingdom Metazoa; phylum Chordata; class Actinopteri; order Osteoglossiformes; family Mormyridae; genus Pollimyrus; species Pollimyrus isidori. Next base: position 1,772,933 of record JABFDZ020000040.1, on the reverse strand, counting down.
AAGGATCTACCTGCTCTCGTGGACCGCATGAGAAAAGATGGCATGAAGTTTATCCCTATCCTGGTAGGTGGCCAGGCTCACCTTGAAAGCATTGATATTTTCCGTTGCCTGGAAGAAATGACAGCAGTCAGTCTCCGCACATTTGTATTTTCCTTCATCGCGTATCATAGTTAAGCTGCAGGCTTTCCATCATTTGCTCACAAGCCATTTTGTTTATCTAACTAAGAATTCCAGCACCCCGTACCCTCTATAGCCTGAACATGTCACTGGACCATTTCCCAGATCCGTAAATGGTTTGTTTTCTTTAGGACCCTGCCATTGCGGGTAATGAGACGTCCTACCCCTCCTTTACTCGTGGAGTAGAGGAAAACGCTTTCATCAAATGGCCTGACAGGGATGAGATCATGTGGGGAAAGGTACACTCAACCGAGAAATGATTGACATACTTATAAAATAATAAATAATAATAATAACCAGGGAAACTACATGCTAGGTGTGGCCTGACCTCCCCGGTGCCATAGTCAATGAATCTTTGGATTGGGATACTCAAGTGAAGGTAGGGTCTCACTTTTATCATCATACATAATACCCACCTTTCGCTTCAGAGTCTTCTGAAACAGAAGCATCTTCCCCTGCTTTGTCTCCACAGCTGTACAGGGCCTACACCGCCTTCCCAGACTTCTTCCGCAACCAAACAATCGAATGGTGGTACAGAGAGATCGACGAGTACTACAACAACACTTTGAAGTTTGACGGCTTGTGGATCGTAGGTGTTCCTCGGGCAGTTTCCCCAGCATGCGCTGTGTCCCTGGCCTACGTGCCTCATTTGCATGCATGAGGATGTCTTTAATTATAATGAAATGTCTATTTACACGCACAATTCCAAATGAAAGAAGACAAAAATATCTCCGTGCATTCATTACATTGTTCGTAATGGCGTATAACAAACAAGATTATAGGAACAACCTAACACATATGCCAGGTCACAGAATGAGCTGCAAGCATGACATTTCAGCAAAATTACAGAGCAACCTTTAATTTCCTTCGAAGGACATGAATGAGCCAGTGAGCTTTGTCCATGGGACAGTGGATGGTCAATGTCCAGGACCTGTGGAGTACGACTATCCGCCCTACATGCCAGGTAAGGACGCGCTTTCGTACTCCTGTTGCACCTCCAGCTGTTTGTTTCTGCAGCCTGCTGGGAAATTTTGCTCCTCAAAAAGATGTTTTAGCTGGCCCCCCCTCCAGGGTTGTTCCCTGCCTTGTGCCTGTTGCTCCCGGGATGGGAGCAACAGGCACAGTAGGGTAAGCGGGTTGGAAAATGGATGGATGGAAAAAGATGTTTTATTTCTCCTGGGAAGCGGAAATTTCATTTTTGTCTCCGTAATATGAAATACCTCTGTTTCAATGGGGAATTCATAAAATTACTGCTGACCAGAGCAAGTGGAAGGGATGAGTGGGAAGAATTTAAACCACGTTTCATAAAAAAAGTACCTTAATAAAAAAATTCATTATTTATATTCCGTCTTTGAATTTGTCAAATATTTGCAGGCTAGCTGAAGGCATAGAATAGGCTACCTACTGAGACCTTTGCAATCTTGTCCTGACGTGGTCATAGTTTGGCTAAAATAAGACAAATGTGAGAGCCTGCAGAGATGTATTTTTTAGATCCATCATGCCTTCTGTGAGATACCCAGATCCTTATTTCTCAGGATAAATATTTGTGATTTTGGTTTTTATTAGGGAGACATCAAACTAGCAAGGCAAAGCTACAACTTGAAAAATAGTCTTAAACTTTTACGATCCACTGACATACGACTAATTTATGACACGCTTCCATGCCATACCCTTCAGCCCTGGAGTCAAAACACATGGGCCTCAACCACAAGACCCTGTGCATGAACAGTCAGCAGTATCTGCCAGATGGCACACCTGTCAAACACTATGATGTTCACAGTCTCTATGGATGGTCCCAGGCAAAACCCACTTATGAGTGAGTACAGGCTGATTACACAGTTTTTCTACCCAGTGCTATGTAGAGCTGTCTGTATGACTACCCAGTGCTATGTAGAGCTGTCTGTATGACTACCCAGTGCTATGTAGAGCTGTCTGTATGACTACCAAGTGCTATAAGTACGCAGAGTTATTGCCATTGTTACCAAGTGTTGTTAATACGAAAAAATACTGCTACCTAGCGTTATGAATACATGGATATATCGCTGTCGTTTCCAAGCATTGCTAATTCACAGAATTGCCGATACCAAATGTTTCGAGTCTTTCGAGCAAATTGTTATCACTACTGTTTTTTGCTTATAATCAACCAAATCTTTTGTATCATTTTCTTCTCTTGTCAGTGCCTTGTTGAACATCACCAAAAAGAGAGGGGTGGTGATCTCTCGGTCTACATACCCCTCCAGTGGGAAATGGGTGGGCCACTGGTTAGGAGACAACACCGCTAGCTGGGACCAGCTCTACAAGTCGGTCATTGGTGGGTGGAGATGTGAGATGGGGACATCTCACCGACCATGTCGTTTTTGTTTGATGCCCTTCTGTTCACGTTCATTTTCTTCATGCTACACCACTCACTTGAATAGAGAATGTTTTGCGATCAGAATGTTGAAGCCCCGTCATTACCCATGTACCCCTACCCATGATGCTTTTCTCATTTTTTCCACTGCCCAGGCATGCTGGAGTTCAGTTTGTTTGGCATCTCATATGTAAGCTCTGTTTCAATTACTGTCTCCAACAATCAACCAATTGCAGTGCATCACTGAATCATGTGACTGATAAAATGAAACGGCTGCTCTTCTAGACTGGAGCAGACATCTGCGGCTTCTTCAAGGAAGCCGAGTATGAGATGTGTCTCCGCTGGATGGAGCTGGGTGCTTTCTACCCTTACTCTCGCAACCACAATGGCAAGGGAAACCGAGTGAGTTTTAACAGCCCCGCCTCCCTGGTGGCGTGTGAATCTTGTCCCGAACATACAGCTCTCCTTTGACTTCACGTCTACCATATGGCTCGAACCTGTGCAATAGCTTGTGGGTCAGTGTCTGACTCTGTGGGTTAGGATGCTGTGAATCAGAAGGTCACTGGTTCAAATCCCACGGTTGGTGGTGCCGTTTCACCATTGGGCCCTTAACACCCAGTCTCTCTAGAGACGTCCTGACCCTGTTTTTGCAAACAAATATACATCACTTTCAATGAAAATCCCATGATAAATGCATATAATGTAAGAAGGAGAGAGATTATAGCAAGTAAGTAATCCTGCTACTTCACGCCTGTTGGTTGCCAGGTATTTGTTAAAAATTTGACCTTTGAGGACTGTTGGGACACATCTAAAATCCAATAAGCACAACAGTGAGGATCGATGCAGCGTTACTAAATTTCCTCGTTGAAATACGACATGACCACATTGCTGAAGGGAGGTGCATGCAAAATTGAATTCTCAAGGTTACCCCCCCACACACACAACTCTCCCCCCTTTCGCTTCCAATCAAATCATAATGGCTTGCAAATAGATGTTTAAACTGGGGGAAAATGAAGGGAATGTTTAGCCGTAAGACGATGGCGGTGTTGCCCGAGGCTGAAGGAGAGTGGTTTGGGGTCACTTACAAACATGGCTGTTTATTTCTGACATGTTCGACTAGCCCAGGAGTGACTAGAGAGGGGAGGGGCCCAGACGGAACAAGCTAGCGGTCAGAGCCAAGACAGTGTGCCTTTCATTAATGAGGCCCTTTGATTTCTGTTTACCCTGTTCACCCTCAACACCCTGAGCCAACGTTCCGCCATTTCCCCCATGCTCGCGTACCGATGCAGGCGCCCTTCTGAACGATTGGTTTAGTACGAGGACATGGAGAGTCCAAACGACCTGCAGGGGGATCGGGAGTGAGGTGGTGGGTGTGGGAGAGGATATGTGGGGACAGGGCAGAGAGGCCGGGCACGCTTAGGCCGCAATGTGGTGGCACATACTCACCACGGCACAACTGCAATAACTTGTGATGATTGTCAGCCCTGCAGGGCCGCTGTAAAGGAGAGGGCGGTTAGGATGATTGAAGAGCAGAAATTTGGAACATAATTGGATTGATCTGGGCTCGGAGCCCCAATATGATATGCAGTCATGGGGCCCAAAATCTTTAGCGTTATTTTAACACATCGGGGAACACTTGGCTTTATTTACAGGTAAGGCAGGCAAAGCGCAGATGGAAAACACAATAACCAGACTGGGGAAACAAACTGAAACACGGACTAAATACAGAGGACTAATGATAACAACCAGAAACAGCTGATCACATGGGGATCCCACACGGGGTTAACGAGGGGGCGTGGCACACAGAAGGAGTGGACGATCAGGGAATAACACATTGGTTTTTTTAACTTTACACATTGTTTGGATGCATTATTTTCTTTCTTTTTTGATAAATGTGCTTAGACGTGTTTAATACAGTACATGCTTTTCTTCTTTTCTTGTCCGGTTTATTTTGTGCTTAAATGATAAAAAAAAAAAACATACTTTGGTGTGTTTTTTTGGGGCCGGGAACCAATTCATTCAATTTCCATTATTTCTTCCTATGGGGAAAATTTGATCAGAACTCGAACTTTTTAGGTTTCGATCCAGAGTTTTGAACGGATTAATTTCGACTTCTGAGGTACCACTGTATATTATTTTCTTCATATTTGAATTGCATCAGCTTTGGAAATCACAGACATAATCTTGCTGTGTAGTACACAATCACAGTATAACCTCTGAATCTTGAATAGTATCAATAATGAGGTCACTGCCATGGAACCAGAAACACAGTATTCCTCCAGAACTTGGGGAATGTTCCGGAACCATTTTCGAGACTATTGTTTGGGGAGATGTGCATACAGGTCGCAGACTCAGCGTCTGGGTGCATTTTAAGTTTTCCAAAGCGCACCCCCTCTTTAAAAAATATGGTGTGTTAAGTGGAACAGGCATAAGCACACACACACGCGCACACACACACACACGCACACACGCACACCCCGTCTTTGACACACTTCCTCATTCCTGCTCCCCCGCATCGATCGCTGGGGCCGCTGTTAATTTCAGCGCAGTATTGATATCTGAAGGCAGATGGAGGCTTTGAAAGGTCTCCGTGACTCCAGTCAGAGAGCGTGAAAAGGGATTTCTCTGCTGGAGCCCATGAAGAATAAAAAAGACACATGAAAAAGGAGAACAAAAACCTCGGAAAGATCTTAGCACAATTTTCAACTTTGCTTTTTACTTTTAACAAAGAAGTGAGGAAATCGTTTATATGTCAAAGTTTATACAGTGTGAGTAATAATAATGCTAATCAGAAAATATGTAGTCTTATAGCTTAATAATACTTGCTGCATATACAGAGCGGAACAAGAGATATCAAAGAACAAGCAATGTCATTCAGTGTATTTAAGCTCTTGGTGATCTGCTGTTTATTGCAGAGCAAAGGTGATGTTTTAATCGCTTAGTGTGTCGTTTACACGCCTGCTGCTCAGTCCGGTCTCATGGCTCTGTTGCATGTCTACAGAAGCCCTGCTCCTGACTTTGTGGGATCTATGAAACCAGAGCAAGCTGTGGGGAAAATTGGCCAAGAGAAACATTTCCTGGGTGATAGCACTTAGTGAGGGAAGGCAGAGGAAACACTGTAGTTTACTGTCTGTGGGTGCTGTTGCCGAGGGCTGTGACGGGATGCTTGTGACGGTGACACTGTGTCCGTGTCACTTACAGAGGCAGGACCCAGTGGCTTGGAATTCCAGTTTCTCTGAGTCCTCCAGGCGCATCCTGGAGATCCGCTACACGCTTCTGCCCTACCTGTACACGCTCATGTTCGAGGCTCACACCCAGGGCAGCACGGTCATCCGGCCGCTACTCCACGAGTGAGTATGTGCGCGACCACAGCCCAACACCCAGATAACATCTCAGACCTGCAGAGATTCAGGATGACATCGGGCTACCACTTTGAGGGCTACTTTGCTCCAGAGGCCCACAGGATTTGGCACTTTTTTGGTTCTGCTTAACTTCAGCATTTAACTGGAGGTTCTCTAGGACCTGAGGGAGTAAGCAAGGTAATTCCACCTCACCTGTACTGGCCATTATGGGGGCTAATTTACTGATGGGTTAGCAGGTGCTCACCGTAAGCGGTCCCATCTGGGATGTTTCCCTTTCTCCCTCCTTTCTTTTTCTTCTGAATAATCCTCTGTCTATCCCTTCTTCACTTTTGCCCTTTCGATTACTTTTTTAATATGTCCTTAGTCTTTTTCTGTTTCCTTTCTGTTCCGTTTTTCTCTCGGGTTTATTCTGTTCATGTTATACTTCGTTTAATTTCTATTCTTCCTTGAGCTCTCTCTGGCGGGGGGGGGGGGGGGGGGGGGGGGGGGGGGCGGGGGGGCGGGGGCGGCGGGGGGGGGGGGGGGGGGGGCGGGGGGGGGGGGGGGGGGGGGGGGGGGGGGGGGGGGGGGGGGGGGGGGGGGG
>JABFDZ020000040.1:1717014-1733314 GCA_019775955.2 Pollimyrus isidori | reverse complement strand
CACCCCCCCCCCCCCCCCCCCCCCCCCCCCCCCCCCCCCCCCCCCCCCCCCCCGCCGCCCCCCCCGCCCGGCCCGCCCCGCCGCCGCCCCCCCCCCCCCCCCCGCTCTACAGCAGGAGTGAGGCAGAGATACACCTACAGGAACCGAAAGCCGCTGTTAGGTTCCTTGCCATTCCTGGAATTCCGGTTCTGACCCGCGAGAAGGTGCCGGGATCCCTGCTTCCCCATGTCCCTCCATGCTGCCCCGTCCCCACATGTCGGGTCATGCGGACCTTTCCCCAGTGGATTGGCGGTACCCAGGTACCGTATCACAGTTGCAAGTCCCCCAGATGGATGCAAGTGAGGTCCTTCAGAGTCCATCAAGGAGTCAGCTCTCCATTTCTCCATCCGTGAGTCGTCTGTGGTTTCCTTTTTGAACCTGAGCTTCTGCAGAGCCCTTTCTAACCATGAACGAAATCCGAACAGTAAAGAATATTGGAGGTGAGTTTCAGATGGTTAAAGGATCACTTCCTGCCAATCGCTCTCAAAAAAAAATTAATCAAATTTTGCTACATAAACGAAGGCTGTGTGGGTGAGTTTAGTGCCATAATGTACAGCCCATGATCACATGACAATCACAACATCTACTTCCATGTGTCTGGATTCTGTGTGTCAGCTCATAAGTAGTTATAATCCATCGACTCATAAAATTAGACGCCACTCTGCCCCTCTGTGAATAGTAAGGACCAGCTTGTTTCATTGGACTACGTAGGTCAGAGCACCGTGTGATGGACGGCTCCCTCAGCCAATCGCATCACAAGCCTGCCAGCCCTGACTGCCTAGACCACTGCTTTGTCTGTCCGTTTTACTGTGACATTAGGAGCAAGTGGACAGGTGCCCAGACAGCATGATTTCCTGGGCTGCCCTCCAGCTGACGGTCATTTATCTCTCTTGCTCTCTCTCTCTCTCTCTCGCTCTGCCTTTTCTACCAAATAAGCAAATACCTGATAACTGCAGCTGGGCTGTTTTTGTTGGCAAAACCTTGGGGCCCGGTGCCCCCCATTCTCTGTTTAATTATTTCCTTCCATTGTTTGAATGCTTTTCGCTGGACTTGAATTTATCGTTGAGTGTTCTGTGTGTATATAAGCCCCCACACCCTGCATTCTGTGGTGGGGCTCTGGCCTATATTTTTAGTAGAACAGCTTAACAATAGTGCCCCCACAGCAGAGTCTCCCTTGTGGAAGTACTGTCTCTGACTCCTCCCCCTAGATAAACTTCTACCATCCCACTTATGCACAGCCGTTCCAGGCTCTGTCCTGTTTTTCCTTTTGCTTTCCAACCTCCTTGGAACCAGCTGGTGGCATGCCACGCTCCCGCCACGCTCCCGCCGCCCTCCCGCCACGCTCCCGCCGCCCTCCCGCCACGCTCCCACCACGGGGTAGGTTTCTAGGGCCCCAGCTCTCTGCCTCCAGTCCCAGTGTAATAACTGTTTATGGCCAATAGGGGGCCCTGAAACCTCAGGGGCTTTTGCTGAGACTCTCTGCTGTATCAACAGGACTCTCTTCTCCAGCACTGATGGTACTCCCTCCCCCCCATTTCCCCCCTGTCAGGACTCTCTCCCCATGCTGACAAACATCTTTGCTGTGACTCGACTCCCTTCGCTTGGATAGGGCTCGGATGGGGGGCGGCGCAATTAGCCCCCCCGCTAGGTGTTCTCTTCTAGGGCCCTCGACGCGTGTAGGGCTCTCGACTTGATGAATCGAGGTGCAAAGAGTGTATGAATTATTGCCGTTTCTCACCCAGTTGTGCACGAGGTTGCAGCCCGTGCCTCACATTATGATGTCTCGTCCAGGTACTATATACAGTACCATATAAAGAAAATTCAATCAGCAGCCAAATACTTAACAGGAAAATCATTTCAATTAACTGTGACTTAACTGGAGGCACAGTGGTAGGGACTCTTGCCTCCCACCACTGGGACCAGGGTTTGAGTCTCTGCTGTGGTTCCATGTATCCGAATGTGTGATGGGTTAGTGCCCCATCCTGCCTTGTGCCTGCAGCCTCCAGGATAAACTCCACACCCTGTGTGACCTTGAATAGGATAAGCAGTTATGGGAAATGGATGGTTGTGGCTCAGTGGGTTAAAGTGCTGTGCTGTGGAAGGTTGCCGCTTCAAATCCCCTGATCGGCTGAGTGATGTCACCATTGGGCCCTTAACCCCCAATTGTTCCAGGGACTGGTGAACCCTGCTGTTTAAAATAATAATAATAATAAGTCTGTTGCTTTGGGTAAAAGCATCTGCTACATAAATCAAAAGATAACAAACTTAATTCCCAGCACACAAGAAGGATGTGAGAGGGGAGGGGGAATCGGGTAACAGCAAAGGTTTTCTTTCTCGAATCTCTGAGTGGTCTCTGGCTTCCTTTCAAAGCTCACTGTGCTCTGTAATTTGGGAAAGAAATGAGCTCTTCTACCATAAAAAGGGATTCTGGTCCACTAACATGGAATCTCATTTAAAAAACCACAGTGTACTTTTGTGTGACTTTTTAAACAGTTCATCGTTATTTTTGTTAACCTTTTTGCAAGTATTTCTCACATTTTCCTGCACACCGAAGTTCGTGACAAGACCCAGATAGGCTGGAAATTAGGCCCTGATATCACCTGTGTTACAGATCTCATTATAAAGTCAAGTGATGTTTTTATCTGCGGCTGGAATTTGAGGATGGAACAGAGAAAAGAAACATGAAAGCATCTGTATTCTCTCTCCTTCTCTCTCTCTCTCTCTCTCTCTCTCTCTCCTTCTCTCTCTCTCTCTCTCTCTCTCTCTCTCTCTCTCTCTCCCTCTCTGTCTCTCGCTCTCATACTCACCCCTCTGCATTAATAAACAGGCTCTGATCCTTGACAAAGGGTCAGTGAGAGATTGTGGCCGGCCGCCCCATCACACCGACGCCCCTCTCTCCATTCCCAGGGCAGCCTTGACACACGTCCCTGTCTTCCTGTTCACCTCCTCCAAAATCTGCGATTCCTTCCAAAGTCCGTGTGTGGGCCGGTACCTCTGTAGTCTGAGTACGAGTGGGATCCTATCCAGCCCCTTCCCTGCCTCGCGTCTGTCCCTCTATGTTGGTGTTTCCCAATCTGGTCCCCGGGGACTCACTGATAGGCCACGTTTTTCCTCAAGGAACTGGGATGGCGCAAAAATCTGGACGGTCTATGGATCCCTGGGAAGCGGATTGGGAGACATTGAATCGTGCTCCGTTGCTCTGTTACAGGGAGCGGTAATCCCCTCCAACAGCGGGACTTCCTCTATTCCCACCTCCCAAGAAACAATAGAGCCCACGGTGGCCCAAAGATGGCCGCCTTCTGCCTCCGCTAACGTCGATCCAGGTGTGTCGGTGCGCCGGAATCCTTCCACGCTGCCCGTCGTGTGTGTGCGCCTCAGGAGTGACTTTGGCCAATGGCGCCCCTGGCGGGTTCTAATTATGAACTGCGGGCTCACGGTCCTCCTTAATTACAGCACACCGCTGAGACCGAATAACAACAAGACGTGCGGACAGGGAGCGTGATTATCTTTAATACCCGCACGCGGCGAGAGCACGCCCAGGTCAGACACCGTGGAGCAGGCTGCCACACCATGTTTACCGTCTGCCTGCGATATAATTCATCCTTGATTAAAAAACAAGCACAGGTACAGTAAGATGCTATCGCTGTCATGTTTTCCGTCTCTCGGCTTACGCCGGGAAATAGCTGTCAGTTCATTACACAGCCGGACGTGACAGGGTTCCATAAAATGGGGTACGGGTGACAGGCGGGTCCTGGCGGCGGGTAGAGGAGCCAGAGTGGTGATCCCCTTCACGTCCTGGCAAAATAGAGCCAGGTGACTGAGGCCTGGGTCTGGCAAACAGGAATTTACCCACAACTCCCTTCGCCAACTGACCGATTAAGGTTGATGATAAAAACGCGGCATAGTGACGCCGAGCTACACAGCTAACAAGCATGTTTTCTAGCGGGCCGAATGAATTCCTGGCAGCAGGAACTGGATTCCCATTGGCTGATCTGATCCCAGCCCCTGCTTTGGAGAAGGCGGACATGAGAGTCTCTTCCTGAAAGTAAAGCTGTTACAAGTGTCTGCATGCGGGGAATAAAACACATATTATTGGCCCCGGCTGCTCGCTGGCTCCAGAGTTTTCTGCTAAAGAAAAGTTTAATGAGAGATACTCTTTGGCGCTCATTAAACAGACAGCGCGCGTAATACCTTTGCACCAGTACAAGGCAGCGAGTTCATCTCCAGCCAGCTGACTCGTCCTTTAATTGAGGCTGAAAAAGCTTGCAGAATTACAGGCCTGGGCGGCAACTCCAATTTCCAGGGATAACCTCCTGGGGGATGATGCAAGGTCCATTCCGTGGGATAGCGGCCCCTAGAGGTGGGGGGTGATGCAAGGTTTATTTCTGGTGTTAGTGTTGGCTGGACAGGACAGTGAAACGAGAATGGGGGGGGATGATGTAGTGCTAATCCCTGGAGCGGGAGCTTCATTCCATCTAATTTATCAGTATATAGCACCTTTCACAATACAGTCATCTTAAGGCATTTATTTAAGTGTCTATTACTACATCATTTATACAAAATGGTGCATGAAACAAGAAAAATGAAAGGGGGAAGAAAGAATGCCACGAGAAACCATGGGAGAGGAGCATGCTGGGTGACAGCATGCTTGGTGACAGCAATGCTTGGTGACAGCAAGCTTGGTGACAGAAATGCTTGGTGACAGCATGCTTGGTGACAGCAAGCTTGGTGACAGCAATGCTTGGTGACAGCATGCTTGGTGACAGAAATGCTTGGTGACAGCATGCTTGGTGACAGCAAGCTTGGCGACAGAAATGCTTGGTGACAGCATGCCTGGTGATAGCACGCTCGGTGACAGCATGCTTGGTGACAGCACGTTTAGTGACAGCACGCTTGGTGACAGCACGATTGGTGACAGCATGTTTGGTGACAGAAATGCTTGGTGACAGCATGCTTGGTGACAGCAATGCTTGGTGACAGCAAGCTTGGTGACAGAAATGCTTGGTGACAGCATGCCTGGTGACAGCATGCTTGGTGACAGCACGTTTAGTGACAGCATGCTTGGTGACAGCACGCTTGGTGACAGCACGCTTGGTGACAGCACGCTCGTTTCCTCCACAGAGCCCTGCAGCCCCAGAGGAATAATCAGTTTAAGAAACTAATAAAGAATAGATTAAACTAAAGCACTGAGGAATTCACGGGAAAGGAGGGGGAATTAGCTGACGGAAAGCAGTATTAGGGATGGGTTATAAAGAAAGAAAGAAAGAAAGAAAGAATGGAAGGAAGGATGGAAAGACGGAACATAGGAAGGAAGGATGGATGGAAGGAATGATATAATAAAAGGAGGATATCAAGATAATCAGGGGGACTTAAGGAGCGGATCATCAAGTGAGGCACGTTCACCAAGAAGACGTATGGTTCATTACTCCAAAAAGGGCGTACATGTTTAAAGCACACTTTCCACTCATATGCAAAGGGATTTGCAGTGTATTCTTTGTCAATCCTCCCGTTTAATGGCTCTCACAACTGAGACTGGCCGCCTGTGCAATCAATTAGTGTAAAAGCAACAGAGCAAGGTGCTTTCATCTCGGTAATGCAAGACATGTTAGTGGGGGGGGGGGGTTTGACAACGACGGAAATGTAAAAGAGCATGCGGAAGGGGGAAAATGCCGGGTGATATAATAAATAAATCTCAGTAGCAGTATGAACCTTTAGTCCATCACTCTGCTTTATGCATCACCTGTGTATTATTGTGCGTTTTCGACAGCCCTCTCAGGTCGTACCAACTTTTATGATGGGACATTTTGACCCTTCAAGGGATTTTCCTCCAGAAGTGTCTACTAGTTTTGCTGCCCATATATACTGAGGGACAGCACGTACAGATCACAGAGTGCATGTTTTTCTATGAATGTATATAAAGTAACAGCACTTACAGATCACATAATTTGTATACTGCTATGGAAGTATACAAATAAACAAAACTTAAAGATCAACAAACAGAGTGCACTGCTGTCCATGCATACTCAGTAACAGCAGTTACAAATCACAGACAGCTTGCTCATTTGTTCATGTATACTCTGGCAGCACATAAAGGTCACAGAGTGCTTTGCTATTCATGTATACTCAGGGACTGAAGCATCAAATCACAGAGATTGTGCTCTACGGTTCATGTATACTCAGTGACAGCACTTATAGATCACAGAGAGTCTGTTCTTCTGCCCACCCACAGAACCTGGGTATTTGTGTTCATATTTGTATTCAACAGGGTCTGAAAGCCTCAGTTTGTCTGAATGCTACCCCTCGAAGACTTGATGAAAACTCGTCAGCGCCAAGACGGAGGTGAAATCACTGTGCCAGCAAGTGGTACTCTGTGGAAAATAAGCTCTGCACCACCAGATATAAAAGGAAAGGGTTTGCTGTTCATTACAGAAGCACATGTGCTACTGCGCTGGAGAGAGAGACGGGCCCTTCCTGTTCAAGCTCACACAAATGACGGGGATTTATAGACACTGATTTTCAGGTTTTCTTCCCCTTGCTGCAGGAACTCAAAATATGTACAAGATGGATGACTTTCTTCCTGTGCCAGAAATCCGCGATAGAGACAGATGGAGTCGAACGAAAGGGATGTGGCCTGCCTGACGGGAATGTGAAACCGGCCATCACAGGAGCGGGTGGCCATCACAGGAGCGGGCGGCCATCACAGGAGCGGGCGGCCATCACAGGAGCGGGCGGCCATCACAGGAGCGGGCGGCCATCACAGGAGCGGGGTGGACGGGTCACGCGCGCGGCAGGCTCTTTGGGTGTGGCCCGTGTGACCGAGTGTTTTACACGCACAACATTCATATTCCGAGCTTCCCGGAATTGGAAGGAGATACGTCGAGGGTTATAGCCAGAGGTTCTAAAAAAGGGGGAAAATTTTAAGCCGATTTAAATGAATGCGGACTTGTTTGTTTGTTGATTTTCAAGTATAATAAAAGCAGATCTGTCATGTATATTCCCTATATGGCAGGCATATCAGAGCAGGGGGTTTTATCAAAAGCGGAGAGATATTATGTGACAGCCTGGGAGTGTGATCTCTCTGGGCTGCATGTAATCGCCGGCTTGGTTAACACACTACTCCCGCCCAGGGTGCTCCAGGATGTCACTCAACCAACTAAAAACCCGTCACCCTGTGACACCCTTACTCCCGTGACACGTCTGCTCCTCGGCGACATCCACGGACAGATCTGGGGTGTCTGGGGGGTCAAGAAGTCAGGGCACCGGCAAGTTGGGTGGGCGGGGCAGGTGGGTCAGGGCACCAACGGCTGTGAAATCAGAAGACTGGGGGATTGAGGGAGCGGGGGGGTTGAGAGCATGATGCTGTACAGTGGGGCCCCCATCTGGATAAAAGAATAACGGCAAAGCGGTAAAAGAAAATCATCTTTACCTGTGGAAGAAGTGAGGAAGAATGAGTGGAGAGTCCCCATAGAGACATAAAAACAATGTATGTGTGTGTCTGTGTGTCTCTGTGGTCTTGTGTGTGTGTGTGTATGTGTGTATGCATGTCTGTATCTGTCTGAATAGGTCATATATACATTACATTGGGAAATTCAATTTTATGTGTTACAAAAGCCAAACACATACTTGTTTCGTTACTTGTGGTTAAGTTTACGGCTAGGAAGGAGTTAAGGTCATTAATGTTGGGATTTGGGTTTTACCAGTAGAAATAAATGGACAGTCCTCATAGGATATGAGTACAGGTCTGTGTGCATCTGTGTGTGTGAATGTGTGTCTCTGTGTCTATGTGCACCTGTGTGTGTGTCTGTGTGCACCTCTGTGTGTGTGTCTGTGTGCACCTCTGTGTGTGTGTGTGTGTGTGTGTGTCTGTGTGCACCTGTGTGTGTGTGTGTGTCTGTGTGTGTCTGTGTGTCTGTGTGTGTCTGTGTGTGTCTGTGTGCACCTGTCTGTGTGTGTGTGTGTGTGTCTGTGTGCACCTGTCTGTGTGTGTGTGTGTGTGTGTGTGTCTGTGTGTGTGTGTGTGTGTGTGTGTGTGTGCACACTTGATGAAGGGTGTGGATCCTATCAGGCAGGAATAAGGGCGACATTTTCACTGTCTCTGCAGCATCTGCTTGTTTATCCACTGCAATCTCTTTCAGAGAAAATTGCATCTTTTGGCTGCTCCGTGTGTCCATGCAGCAAACTGCTATTATGTCGCTACACGAGTCTGCACCAGGCTGTCTGAATAATGTCGTCTTTATCACTCAGCCGCCGGCCGCCGCTGCCCTTGTCAGTTGGCATGGGGTGAACGGTGAGATCCACAGTCTTCCTCGTCCTCTGTGTCCTTCCCCTGTGTCCCTCTGTTGTCTTTTATGTTTTCCCACAATGCACTTGGCCAGGGAAAAAAGTGAAGTTATTTCACTCTGATAGCTGCAGTTATAACCCCAAGCCTGAGCTGAAAGGGCATCGCAAATCTCACCCCCCCCCCCCCTTCTCCCTCCCCATCTCTCTTATTACTTTGCTTTGTTCCTTCTGTGATTTCAATAACTCCTTCATGCATGAATAAATGCATTTTCTTTCTCTCTTCTCAGTGAAAAATGTGCGGTGCTTATTGTGAGCTTAGGCCGGAGGTCCGCATCTCCTCGGGCTCTTGCAGACCCTAACACACGGTAGCCGAAGGCTGCAAGCGCAGCCTGTGCCCTTTACAAACATGGTTATGTTATGGTAAGATGATGTGAGCCTGGATTCCCGGTTCCATATGATGTCACTCAGCTGCTCATTCCTGTGTTCAATGTCCACATCGCTGTGGTTCAGGCCAGAATCCTCTGGATGCCATCAAAGAAATCTAGTCAGCTCGGCCTGAACCTTGAACATCTCGCATTTGTCAAGTGCCTTCTTGTGTTTTATTCAGATGTCAGGGTGCCCTGGGGGGAATGGAAGGGTCAGAGGTAGGAAGATCTTCTACAGGGTCAGCGGAGATAGGAAGACCTTCTACAGGGTCAGCGGAGATTGGAAGACCTTCTTCAGGGTCAGCGATGCTGTGGTTTTACATGCCATCATTAATTTTTACACTTTTTATTAACAGATTGTTAAGCGAAGGTACGTTTTTGAGAAAGCAGGATCAGCCGGTCCCTGGGGCAATTGGATTTTAAGGTCTTGATCAAGCATCCAATGGTGACATCACTCTGCTGACCCTGGGATTAGAACTGGCAACCCTCCAACGACAGGCACAGCTTCCTAATCCGCTGGGCCAGAGGCTGCCCCATCACTGCATGCCCAGGATTTGCATATGCTTTAAACTAGGGGTCTCCAAGACCTCTACTGGAGAGGTTCTGTCCAGTTGGTTTTCTCTCCTACCTGGTTTCTGATGAGCCACACCTGTTCCTGGTATTTACCTGGAACCAGAGCAGCATCCAGAGGTAAAGGTGAGCTATTTGTACCTTCACAGAAAAGAATATAATCAAAATGTCTACGGGGACATTTTTCGATGCAACCTCAGTATCACATCAATTTCCTTCGTTGTGTTTGTTTTTACTGTATTTTGTCTGAACACTCATCTTATTCTTAAAGCAAACATTTGTATTTCTGATTTCTGACATTCATTCATAATTTTTTTCGATATCAATAGCTGGTGGTGCTGAGCTCTGGGAATCGGACAGCGATGCCCATACCGTCACCCCGCAGACACCAAGGCCACTCCTGACACGCCGCCGTGGCTCCCTGCTCACCAGGTGTCACTCCCGGGGTGAGGGAGGAGCAGTGTACATATGTTAACTTTGTGAGCTGTGGCTAGCCTGCTTAGATAAGACAGTGATGTTCATCAGCCATAAGGCCGCTTTATTCTGCGCCTGCAAACCCCACGCATTTCTGTACCCTCCCAGTGACTTCATGGTGCTCTATGAATAGTAGCTGTTTACCCAGAGGTGTCAAACCTGCTCTTTGACAGAATTCTGAAAGAAGCCACTGAATTGTTCGGGGTTCTTCCCTTTTGTTCTTGTGTTCAGTGGTCTGTGACAGACTATAATGTTCAGAATCTAGCACCTCTGTTTCTAAAAGGTCGAAGAGTTCCTGATCTCATCTACAAATAACACGTCAACGGGAAAACATGTTCCGAATTTGTACCCTGTACAGAATGTTATCATTACATCTTTAGTCTGTTTTTAACAGCTTAATTATTTGGATTCCATACAGTTCAGTCCGCTTGCAGTTCTGGTTCTATTCAGTTAATTTTCTTGAGTTTCCTGAAGAAGTTAAGGGTCCAACTTCCGGGACCACTTCTGAGATTGAGATTGCAGTCCACTTTTTTGCTGTAGCTCTGTCCATCTTTCATGAAATTAGGTGTTGTTCTTTTCTCTTTCTGTGATTAAGAAGCAGACGCCTCAATCCGGGTCACACGGGCAGCAAAGGTCTGGGAAGGAGGACCGTGGCTGCATTCCCGCCCGGGAGTCGCTGCCAAAATGCCTCTCACTGGAGCGCCGAAGCCATCCCTCCGGTTGCCCATAGCAACCTGCAGAGAGCCAGCCTCAGGATGTGCGGCGCGATGTTGCTGTCCGACATGCCAGTTCCCCATTCCTCAGCCTCGTGGGGGCGCTGGCGAGTGACATTCTGGATCCAAATCCATTTGTTTGGTGTGTCTGCACCAGAACTGGGTTTCCTCATTACGGATTGATGGAGAGAAGGAAAAAAACCTGGATAAATTGTTTATATTTGAGGCCAATCTGCCCAGAAAAGAGGCAGCCAGAATGCTGCTTATTTTAAGGGGAAGAAAAGCATTTATCATGCAAGAAAACTGATGAAAATTTGGAGGCCTATTGCGTTTCCTAATGATTTTGAGTTCTCACAATTTCCCATGTGGCCTTAGGCTGCTCTATGTTCCCCCAACGCCACCGTGATATTACTAATAGCAGAGAATACCGGAAATGCCGACGCCATGTTTGAACACTGCGTCCTTTCACACACGAGGTAATGACCATCTCAGAGGCCTTGTGTTCCCTCCAGGGACGAGCCCGGGGTTAAGCCAACTTGGCATTTTTAACTGTTCCTGCCAGATCTCGACACTTTTTTCTTTTCCAAATGAGCGAACTTCAGGCCTGTTCAGATGTTTTACTCCTGGGATGGTTCTAGTGTTTTTTTTATGGTGGGACATAAGAGGGGCCATAATTCATACAGTGGGGCCAGCCTTATCATTATGCAATGGTGTGTTCTGAATCGATGAGTGACTGGGTAAGGGGCCAATCAGCTTACAGTCGGGAGCAGTGGACCTGAGGCCCTGCCCCTGTAAATGCCCCTGGTTACCTCTCCTGCTCTGACACCCACCCACACCAAGCACTTTTCCCCTTACAAGCCAAGCCCCCATCCTCCTTCTGTCCTCTAGCGGTCTGTTTCTTTCTCTGGTCCTGCCCCCGTTTTCTCTGTACTCCAGCCAAGGCGGCAGCCATCTTGGTTCCATTCTCCCCTTATTTTATGCCACTTCTGTCAATATTTTGGCCAATACAATTCCAGTTAGCAGAAGGTATGTAGAAGGTAAGGAAAACCTGTGACTCACTTTAACTATCACTCTCACGCAATGACTGGAAAATGCCGAAGGAGAAAACACGTATTAAAAAGATCAAACCCTGCCTTATAAGGGAAAGACCCCAGAACCTGGTGGATCAATACCCAGCAGAACAGACGATGATTTTTTTTTCCTGTGGTCTTGATTGATTGACGAAGGTCCTTGACGCAAACCGAGCTTGCATGTGAAAAAGAAGCGCGCTAACATATAAATAACCCGTGCTCTTTGTGTTGATCCTGCCAAGGAACAGAATCTTTGGCACTTCACACAGCTGGGGTGCGTCACATGCTGGAGTTCATACATCTGAGGTGCGTCACATGCTGGAGTGTCCTTAAAGACCCTGAACGAATGGCACCTTCAAGGTCATTCTGAAATCATACTCCAGCTTCCTGTCACAAAACTCCTACTTCCTGTTTTGTTCCCCAGTGACAGTTGCTGCTAGCTTCCTAAGAACTTATGTTAATTGTGCACAAATAACCCAAAAGCTGTGTGCTGTTGTTTTTTTTTTTTTTTGGTTTATATTTAGTTTTTGTTTTTGTTGGTTCTTTTTCTCAGTTAGCAGCTGAAAATTTCTCATGTAACTATTGCATCATGACTCAGGAAAGGGAGCTTGACTGCAGTGTTCACAGCTGCATGAAATGCATCAGGTTATTTGCATTTTTAATGGACTCCTGTACACTGCTTACTGTTTCTGTTAGAGAGTGGCGTCCATGGCGACCACCAAGAGACGTCATCCAGGGCAGCATTGGCTTGGTTCTGGTTGTAGAGGGAGCCCATCAGGGATCACGGCCAGGTCAGCGGTGGGTTGGGTCTGGACCTGGTTGGGTCAGCACCAAGTCAGGTCAGCAATGGCTTGGGTCAGTGCTGAGCTGGGTCAGTGCCACATCAGGTCAGCACCGGTTCAGGTCAGCGGTGGGTCTGGTCATTGCTGTTCTGGGTCGGCGCCTGATTGGCTCACAGGTGCGAGAGGTAGCGTGAGATAAGGAGAGGAAGCAGTGTGTCCCAGCGAACTTTTTATCCCGCGTTGCCTATTTCCATGGCGATTTCCGGAATGTGCCGCCCACCTCCTGATTTCTATGTTGATCCTGATCTCCTGATCTCAGCTTGATAAGTGGCACCGCAGCTGACCTACCTCTTGTGGCCAAACTGCATCCCGGCACTCAGCTGCACATACCTGTCTGAGTTCACCTGAACCCTCGTGGTGGGAGCCAGGCTGCACCCCCAGGTGTGAGCGCGTGAATGTGAGTGTGTGACATACGGACGGTCGGCCCCCTTGCAGGCAGTGTGTTTGACCTTTCGTGGGGAAGCCCAGCACGGTACCACAATCCGGGTGCTGCCCTGCCAAGTGATGTGGAAATCGATGATGCGATGAGCAGAGCCCCGAGCACCCAAGGTGCATGCTGGGATGCGAAGATAGGCGTGGCAGCACCCCGAGAGGTAAATCTGTGCTCATTCCCGGTCAGTTGCACCCTGCAGCCCTGACATCACACGTGTCGACCTCTTAGCCTGAGTCGCTCCCCACCCCACTGAGGCATTCATTCTGATATTACAGCCAACCATGACCCCTGCTCCCCATCTACCACCTAACTTGGGAAAAAATTCAGGAAACTTATAGATTTCCCGAAGGATGTTTATACTACTCCTCTTAAAATCGTACGTGTTTATGACGCGTGATTATTACGTTTGATCATGAAATACAGGATACCTGAGTGGTCCACCCCTCTGCGTGAGGGGGATGGGGGGGAACCCAAGAGGAGTCACTTAGAACCAACCCACCTGTGGACAGGAAGACGACCAAGAAAGAGTGTGAGGGACAGACGGACAGAAGGTATGGCGAAGAGGGAAAGAAGGGAGAAAGAGAGGGAGAGAATGAGGGAAAGGTGGAGAGAGAAGGGAAGAAAGGTGCTGAAGGGTCTGTGAGAGACAGGAGATGATGAAAAATAGGAAAGAGGAGAGAGAGGAAAGGAGAACCGCCACCTGCAGGAGAACCTGTGGCTGTGTTGTGTCACTCACGGCGTCACTGTCAGCTGACCCTCTTTATGCACTGCAGGGGTCATGCCCATGCTCCAACAGCCCAACCGTCAACCCTAATGCTAAAGGTGTTTACTGACGACAGCTTCCAGAACGTTCTGAAATGGCAGCGAGGGAAAAGTGATATTTATATCAGATTCTGGATATTGCGGGTGCCGGACGGTCAAAGGACGAGACCGATCCGAGTCGTCTGCACCCAGGATCCATAAGGCCACGATGAGGTGAATTTCGGCCATCTGGCACTCAGTACTTCATCCTCACAATGTGGTTCTATCGGCTGGAGGCAGTGGTGACCTTACACCGTGTCACTCTCGCGGCGTATCAAGTGATCTCCGCACGCTGCTTAACTGGCGCTTTATTTTGTAGGTTCAAGGACACTCCATGCTTTACACTTCGGTGGTGGGCGGGGGGGCTCAGCTCAATGATTGGAAGGTTGGTGGAGTGATCTCACCATTGGGCCCTTGAGTAAGACCCCCAGTTGCTCCATAGATGGTCTGACGCTGTTTTCTCACTTGTACATCGATTCGGATGAAAGTGTCTGCAAAACAAATAAAAATGGAAATGTAAAAATCACCTGTGGATCATCTAACACCCTCCCAGAGTGTGGCCTGCACCTTCAGCCAGCCGTGGGAAGCCCTTAAACCGACCCCCCCCCCCCCGCTCATCTTCACTCATTTACACAGCGAGATGTTCTTCAAGGGTTTGCACCGCACTTCTGGGTGTGGGTCCCGCTGTGGACATCTCAGTCACTGCGGAGAACATCTTCAGCAGGAGGTCACGGGCTCCACTTTGTCATCCGGACCTGCTGGCGTTGTCAGGGAGGAGAGCAGGAAGACAGGGCCAGCTGTGGACAGGCTCACCGTCCTTCCCAAGCGAGCGTCTGCTCCCCCCCCTCCATCTGTTCCCATGCCGCTCGTCTCGGCTCATCGCTAGGCTACCGTAATGGGCGTTCCATCGCGCAAGCCGTAAACAGCGGCAGAGCGGCGGAGATAAGACACAAGCGGAGGATATTTCATCACACGCCCCCAGTGTGAACCTCCCCTCGCAACTGTTTCATTACTTCGACCCCGGTTTGTTTTGAGGACATTGCGGTGCTTAACGGTTGCAGTTCTGCGGGTGACGCTTATATCCGCGGTGGATGTCCCAGGGTCAGGCTCACGCCGATTCATTTAGCTGGCTTTTCCCTTCATTAAGATCACCTACTTAATGTTCGTCAGGCGCCTGGGATGGTCTATAAAATGAAGCTTTACTTGCCATTTGCATGAGTACGGGAACGGCAATATTGGAATCTTTGCACACATACCCATTACCCTCTCATTCTTAAGACACGCATACATACCGTGAGAGGTGGGAGGGGTCTGAGTGTAGGGTAAGCTGTCCATCCAGTGCCCCAGGAGCATTTATTTTTTTTGTTGGGGGGGGGTTAAGGGGCTTCTAGGGGCAAACAGAGATGTGGCTACACTGCCAAGGAACAGGATTTGACACGGTGACTTTCCGCTCTCCAAAACCAAACCCACCAAGCGTCACATCAGCCGATCAGTATCGACTAGCCATGCCTGTCCCTCATTGTCCAAGACGCGTAAGCCTTGGGATATTACTGGGCTTGAAGCTAGCCCCAAAACTTGATGCCTTACCTGCTCGGTCCTTTCCTGGACTTAGGCATAACGTGACGATCCCAGAGCCGCTAGCTTCCTAGCCGCTCGTGGCCGAAGGGCATCCAGCCCCACCCCTGACCCGTCCGACCGTGGTGAGTGTGACACCGCTGAGACTGATAGATGGGGTTGGCATATGGATCCTATGGGGGGGGGGGACGGACATACTGGACCTGGAGAAACGACACGGTATTTGAGGGGATTATCATCCCTCCACACTTGATTACCATCCTTTGACGAATCTGTGTTAATGTCATTGCGGAGGCATGGCTGGACGGGCCCCCCACCACCCTGTGCACCTGTCAGACATCACGCTAATGGGCCTCCGCCACGTAACGTGTCCTCTGCTCTCTCTCTCCCCATCTCTCTCCTTTTGAGGAACCCTACAGAAACGGCTTCGCAGTAATTAAATGTTACTCCGCAAATGGAGCCCACCCCCCCCCGTCCCTCTGGCTCTGCGGGGGCCGATGGCAGATTGCAGCCCCCGAGCCGTCCGCCGTCGGTTTAACTCGAGGCCCGGGATTCAGGCTTCGCGATGGCGAAGGTGGACCGCCCGGTTAATCAGGGCCGCCGGAAGCCTCCCATCGGCGCTAATGAGGACGGGCGGCGAGAGGCTGCTGCAGAAGAGCCTTAATGGCCACGGGGATCCGGAATGGGAGACCCGGGGCTGCTTCTCACACAGAGCTAAGTGCTCCTGGCCATATTTGCTCTGGTTAATCTGTCAAAGTAGGCAGCGGGGCCGTTGTTCCCGAACACATTACCTCCATCTGGCCAATGCGCGCTCGCTGTCTGCATGGATCTTTCCAGAAATCCTGGAAAAACTCTCAGCCCAAACTCCAAGACTGAACACGGGGTAGGCCTCAAAAAGTTACATCGCACCCCCCTATCCATATATACATCCCTCCAGATGTTTAAAAAAGAAACAAATTGAAGATTTTTGCTAGTTAGCTGATTAGCAGAATGCACTACTTCTGTCACGCACGCCGGTCAGGTGATCGCCACTAGGACCCGGAAATAGGCGATCACCTGGAAGATAAATAGCGGATCA
>JABFDZ020000040.1:1699083-1711934 GCA_019775955.2 Pollimyrus isidori | reverse complement strand
TGGTTTTGTAATTTTTTTTATTTGCATAATATGGGTGATTTTTGTTTGTTATTTTTTGTTTTTTTTTAATTTTTTATCTTCCTCCTTTTTTTTACGGTTATTTAACACCCCCCCCCCCCCCATCCCCACCCCAAGGTTTTTACGCTGACAGACTGAATTCAAGGAGCATCGCGTCCAGTGTATGAGAAGCCTGAAATAGACTATGTCAACATCGCTGTGTCATTGCACTGGAAGTTCCAGAACATTCACGCGAGTACCATGACAATGGGGGAAATGAGAAAATCCCACGGCTAGAATGACATTCGCCTGCATCGCTGTGGCCCGTTTAACCCGAGTCCTCAGAGAGCAGGATGGTCATCTTGTTCAGCCTTTTCAGCCACTGCCCACACGGACATCGCGTAAATGGTGCCAGCCACGTGGAAGGAAGCTGAGGGCGGCTGGGCCCGGAAACAGGCCCGAAAGTCCGTATCAAAGTCACTCTTATAGCGGGAGCTCCCCCCTGGGGGGGTGGAGGTGGCAGGGTATTTATTACCAAAATAAATCATTTGGGCTGTAAGCCACCCACAGCCCGGGCTAATGAGCTTTGAGCCCCGGCACAGAGCAAAAAAAGGAGCCAATTCAGAATTTAAAGCAACACCAAGAAGGCTTGTAAACCATTACGGCAATAAAACAGGATTATGGGGAATTGGCCGCGCATAGGCAGGGCTAAGACAGAAGCTCTTTTACGGGAGAGATACCAGTCACATGGGTGGAGGGGCGTGCTTCCCACACGTGTGTCTGCATGCGTGTGCAGGTAAGC
Organism: Pollimyrus isidori; assembly: GCA_019775955.2. Lineage (NCBI taxonomy): Eukaryota > Metazoa > Chordata > Actinopteri > Osteoglossiformes > Mormyridae > Pollimyrus > Pollimyrus isidori. The sequence goes on along the minus strand of JABFDZ020000040.1, from coordinate 1,711,135 downwards.
ATGACTGTGTGTGCGTGACTTCATGTGTGTGACTCCAGGTGTGCGTTACCCCAGGTGTGCGTGACCCCAGGTGTGCGTGACTCCAGGTGTGCGTGACTCCAGGTGTGCGTGACACCGCATGTGCCCCCTTAGCCGCAGCTCCCGTCCCTAGGTGGCCATTTTCCCAGACAGATCTAAGAACGAAGCACGCAGAAATGGGCGGCGTGTAAATAACGGATCTCAGCGTTTGCGTTTCACCTGCCATACCCCCCCCTTACTCTACCTGCCTGCTCTGCTCCCAGTTCGAGTATCAAAGGGCAGGCCCGCGTCTCGGCCTTGCCGGCTCACCAGCGTCTCTTGGCCCGGGAGGCAGAAGCTTAAGATCTCACCGCTTCTGGATTTAAGGTCGGCGCGGCCGCTCGAAGCAGCAGGTGAAGCACCCTGGGACGGCGCCGGCCATGAGCTCAGCGGCGCTAAGATGACAGTTTGAGGACTGCGTGAACCCGGCTGATGTCGAGCGTGTAACGCTATCCTGATGTGCCTCAGAGGAACTCAGAAACCCAGTCAGTCACATGACTTCCCCACAGGTTACCCGTCTCAATAATTATCCAGTGACCGCTCAGCGTTTAAAAAAATAAATCGTGGTCAGCTTTTTGGGTTCCCTCACAATGGGATTGTCCCACACTGGCTTGCTGCACCACTGGTCTGTTTTGCTTTTTTGTTTAAGCATTTAGATTTTTAGTTAATCAGGAGACACCTTTATCTAAGGAGACGTATAGGTGTGATAGCGGGATCAGTCGCAGGAGCGAATGAGGGTTAGGGGCCTCGCTCAGGGGCCCGACGGCAAAACCGGCCTTCTGTCCCTGAGATTTGAACCAGCAACCAACCGATCACAGGAACCTCCCGATCAGCCTCTGAGCGACAGACCCCCCTATCCATCGCTGATGGATTCTTCATTTCTCTGCGGCTCAATGGGTTATTTCAAAATGCCTCTCCAGACAGCATGTCTATTAAGAATCTCAAGCCACAGGTTTCTTTAAAGAGTCTGTGAGCCTGGGCTTGTGAAAATGTAATATATGTGTCAGATGGAAAGAACTCAGGCTGATTCATTCCCGCCTTCAAACAGAATAAATCAAATGAGTTCATTTTCATTTAGAGGTATACTAATCATTCAATTACTTAATCTGCTTCAGGATTATGAGTATACTTCATGAATTTTCCATTAAGTTTAATAGGCAGTATTCTTTCAAAGGGGGACATTTTTTTGTAAAATATAAAAAAAAGTTTTTATTTTTTACAGTGCAGGCATGCCGTTAAATGTTCCCTGGCAAATATTTTAATAATGAAGCTGCAGGTCAAATAAGTTTAATGGATGTAAAACCACAGTCAGATTTCAAGCCTCAGCTGAGGTAAACTTAATTAATTAAGAATCCACAATCAGATTTTCTTGCCACGTACATGGAATTCGCCTTGCTGAATACGAAAGCGATACCTTGTATTTGAAACCACACCAGTAGATATATAGTGTGCAACTAGAGTAGTGAAAAAATAAACCATATAGAATGAGCACAGTCAGGCCAGGTGGGAGAAAGTGGGCAGTGTAGAGCAGGTGTGACAGATCTAAGGTAGGAAGCTGTTCAGCAGGAGGTCTGGGGTGGGGGGGTGCAATGGTCTGTCTCCTCTACTCTGGAGTTGTGCCGGTGTATGTGGGGGGGGAGACAGGAGTAGACACCCTTTATATAAGGCCGTGACAACATAACGTAATTTGCTCCCTGAGTAGGCAGATGGGGTGCCAAAGGCTGAAAGACGTTGGGAAAATTTCACCGAGAGTTTGGTGGAATTACAACCGAAGACTCCAGGAATCTCACATGCTCCTGTGTTTACGAGGTACCAAGACGTGATGAGATCAGTGTGCCTCGGATGAAGGGAATCTGGAGGAGCCAACAGCCCGGATACCTTCTAAGGAAAGAGGTGCTGAGCCTGGGACTATTGCCGTGGCGCCGGCATGGGACCAGGTCCGTCTCCCGTCAGCATGTTGGGTCCTCATGCCTGTAATGGTGGCATCATCTGCGAAATCCGGCATCCTGACATGTGTGGTAATTAGCGTGCAGAGAGGAGCAGAGGGGAGGAAAGGAGGGAGAGGGGGAACCTCGGCGAGACTCTCTGAATGGTAGGAGCCCCGCTGAACGAGGAGCCAAGACCATGCAGACCTACGGGCAGATGTGGCGACTCACTTAGGACACATTTCTGTGTCAGAGTTCAGGGATAATGGTGTCAGATCAGGAGCTGAATGTGCCGACGTGCTCGGCCAGTGTCTAAGGTGGAAGCTGTGGCATTATGGGTATCGCTCATTGAGTAGTGGCCCAAAGACAGCGTCACCTCCTAAAGCGCTTTCCCAGTGTCTGCATCCCGCACAGCACTTGGTGCAGGATCAGGCGATTCGCTGATTGTATCTGAGAGGCCTGAGTGTGGTGATGACCCAAGAGGTGCGTGCCAACCGGGATTTCAGCCTCATCTACCATCAGCAGGCAGATTGGTTGTGTCTGCCTGGAGCCTGAGAGTCACTTGGTGTTGTGTTCTTTCTCCAATCAGGATTGATCCCTCCCACTGGTGGCTTTTGATTGACAGCTTGGGTGGGGGCAGAGGAGACCGGGGTGAGAATAAGCTCAGCACGGAGTGAGCCGTTCTCCACATGCTGACAGATGGCTCAACGTCACGGTATTATTGTTTCTGCAAATGTCACTTGCAGGATTTCTGGGATATAAAAACAGCCCTTCGGTCTCTCCTCAGGTTCCCTAGACCTTCATCTCACGGCAGCCTCATCTCTTAATTGATCGGCGTTGCCTGTTTTAGGCTGACAGGCTCTTCCCTCAGCCCCGCTTTTCCCACTTTGCTTGTTTGTTTATTTGTTTATCGGTTTATTAACCCAAACGTCGCGCCGTGACAATGCGCCTCGGTTTATGGAGAGCTGCCCCGCCGGCTTCTAACGACGGTGGCAGCAAATCTCACACCTTGACAGTCTGATTGGAAGGATGGTAGGTGCCGTGTGGTGTAGACGGACACACACACACACACACACACACAAGGAAGGAGTACTGAGGGAGGTGTGAAGGGAGATTGGGAGTCATCTTAGACAACGCTGGCATACGCTGGTGCCGCGGAAGGTCTTTGAAGCGTCTCATTTGGATGTCAAAGAAAGCAGAGAGGTAGCATTTGTGGGTTTCGGGATTCCCCCCTCTGAGGAGTCACCTTTCTGCCCCCCCCGTGTAAATTATGCAGTGTTAGTGCTGGCATTAGCGTGCAATAATTGCTTCATATGGTGAATCGTGCTTCCAACTTCACGTTCCGTCACGTTCACACTTTCCTAACGGTATTGTTTTCTGGAAACTTCTCCATTGCTGGGTATGACAAATATTGGGCGAGGAGGGTGTGGGGGGGGGGGGGGTTGTTTAAATATTCAACTCCATTTTTTATGAGGATTTACTGTCTGTAAAAGGGCTGTAAGATTTGAAATCTTTAAAAAAAACATGTTTGGGTTTGTGTGTGTCTGTGTGTAGGCTGTGGAAAGGGGACTGTCTGGTGACATTGGGGGGCCGATGCTGACCAGTCGGGGGAGGGCTGGGGAATTTCTGATTTCCAGCTCGATTTCTTTGCCTTCAAACCCGATAGATCTGTGAGAATGACAGAGGATGATGAATAATTCTGAAATATGCTTTCTGAGGGAGCGACTGGAGCTGGCTGATGTAATATTCATCCGTCTGAACATAATTGTTCTGTTTATAAATCTCTCCTGTCCTTAATGCCGTTTTTGGTGTCATCACGACTCCGGGTGCCTGAAAGCCCGCAGTCCGCAGGAATCCACCATCAAGCTGCAAAGCGCGGCCCCAAGCGGACCAACGGCCTCCGAGGCAACTGGTAATTCAGGGTTAATCGCTATGCCGGCACTTCTCAGTAACCACCATGACATGGCAATGCAATTCTGGGCCCTTATTCTGACTGAAGATGGCACCAGTCTGGGCCCTCGCTTGTCTCTGCGTCGCAATGGACGGGATACCATCCTGCGCGGAGTCGCATTCTCCACACCCCCTCACTCCGCCCAGTTTAAACTCTCTCCAAGGCCCCCGAACAGCCGGGTTTTCCTTACAGGAGCATAAAACACATTATAATTCTGGAATTCCGTCTCATTCAACTTTCCATGAGGCAGAAGCCATGGAAAGTTTTTTCGAGTTGCTTTCCTGGTGTTTCTTTTTTTTTTTCTGATGTAATTTTATTTTGTTTATCGCTGCTGTAGAAGTATCTCAACTGACTATTAATCAACTAGTAATTGCCTTTTCGTAATGAGGAATAGAGGAGCTAGGTCCCGGTGTGGGAAAGGCTGGTCAGAATTCACTTCCCGAAGCATAAGAAGGAGATTATGGCCATAACATGCAAGACTAGTTTACTTAATCTTAACCAATTAGAGAGAATTTCCTGCAAGTGGGCTAAATACGGACCAGGCTCTTATTACATCCAAACTCATCATCGACTTTCACCTGCTTTAAATACCCCTCTGCTCATTATGTGTAATATAGAAGGAACGTTTACCATAGTCCCTTTTGTTTGCGTTTGTTGTAGTTTTACTTACTGTGGGATTGTTTGCTGACATCTTTCTTTGCCTTTCGGTTTGCCGAGCTCCCGTCCCTCGGCCGTGTTCTTGTCTCGCTGCCATTTTCTGCCGCTCACTGCCTAGTGAACGTGCTTTCACCTGAAGCCCAGCGTCCATATTGCGGCCCGCCGTTCACGCCCCGCCCTTTTTGTTTTTCTTTTACACCAGGGTTCCTCAACTCACGGTCCTCGAGGTCCGAGCACTGTTGGTTTTCCAGCCTTCCTTTACCTACCAGTCAGGCGCGAAGCCTCTAACCAATCAGAATCAGTCATTATTAAACAACTACCTGGGAGAACTGAAAACACGGCCTGGATTTGGAATCGAGGTCCGGAGTTGAAGAGCCCTGTTTTACACCATCTGTGTGTCAGAGACCACGGCCGGAACTCCGGCTGCGTGTGGCGACCCCACCACCCGCGTGTCCAGGCGCCGGCTCCACCGTCCCAGTCCTGGCCTGGCAGAGCCGGGATCGTCCGCCTGGGTCCGTAAGATAGATTCACGGCTGACCGTCGCAGGCAGCTGGACATCATTAAACTCCCATTACAGGTTAAAGGGCTCGATTTATCTGATCAATTTGTATTTAAATGCCTTCTGCTCAATTAAAAAGAGGTTTGCGGGGGGAAGCTCCCAACGTAATTAAACAGGTGTTTTTGGGCTCCTATTTTAACAGTTAAGGGATCTTTTTGTGAGTTTAACAAGGATGGGCCGCACCCCCGTCCGCCGCGCACATAGTTTCCCTCCTGGATTTGCCCTCCATCCACTCTCCTCACTTATTTGTCCATCACTCTGTGTGTAAAGCCACCTCAGCAGGCCCCGCCTGTCCCTGTCACCGCCAAAACCTAATTGAAATGTTGCTTTAATCTGATTCTCCTCCCAGCTCCCCCCCCTCACGCTCCTGCTCCGTGTCGGTCTCTCACCGGTTCATTATTCTAAGTGCCAGAGCAGCAGAGAGGATCTTGGGAATTTTTTAGTCCACCACCACCACCTCCTCCTCTTCCTCCTCCTCCTCCCTTTTGAAACATGGCAGCCGTTGCCGGGCAACGCAAAGCCGTCCGTCTGGCGTGGGAGCCAGCGAATCAGAAGCAGGTACGTCCATATATCCGCTACCTGGCTGCCGCACTTCCTGGATGTCTAATGGCGAGGAGGCTGCGGAGAGGGCGGGGCCTGCACACGCAGCCGCGCGCATGCGCAGACGTGCGCCCCGCACACGTGCGCAGACGTGGGTGCCGCGCCTCCGGGACCATCTCTCACAGTTGAGAGGTTTTAATTTCATGCATGGGGGGTGTGACACACCTCAGCCTTAAAGGCTGTAGCTTTCACAGGGGAGGGTGGGCACATGCCTCTGATGCCATAGCGATATGGGGGTGCCTAGATGGGAGGAAGGCAGATGGAAAAGGAGGTTTCCGTCGCTCTGGTCTAATGTCCTCCTGGGCTCCGTTCTTAAGCATCTGCCCAGTGCTCAGGGCCCCCTGCTGGCCATGCAGCTCATATACAGCTCAGTAATCGCAGTGCGGCTGAAGTCACCATGCAAAAGGTGGGATTTAAGAGGGTGGGAGAGGCAGTTGGTAAGCCCCCCCTCCCCTTTTTGCACCGGCAGGCGTGCGAGGTGTTTCAGGGTTGGGGGGGTCAGAAAGGAACATGCCTTCCTCATCACCAGGAAATGAGGGCGCCGGTGTGATTGTGTGTGCGTGTACATGTAGGGCCACAAACTCTTGGGGGGGGGTCACAGGGTTTTCACTTCCCATCACTGACCTGGGGAATTGGTTGCTTATGCCATCGAAAGTGTAGCATCCCCGAGCTGAAAAATTGAGCCCCGGCCATTAAAAATGAATGCGTTCTACCCTTCCATACGTCAACTAACGGCTGCTGGTTAAATCAGAGGTGGCCCCACACAGAGACAGCCCCCCCTCCCCAAAAAAAAAGGCTTACCCCAATCCAGGCCTGGGGAGGGTGCCTCTCCTTCCCACCGTCACCAGGGCTCTCCAAACAGAAGATGAATTAGCTGGGAAGGGCCACAGCTGTCGAAGGTCCCTCCCTGGTGTCCTGAGCTTATGTGGCTTTGCATGACATGCCTGAGTTCTGGTACCATGGACCTGACTGAGCGTCTAGTTGGTGATGGGAAAGTTCTGGGGAGCGTCTACGTAAACGGAAACCCCGCAGGCTGCGTCTTAACCATCACACGGATCGCACAGGCATGCGCACGCACACACACCAACTCACTGCTCCTCTTATATTAAATTGATCATGTTTGTATTTCTGAGCAAACAGCTTTATGAAACATCATACTATCCCTTCAAGCAGATGAATATTTTAATAGAGCATACTGAGTATAACTGTGTATATGATGAATTAAGTTGTGATTGATTATTGGTTTGATTGATTGATTGAGTCATTGATTGATTGATTCATTCATTCATTGAGTGATTGATTACTAACCTCTAGGTTTCAACAGCAGAGTCCTTCCAGAGGTTTGTAAACGTTTTTTTTGTATAGTGAATGTGAGCCAGGTCCTGACTCGGCATTATGGGAGGTTCAGACGTGTCTGCTACCCTGATGCTGCCTTACAGGTCTCCCCCAGACGTCTTTATTCATTTCAAGCTACTATAAATTGACGTTTTATCTATTAGACTCATCTTCCATGAGAAACTGCTTGATAAACTCAAATGGGCTTTATTAATAGCCCTCTTAACGGTTAACATTCCAGCCGCGATGGTGTCACACATTACTGGGAATCAGTTGGCGTGTCCCGCGTGGAGAGAGTCACCTTAATGATGCACAGAAAGTGACACCCACAGCTGCTGCAGATCGATTAGCTGGATGCTGAAAGGCAGTTCAGTGGGTCAGGTGTAGAGGAAATCCTTTTCACTGGGTTATTAGCAAGGCTGCAGACTAAATTAATGGCATGCCCTTACACGTTATGCCGCTTTAGTTTTTATAACTTTCATATGACTAATGTGAGAAAAAAATCAATATTTTTGTTCCTTTTTAATAAAATCCAGGGAGCACAAAAGTCTATGTGAGTTAGTGTGTCCTGTATCAGATTGTCACCATGGCCCAGTGGAAAAGAGGCTATGATTGGACAGATGGATGGATAGTTTACAATGTTATGTTTTCCTTCTTGCTTGAAAGAAACATATTGTGGTATTTAGGTACACATCCTTATTACGGGATGTGCTTTAACATGCTCAGCTCAGCAATCCAGTTCCCAGAATACACTTGGCCAACAGGACTCGTCTGACAGTCCCGGGCACCGTCTGACGCATGTATTTTCGCCACGCTAATGATAGCCATGAAAAATTCTGCCAACGGACAGCCATATTTTGGGAAAAGTTCCACCTGTTTTTTTGGAACGCTGTTCAGCGAGGCTTCAGAAGTCTCTGCGTTAATTGAAAAATATGGACTGTTTGGTCTAACTGGCGTTTTAAAATTCCATATCTGCGCAGTAAAACTGTTCATACATGAAATAACATTTGGCATAGCCTATTAAGGTCGGCATGGTTGGTTTAACTGTTTATTTCGGCAGAGTTTACAATCTGATTCATTTTCAGGCGTAGTGTGCTCCCCCCCCCCATGAGCCAGTGGTGGCAGTGAACAGCTCCCTTTGTCTTAAAGACAAAGTGAGTGTTTTTATCACTTTCTAGTCGCGCGCTTGTGCTTCTGTCTGAATCCACTCTCATCGTCGCCGAAAGCGAGGTTGGCTCGCGTACAGGAGACCTGACTGCATAGGCAGGCGTGAGGCAGCACCGCAATGGGATGTTTATGCAAATAGTTCCTAATTATTGGATTTGCTGGAAGATGCCGTCGCTGACCGCTGTCCTCATGGCAAAATGCTGCACGGGCTAATGTGGTTTGCATGCTAACCTGCAGGTATGGTGGCCATTATTGCAGGGGACTCCCCATCAGCACAAAGCAGCATATTTGATTTCCTGAAATAATTATGTTAGGTCGTCGAGCCCGAGTGCGTATGTGAGTTAATGTGAGTCCACATGTGTCCATCCCACTTCATATAATTGCATGTGTGGCATTTCCTGCTTTTTCCTGCAAACAGCCAATGACAAAGGTCCTTCTCAGATCTCCATTTCTACCCCCGCCCCCCCCCCCATGCCTCCTCCATGCGCCATCTCTTTTCAATCCCTTGTTTCCTCATTCCCGTTAGGTTTCAGGACTGGAAATTGAAGCTCTATCTCCACAAACTGATTTCAGCTCTCCGGAGTCTGTCACCACTGATAAGAAGAGATTTTTCTAGCATCACTGTTATAACGGGCTTATCGACTGTGGGCGTTTTGCCCTCACATCCAGTGTTTAGAATGAAGGCCACAGGCTCTCAAGATCTCCAGAAGCATGAGGGCCCACTGCCTGACCCTCACTGCACGACCTGGGGGCAAATGGAGGGTGAGGGCAAGGCAAAGCCACACGCATGATGCCATAGCTGCCACCCCCAGAGTTCATCATAGCTACGAGGGGCAGCTGGTCATCCATAGACTACATCTCCCAGAATGCCTGGTGAGGCACGCCCCCATATCATTCTGTAGGAATGTCACAATAACTCTGTTGCTTCTCCCACGTCCGCCATCACTGACGCAAACGGCCTATAAAAGGTACAACAGCAGTCCCCCACCTGGGATTTTGGCAGCACCCACAGATCGCAGAGTTATTCAAAGGCTCAGGGGAATGGGCTGACACATAGCTGTCACCGTGCCACTCAGGTGAGACCGTATCACGTCTTAATGGTGCTTTATCATGTTAGACTGCAGAGCCTATTGCTCCAACTGCTTATCCTGAAATTGGGAAGCACACCGCGTTCTACCCCCCACCCCCCACCCTCATGTGTATATTCACACATACATGGGCCCCACTCTCCCGCTACGGCGGCTGCTGTGACGCTCACCAGGGATGCGTTGTTAAATAGCTGCTCTGTGTTTCATTACAGTGTATTACCGTATCATGGGGGCAAGTGATCCGCACTGCCGAGACACGGAAGAGGCGCGTGGAAAGAAGGGAGGCGGCTGGCTTTGGGAGAGAGACTCAGTCTCTTGCAGCATGATGTTCGCTCAGGTTGCCGCAAGGAGAGACACGCCAGTCACTGGGTTATCAGCCCCGCCTCCATTCTCCCGGCCAATCACAGCTTGATCCTGACCAAACCCGATGGTGTCACTATTGTACTCTGTATTATTATACATGCCCTTGCTCAGTCACCCCCCCACTTCCCATTGATGCCCTCTTCCCAGGCCTGGGGGTGACCATCTCTGCAACAGATGCCTCCAGACCCTGCTGTGGACGCATCTGAGCAAGAGGGAACTTGTCTCCGCCTTTGTGGCAGAACCCGTCCACCCATCCTCCAGCCTCACCACCCCCTCTGTGCCTTCTTACTCCTCCAGAAGTGCCTTCTGGGAAATTCACACTGCAGGTCACTCTGCTTAGTGGAGATTAAAGGCCTGATTTTTCCTGAAACCGTGTGCTCTGCCTTTTTGCCCTCCATTCCGAACTGCCCGCTGTGAATAGTGCCGGAACAGGACAAGGCGGAATCTCCTTTCCGGGGATTTTCTTTGTGCCAACCAGAGGCCAGAACCGCCAGGTGTCTGAGTTACCGCTGTGGTGATTGCCTCACCCTTCAAACCCCGTAAATCGGAGCACGGGGGTCAGCAGGAAGCTGGGACAACCACAAGCAAGTGTGCCCTTCAGGGGGCTCGAGGTGGGGGCCACCAAACAGCTCAAACACACCATCACACTCAAACTCCAGGGTTTCCTCTGAAAGACCCACAGCCTTAATTTCAGTCTAGGTCACTCAAAGGTACAACAGCCGCGCCGGATCCCTGGCGGGGGTCCAGCTCCATCAGCAGCAGTGCCACCTGCTGTGTGGAGAATCTCATTACCCACTTTCCTTGTGAAGTTAACATCGCGTTTCCACGAGGCTACAACCTCATAAATAAAAGCAGAAACGGGACTTTTAAAATGAAAGCAACACGGGGAAAATGTGAATTCCACTGGCAGCACAACTTTAGCCGTTTAAACTCGGTGCCAGATCAATCATTATCCAAACGCGCGTCTTAATCGCAGTAAAGTGGAAGCTGCTTCTGTTCCATGGGCACCATTCCCAATTAGCCATGACAACTGTGTGTGTCACCTGCCACATCAATTACCGACAACATTCCTCTCCTCTCCAGATCCGTTACTCCATCGAGGGAATCCTCCCATTCTTCGTCTCCGACAACAAAAGCTCGCAGTCTCTCCCTCTCGTTTATTCCTCTCTTATTTCCCATCCCTTATCTGACTGACTTACAGCTATTTCACATTTAGAGGTAATTAAATTGTCAAAACAGGATTTTTTTTTTTATTCTTCCAAACATCAGTCTGTCTGTAAGGAAATTAGCATAATTCTTATTACACGAGGCTCCAGCATTGCTGTCATTATGCGGACACTCGCGCGTCCTTTCAGCCCCATTCGACTGACGCTTGCAGAAACAATTAAGTGGCTCCTTTAAACCACAGCCTGGTGCGTCATGGCCAATCGTGACATGGATGTGACTGGCGTGTTAAAGTAAAGGGAAGGCGGGATTAAAGCAGCACCCCTTCAGTCTCACCGCAAACCTGGAACCTTCCGACTGTGCGATTTCCCCAGTAGCTCCCATGTACGGAAGCCCCGGGCGGACGCTGGCCGTCCGCCTGCCACCTCAAGCTTAGTGAGTTCGCACAGGGGCTCACCATGCTGACCCCTATAGGACAGTCAGGGTTCAACGCGCCAATTTGTTAATTACATCAGAGGCCACGGTGCGGACACGCCTAGTGCCCCGGGGGTCTGCAAGCACGGCGGGCGAGGTTTACCGCGTCGGGCATTTCTACGTGTCGGTTAAACCAGGCTGAGCTGGCGAGCTTGGAGATGGTGGGCACCTTTGGGAACAGTTCAGGATGTACCACCTGGAGGGGGCGGGAAGGGGGGGGCAGAGATGAGGATTCAGCATAAAATGGGATTTTAATGGCAGAAGGGGTCACCTTGGTAACCCCCCCCTAAGTGTGATGGTGGGCGTGTCTCCGAAAGGATGCATGCTGACTGGAAAATGAGGGCCATGGGTGAGATAATTCACAGTGAAGCATAGTGGGGCTGGGGTTCATTCCCATACTGCATGTGCTGCATGTACACCCAGGAGGACATTTAATGAGCATTTCATGCTTAAGTATCTTCCGTGTCCCTCGTAGAACTGAAGGAGGCTTCCTCACACCTTCAGCTGGAATCTCATATCACTTCGGACTCTCCAGCTCACCTCCTGGGTTTGCGTGAGATTTATGGAGGGGGGGGGAGGGGTTCATTTCATCTGCAATCCCACGGCATGACTTTCCCCCTTGGCTTCAACGCTGGCCGCGGGGGGGGGGGGGGGGGGGGGGGGGGGGGCGGGGCGGGGCGGGGGGGCGCGGGGCGGGGGGGCGGGGGCGGGG
>JABFDZ020000040.1:1680668-1694554 GCA_019775955.2 Pollimyrus isidori | reverse complement strand
AGGAAGCCGATTCACTCCGCGGTCCCAGGCTCCGCCATCTCGCTGTACGCACACGACCACCCGGCAAGGAAGCCGATTCACTCCGCGGTCCCAGGCTCCGCCATCTCGCTGTACGCACACGACCACCCGGCAAGGAAGCCGATCACTCGCTGTGCAGCATGCTCAGCCTCGTTCGCCATCGAGCCGGCTCTGTGCATTTCCACAGAGATAAGGCCCATATCAATCAATAAATCAAATGTTACCTAATATATTACATTTTCTCAAGCACTTAATCACACACTACAAGCGACACGCATTTTTCCGAGGGAAAAAATATTCATCCATCTTTATCCCGCGGCCATTTATCGGGAGAGGAAAAACTAAATTTACTTAGATTCAAGATCTGCAAGTTTATTGTCATATGCACAGTAAACAGTCGATTACACAATATAATAAAAATCTCACTCTGCATATCTTCCCAGAACGCAGGAAGCACAAACATACAAATTAAGGTGTTTCGATAAGACTATTAATACATGAACACAATGCAGTGTAAGGGGTGGTTCACAATTGTCAACATTTTCACGAGCCGTAGGCATATTGTGCAATGTGAACATATAACGCAGATATTGTGTGTATTGCAAAGGAGTAGCTAAATACAAGGTAAATATCCAACCAGCCAGGTTAAGAATAAAAATAGTCTTATTATTCCTTGATAAGGTGATTAAATAACATGTGTAGAAATGAGCATGTATCGCAGAAGGGGAGGTATTCAGGGCTGTGTTTTAGCATTTAGCTATTTTGGAGTTTTTGGGGGAATCTGTGCATGTTTAGCATAAGAAGTTTTGCATGAGACTCGGAGGTGGGATCCCCCAAAGGACAAAAAAACGGAGGACCCTGTTTGGGTGAAACCCATCTGTCCGGATTGGCTGATTGGCTGGTTACTCCCATTTGGGATTGAAGATGCTGATAGTCCGCACGCTCTAAGGGGATGATGGGGGACGCAGCACATCTACGACACAGGAGAGAACACCGTGACTTGTTTGCTTGTCGTAGCTTCAATTTTTTAAATTCACATATTTAGGGCAAAAATAGCATATTACTCCCATCATTTTTTTTTTTTGAGTAAATCATAGGCTTGTTATTTTCGCAGGTATTACATATCTGGTTGAACAGTGCTGGCTGTTCTCCGGCTAGATAAAAAAACTGCCTTGTTTTGACAGAAAGTGCATGGCAGTGTAATTAGGCCAGGGACCTGCGTTTTTACTCTTATCGCGGCCAGTTCCGTCGCCCATCCACCCGTCCCCCGCGTTAAAATCAGTGGGCTGATGTATTACCTTCATCTCCACACCGATATCCGGCCTGGACACGGCCGAACCTGCCTCCCATTCCGCTCCTCCGACACTCTGCCTGCGTAGGGCCATTTCGGATGCTATCGGCGGCTCGCCGGCACTGGGGAACGCTGCCTTTGCACGGCTGCCGTATTTTGATGTTTTGTTTTGGGCCCGGGCCTCGAGAGGGAAGAATCCATCGACTTCGGGCCTGACGGCGGCCCGGAGAGGGACAGACGCTAAGATTTAGAGCTGATGTATATCAAAGGGCACAGCCGAGAGGAATGTATTAGCGATTTGTGTCCACAGTTCGCACTTATACTGTTGAATATAGAACAGGAAATGGAGTGTTGACGTGGAAGTGTACTATAAACTTGCCCACACTGCCTTTGTCAGGGTTGTGCACATATTTACCTGTAAAAAGCACTTTTTGGTGAGGTATGCAGCTCTTGTACCATGGAGTATATATTGTGCAGATAATAATCATTAAGAGAAATCAGTTACGTATGCTGACTGGTGTTAGTTACACTTGATGATGCGAAGTGAGTTCTAGTTACAGCAGCCTTGTTATAGGGGACTTCTAAAGTACCTTAATTATACCAAAGATTTGAAAAACAACAGCTCACAAAACTGAAAGCCATCATGAATCTCGGGGCTACTCTAGAAAATTCTCAAGTCACAACGGAGTATAAAATAAGACACAACCACGAGCTGTAAGATCACCTAGCTTGACCGCTAAGTGTTCTGCTAATGTTGTAGTAAGACAGTGTATATATATCATGTCCATACCTGTCAGCTCACAGCTAATTGAGGCATGGGAGGTGAATCAGGGTAGATTTAGAATCTCTATATATGTTCTGTGCTTTCCTTAGTTTAGTGTGAATCTCTTCTTAAACGGTTGCTGTGGCACTTTCAGAGCGGAGTGTCTTTTAATGACCAGCTGATACTGAAGCATCAATGTTCTCTAGAGAAAATCGTTTTAAATCAGTGTTTTTATTATTGCTATCATAGTTTTTATAACACTGATTGTCTTTCTTTTTTTTTTTTTTTTTAAAAAAAAAGGAAACGAATACAAAATCTGGCAGCCGGATCAGACATAAAAGCTCAAGGTCCTCCAGGAGACGGAGCCATAAATTTTGATTTCTGCAGCTTTACGAGCGCTGAGTCCGGCGTTCTTGCTCTGCCCAGACATCCCTGCGGGATTTGCATCACTGATCATTTGCTTTAATGCGCTACAGGAGCTCGAGGTTCCGAGGAAGGGTTCGCGGTCAAATGGGTCACAGGGTGTCCCATGTGAGGTTGCAGACCTGCCTCAAAATCAGGGGTGGGTTTGTTGTATCTAGGGCCCAATTCTAGAAACCACCACTTTGAACATCCTCCACCCTTTCAGTGCAGTGACATTTTGTGGCCAACAGGGCGCCCACAAACTTAGGGGCCCCATGCAAATGTGCGATATTAGTTGTGGTAAACACTGCTACTCCTCACATTGGGGACAGAAACGAGAATATGAAGCTCCTCGCCCCGTTAAATGTGAAATCTCAAAATTAGGGGGCACCAACATCACGCGCCCTGAAGCACCCTGTATCTGATGCAGCACCCCTGCAGCCATACTGGGGGGGCGGATTTGCTTAAATGACAAGCCGTCTTATCACACAAGAGGAAAATCAAGACGGAGATCTAAATGAGGTGAGAGGAGAAGGAGGAGGAGAAGGGTGGAACAGCCTGAGGAGTATGGAGAATACGACAGGTGGAGGGCAAAGGGGGAACCACGATTGGGGCAGATGGGCTAGGTAGAGAGACAGACGGAGAAAGTACGAGGTGAGGAACAGGAAGTTTCCAAGTGATCTTGACATTGATCTGCATGGAGATATTCACACTGATCTTTGTATTGGCCATCACTGTGATCTTCACGTTCATCTTCATGGCAATCTTTACAATGGCCTTCACATTGATCTTCATGAAGATGTTCGCACTGATCTTCACAATGATCTTTGCAGTGGCCTTCACACTAATCTTTGCGCTGATATTTAGGGTGATATTCACACAGATCTTCATGCTGATCTTCACAGTGACCTTCGTGGTGAGCGTGTCAGGGTGCTGCATACTAACCCAAAAGCCTCACCTGGCTGCACCTCACTGTTTCACTTCCTTGCACAGCTTCTTGATTAGATCCGCCTGCCGCTTCTCCCATTACAGTCAGAATCCCCGGCCTTGTCGCGCTCCACGTAACACGGCGAGGTGTGTGACCAGCGCGTGTGAGTGTGGTGATTCACTTAGCTCTGATCCCGCCGCTCTCTCTTCTTTCCCCTGATTGCAGAACGAATCACCGTCATCTGTATTTGGCATCTCCTCCTCCGTGTCCTCCGCCGTTCCTCCGCATCCCGATAAACTCCGCACACCTGCAAGGAAGACTTTGTGAGGCAACTTACCTAGACAGCTTTGCAAAAGAGCAATGTCCAATGAATTGTTCATCATAGGCAATCCCAAAGAGTGCCATAGGTTCAATATGGAATCTGGCCCATGTTCCCGTTTGTAATCATACTTTAATGCATTGTTATTACTTATGGTTTGCATCAGTTGGACATGAGGTCACAGGCCCCTTTGAAGAATCTCCGATTGCCCTCTCAGAGTTTTGGTCCGAAGACGCTGACATCATGCGTAGCCGGTGGCGATGTGGATCTACAGAATGTCATGGGACGTTGGATCGGTGTCTGCTTCCTCATGAATGATTGCCGGCAAAGAGCCCGAAAAGCGAAAAGCTAACCTTGGATTCTGGGCCTCTTTCCAAGGGCGTAATGATGTTTAATTAAAACACATTGTACCGTGTCCTGGCCCAGAAACCAACAAGCACCCGATCTCCTCGAAGTTTTTCATACTTCACACAATTTCAGCACCTGGCTCCTGGCTGTTATAGTGCATGACGAAGGAGGAACGGTCCACCCAGCAGCTCTCGAAAAACAGGGTTTATTAGGCAGAATAGAAAAAAAGATAAAACCAGAAAACAAAGAGACCACAAGGGGACAAAACAAGTACTTAAAAACAAGAACTAACTGTAACTGACCACAAAGAAAACTAACCCTAAAAATGCAACTGAAAAGACATGTAGGGATGGAACAAGGAGTAAAACACATAATACATGGGAACTAACACAGGAACTAACACAGGAACTAACACTGGAACTAACACAGGAACTAACACAGGAACTGACACAGGAATTAGCACAGGAACTAACACAGGAACTGACACAGGAACTAACACGGGAACTAACACAGGAACTAACACCGGAACTAACACAGGAACTAACACCGGAACTAACACAGGAACTAACACAGGAACTAACTAGGTCACAAGAATCTCAAATAGGGTGAGGCTGGTCTCTTGTTTGGGTCAAAACCACCCACTTACCCAATTTTAGCCACACCATGGCCCAGGGAAGCAGACAACACATTAGGTACTAAGGACACGAGTCAGCCAGTAAACTGCTGGCCAACCAGGGAACAGACATTGGACAGGGACTGATCCGGACACTGGATTGTAAACTCACCCATTGGGCTCAGACAGAACCTGTATCACAAAGCCAGAATTCTTCCTTAGTAGGATAACTTATTGGATTTTAGGTACCTCAATTTAAATGGACTTACATCACTTCCATTTAGCACAGACTACCTTAAATCCAACAAGTTACTGGGCTAAGTAAGAAATCCCAGATTCACGATAAAGGCCCGTGGGGAACCTACCTCACACATGGCAGTATTAACATATGAAACCAAAGTCAACCACACTCACCAATCCCGCGAACGGATCCCATCATCAGGGGAGCATCCCCACTGATGTATGTATATCATATTTTGAATAACTGGAATTAATTCATTCATTCACGGGGAGGTGAGTCTCGCCCCCCCTTCACCATTATATTCCATTTTTAGTCTGGAGAGGTAATAGTTTAGCTCGCTGGCTCCCTGACTGCCCAAACGCTCGTTACTGCATGATGATAAGATGGGGCCGTGGGGAAAGGCGTCCTGTAATGGGCACATCTGCCCGGCGCTGCTCGTAATGGGATGCAAACTGCCTCCGCCGGACCGAATTGAAACATTAGCGGGGAAAGCTATGCATGCGAGCCCCCCAAACACCAGCCCCGCCCCCCCGGTCCCGGACGGGGGTTATTTTCGAGGCGCCGAAATACCGCACGCATATCAAGATGCTCATTGTTTAAAGAGGTGGGAGATTTCGCCTTTGAAGCCCACCTTCGGCGAATAGAGCGGCATCTCACCCCGCAGAGCAGCATTCTGGGAAAATCGACAGAATGGCTCTCCTCACCGGGAGTGGACCTCGGACAGCGGCAGGCACAATAGGATCGTTTATTCCGCGTGATATCAGATAAAGAGCGACGGCTGCCACCACAGACGCCGTCCCTTTAATGCCCCTGTTAGGATCTCGGCGCTGCTGTTTATTTGCAAGCCGCTCCCCCACTGGCCTCCCCCCACCTTGGAAACTTTGCGGTTTTTCCCGCGGCTTTGGGCTCGGCAAAGAAAAACACAGTGAGGGAAAGCAGGAGGAGGAGGGAGAAGCTCTGACCGCACATTACTCGGTGACGGACTCAAGCTAGCCAGCAGAGGTGCCATGCCTTCTGCGTTTCCAATGTGGTTTGTCGTATTGCTGTCATGCAGTGATAGATGCTTTCTTATATCTTTATTTTGGGTGGGTGTGTGGGCGAGAGACTCCATTATATGGAGCCAGCGGTACTAAATCTACCCCTATTGTCCTGTCCGACACTTAGGATTATTATTTTTACCAATGGAACAAACTCTTGGCTTATTTGAGAATTCAGGTCGTCTGTATTAATGCATCAATTCCAGAATGTTCTGTTCATCCCAGCCTTCCGCAGCATGGGGGACAGTTAAGGGAGGACCTGACGTCTGGGAGAGCTGCACACGTACTTTGTGGAGAAGGCAGAGACGTGGTCTTGCCCTGTCCTTCACAGACAGCAGGGCTGGGCCACCCGTACATTAATGCACACACATTTTGGCAATATGACACTCGTCTCCTTGGTGGTCTGCGTCCGCCCTCGTTGTCCCATTACCTCACTCACTGACTCCTCCAGCGACTCCCGTCAGATCTGAATATGAATACCCCCATCTGTTCGGGATCTAGCGCAGCTCACCTCAAGCCCCTCATGAATTTCCCACAGAAAGGC
Source organism: Pollimyrus isidori (assembly GCA_019775955.2). Taxonomy (NCBI): domain Eukaryota; kingdom Metazoa; phylum Chordata; class Actinopteri; order Osteoglossiformes; family Mormyridae; genus Pollimyrus; species Pollimyrus isidori. The sequence continues at coordinate 1,688,050 of JABFDZ020000040.1, read as the reverse complement.
ACCTGGTACACTCTGTTGTAATGCAATGGGGGGGGGGGGGGGGTTCTCCCACAACTGTGATCCATAGGAGGGGGTGACTCGACCAGGACCAGTCATCTTCGCTGTCAGCACCACCACCGCACTCCTAACACAGAGTCATGGTTACTCATTACTGATATGTGAATGATAATTTTTAGGGCTTAATTCCAGTAATATAAAGGCATTTCATATGAAGGCCTTTGTGATTTTAGCAGCTAGTGGCTAATGCTGTTCGGAGCAGTAATTAGCACCTGGAGAAGGGTCTCCCACAGAGCGACATTAATGTTGAACGTGACTCAACTCCACACCGTTTGGGCACGAAACACTGCACCGGAAAGTCACTGTAGCCTGACCGGCTCAGAAACGGGCCAGGGCTGGGACCCCGCTCCCAAAAAGGGGCCAGACCAGACAACCATGGCTGGATAATGGACCCTGGGCGGGATGGGGTCTCGACGCGCCAGTGGCTGCAAGCAACAGCATTCATAGTGCAAGCTAAACACTACGAACTTCAACTCAAGATGACCATGCAGGACCTCTTCATATAGAGCTAGAGGTGACAGCTGGGGCCCTATCGCCCTTTGGCATATACAGGGCAAATTAACCATCAGGGGCCCCTAGAGCTGTTGACCATCAAGGCCCTCAGCAGTGATCCCCAGGGTCCTTGGGCTTCTCAACATAAACATAGCAAGTTAACAAGGGCCTCTAAAAAGGGCCCCCAGCATACGGAGTGCACACTGAGCACCAGGGGCCCTGGGGCCCTTTCCATATACGGCGAGAGTTAATTACCAGGGCCCCAGGGCTCCCGATACCTATACCCTTTGTGTGCTCTACCTGTATGGCTACATTTTTTAACTGAATTCGAAATGAGTCTATGTGGATTTGGAATTAATTTAAGTAAGGCTGCAAATTAGCATTTGATATACAAAAATCAGAATTAAAATTTTAATGGATTTGAAATTTAACACAGAGTCCATATTAGAAACAATGCAATTAAATATTAACCATTTCTTAGTTCGACAAAAGTAATTCTACATTTCCAAAATACACATTCATTTTACATGCAGGGAAGATAAATCTCAGAGGTAAGGCAGAGTCACCCAGGTGACATCATGAGTGACACACGGGTTTCTTCCTGAGGCTGTGCAGGGGGCTGGGAGTAGTGAGTGGCCATCTAGGTCAGGGCCTCCTTGCCCATGGTCGACAGTCATTGGTTTAAAGCCCATGGTCAGCAGAATGATGTCACTAATGAGGCCCTCAGCAAGGCCTTTAACCTCCAACTGCTCCCAGAACTTGCTAACCCTCCTCAATTGTGCATCACTTTGAATAAAAAGCGTCTGGTAAATAAATAAATGCTGTACTATTTGTGAGAGAAAATCCTTGACTATGTCGTTCCCAGAAGCCCCGGCTTTTGTGAAAGGAGCTTTTTTGAAAATATATGTAGAAACTCCCATGACCTTTTACAATATGGCTCCCAAAGCTTGTGCTGCGGTCGGGGTCTAATGGACAGGCGGCCAGTGTAGTTGCCTTGAGAGATGGGCTCCCTCTGTCTTCCCTCTGAACCACCCCTTTGACGCCATGCGGCGGGATTCGAAATGCACACAGAGTAGCGTTTATCTTCGCCGAATGACGCACAAGTTAATCTCCCCCTCTTCCAGTTGCGTGCCCTACAAAGAGCAGGGCGTTACAGGCGTCTCCCTCCCATTTGTTCCTTCCCAGAACTGCAGATCTTTATTCCCGTGCCTGTGTTGCGTGTGCGTGTGTGTCAGCACACGCCAAGCCCGGCCTCCAACGACACGCCATCGACCCGCTCCGGTTGCGTGGAAAGCCGCTCCGGCAGATGCTGCGTTATATAAAGCCCTGCGTTAGCGATTATTAAGTTTCTCTTGTGTCGCTGTTGTCAGGAAACTTTTCGACTTAAACCCCCAAGTCGATGTATTTATTTCTGTTACGGAAACATTTGCGTTTTTATCAAGCCGACGCCGGCGTTGAGTTCCTGCGCGGGGATCTGATTCCTGTCTGGGAGTCGAGCCCAGTAGGGCTCTTTGTCACCGACGCTAACAGGACACTAATGTCTTTCTGATCGGATTTGCAGGAACGCCGCACTCTTCAGCAGTTCTCACTAACCCCACCCGAAGTCCCACGTCTCACTTTCACACCCAAAGCCTCGTTTTTAAATCTATAACCTTTCAGTTGGTTGAAAAGCACAGGAAAGGGTCCCTTTCATATTCGCCCAGATCATCCGTGCCTCCTCTTTTTAATCGAATGCCCTTATTGAAAATATATTATTTGATTGGATTTTCAAAGCTGGAATAAGTGTCATCATTAAGTCTGCCTCTTATGTGGCACGTTGCAATAAAATCGACCGCGGCACACCTAATTAAGACACATTAGGACAATAACCGGGCCGGAAAAGGCGCTATAAATATGTAATCATTTAAAACAAATTGACGCCTTCCACCCCCCGAGAGAAACAGGCTCGGAATTGTCCTTGGTCGGAAATCCGTCTGCTTCGATCCACGATCTTCATTGCCGCTAGGGACAGAGCCGGCGCTCACAGCCCTCTCTCCACACCCTGCAGTCGGCCACGCACACTTCGATGTCTCCAGGATCAGCGCTGGCACCTTGATTACTTCCACGTCACCTGCAATCATCAATCAATCCCTCATCTCCACACCCGGCCTGCTGAGATTGACGGGCCCGGCTTCCTCTCACAGGCTGACATCTTATGGTCGGGAAATATAATAGAATTTGTGCCGCATTACAGCCTTTGCTCGGAGGATCTTTTTTGCACACAGTGACGTTTCTTCTCCCAGGGATACGCTGGATGGCGCGTGGCTCAGGGGGGGTTAGGATGCTGTTCTTGTTAATTAGATGGTTGCTGCTTCAAGTCCCAGGGTCAGGAGAATGATGTCACTGTTCAGTCATTGATTGAGGCCCTTAACCTCTGGTTTCTCTCTCATTCGGCGAGTTAATACAGCTGGATATTCACTGGGCTTGCTGAAAAATTTATCAGGAAGCCCCTGGAATAGCACCCCCCGCCCCCCCATTGTCCAGTCTGGCTTACTTTGCAGAGATGACATCAATGACTTTCATCAGGCCTCTCCTTTGCTGTACTCTGACCCAGCTGAAGCAGACGAGCAGTGTCCCCCCCCTCCCAGCAGATCCCTGCGTAGGACAGGGGCCTCGACCCGCACCTGTATATGCGCGCCATACTGTGACAAACACATACACAGCATTTCACATTTTTACACTGCAGACGTTTTTGAGAAACCAGGGCAGAGCAGTACCTGGATCAACTGGAGGTTAAGGATTTAAATACCTCTGCTGAACCTGGGATCTGAATCAGTGACCTACTGATTAAAGGCACAGCATCCTAACCTGCAGAGGCACACCTTCACGGCCTCTCAGCCTCTTCAGTAAGTCATCCCTTCTTCCAGCCACTTATAAATGGAGGTGCTAAAGAACAGAGCATCCACCTCATAACATCACAGGGGTCCATTGCCCTTCATCACTGTGGTAGAATCAGTGGGGGGGGCAGTGCCATTTGGGGTCAGCCGGAGGTCCAGCATGTGCTGGGGGGGGGAGGGTGTTTCACGCAGTAAGGATGCACTATAATTCTAATTAAAGTCATTACGGAAGGTGCCGGCATATGACAGCAGCCCAGGCCTTAGACGTCCACCCCAGACCCACATTAAGATGAGGATTAGTCACAGTGTTCATTACACTAACAAGACCCCCCCACTAGAGGAATGCCGGGCCACTGTTAGCAAGCTTCCATATAACAATCAGGGTTTCTATTGCTTTTATGGCCTAGTAAATGTTAAAGGGGACCTGGGGGACGTGAAACGAGTGTGGAAACGTGTAACCGTGGGGACATACAACAACCGGGGGGGTGCAGGGGATGCAAGAAAATACACAAAACTTAATTACAAAGGCAGTTAACACACTGCAGAGGCTATTGCGAGCACGGGGGAAATAAGGAGATACTGTGAGTAAGCAATAAAAGCACAAAGAAAAAACGTTTGAGAGGAAACGAATGGCAAATGGGTCTATATGTCTCCTTGGCAGGTGGGACTCGCTGTTGTACCTTGAGCTCACAAAGGTCCATGTGCAATGAGGGAAGGTCACATGGTCTGAAGGTCACATGGTCTGCCCTCCCACCATTGTCACAGCCCCTCCACCCTCCCCGGGGAGATGAAGCTGCTCTGCCCTAATGACCCCCCCACCACCACCACCTCCAGACGAGTGCCCTGCCATTTTCTCTGTCCCCTTTCTAATTTACTTCTCTGGCTTCTTAATTAGGCTGCATTAAAATGAGACAGCCACCTCCCCCCCACCCAACCGCCGCACGTAAACACACATCGCACTCGCAATGCAGCTCTGGGAGGCCGATAGCTTAAATATTTGCCAATTGTGTTGTTTTTTTCCCTGACGCCACCATCTCTCTGATCCCAGCCCGCCGCACCGAGGCGCCCCCCCCCCCCCCTTCCCCGGGGGCTCTCTGCCGTATGCTCTGTGAATTGCCGCCGCTGCTCCTGTGGGCTGCAGGTGCGACAGGCGCCATCTCAGAGCCCCGCGCTGCTCCTGCCCGCAAGCGTCACAACTCATGGGCGGCTGAGGAGCAGTCCCTCAACAGGAAGTGATGCAATAGTTCAAGAGAGCACTTCAAAAGAAAGGACACAAAGTACAAAGTAAAACTGTCCATGACTTCCTCTGCACCCCCACCACCAGGCCCCCTTCACCAGACCCTGGAAAGAAGGGGCATTCCTGCTAATGTGTTCTAAAGATGCTTCTAGACGAAGCAGCTCAGGTTTTATGTAGCTAATTTTATATGTACATCAATGTGTTCTTAACACACCTATGTAAAGCGCCCCTGAAGGGCGCTATATAAAAATAAATTGAAATGAATTGAATTGAGGTATGACTAGTAGTGCTTCTAAGGGTCACATACTGCGATGACAATGACATACAGTATACACATATTGACAATGACACATACATGTATTTTTACGGTCAATGACTGTCTGTGTGTTTTCATCACATGACCCCGGTGTGATCGTCACCCAGTCCTCAGAGCCTCGACAAAGTGGGGGAGCACCGAGAGACCCAAGGCCTCGAGCGGGAATGATAGCACCCTGGCCAATCAGCTGCCTGGGAACTGCACCAATCTGGGTCACGTGATCGAACCAGCTCATCACTCCTGCCTTCAGGTTTCCTCTGACATCCTCCCTCACGAGTCTGAAGAAGTCTCTGATGTAGGGGAATGAAAGACATGCACGGCACTCGTGGAGGTGTATGCTGGCGCAATGTGGCTGCGTATGTCTGAGCCTCCCAAAAGGCCTTATTGTCTCGGTGAGAGGGCGTAGCCACACACGGGAGCCGAAATAACCAATCGCTCTTAGATCCGGAAACAAATTTTCCCAAACACAAAGCCCTTTTCTGGGGATATTCGTCCTGAACTTCACAAAGAGGGAGGACAGACAGTGAGAAATAAAAGGCGTATTCAGAGTGATTTTCAAAGCCAGAATGATTGTATTGTTTTAGGGTACATTTGCGGGAGGAAGAAACACGGTTCTTGCGTGTGATGCCTGTGATGAAGGCAGGTCGCGTTCTGCTTGCGTCGGGGACGTGGGGAGATGGGTTTCAGATGAATGCCGTAATACTCATTTCCCGCGTTTGTGGACGGGAAATTGTGCCGGGAACAAAGGCAGCCGTCCCCGGCTTTGATGTGCTGGCTCGTGCCCTCCGTAAAGCCGCCCAAACGCACCGCAGGCTCTTCAGGTGTGCTGGCCCCGTCTGGACTCCACGTTTTCACTGAACCAGACCGAGTCGGCATCACAGGAACCAGCGGGAGGCGGATTTTTTCTCTTCTTTTGAGCTCAACCCCGGTACCATTAATGAGGAATGTGTCGCTGTCCTAATGGAGTGGCTTAACTGATTTTGTAACTTTTTATGAGCCTTGTTTTTCTAAAGTGTAAGATTGGGTGCTTTAAAGGAAAAGGTTCATCCCACAGAGCGGGTTCTGAACGATCGGTGGCCCCCGGGAGCAGGCGGGGATTCACCCCGCCCAACTCCGCCCATCGGATGGAGCTGACAGCATCTACATTAGCTTCCCACTAATGGGAAAGCTACTTCACACCCCCTCCATCTCCAAGCTGGAAAATGCGTGCTGACTGGCTATTAAGGCACCACCCCATGCTACTCAGCAGCCCACTGGGAAGGGGGCAGGGGTCAAAAAACTCAGGTGACACAATGGGAAGAAGTCCACCCTCTCTGCTCCCCCAGGTCAGGGGATGGTTGGGTGGAGGGTGAGACCACTGAACATAGTCCAGGAGACACACTGCGAGGACCCAGATGCCTTCAAGAGGTCACACTCTCTCACCCTTCAGGGGCTCTTCTCCACGGCTGGGATCAGCAGATCTGCCAGATCCCCCAGAGATCACACACAGGTTTAAAATGGGAACGTCATTGCAGTCCAGAGCATATATATTAGTGGCAAAAATTGTGGAAATTTTTGGAATTTTGTTTTAATAATTACTGCACAAATACTGGCGATAATGTATATAAACAGTCAGAATGTACTGGAAACGTCATACACTGGACAGTTAAATAAGTGACTGGGGCAACAGCAGAATAAAGTTCTGCAATCTCTAAAAACTGGAAATGTTTCCACAATTTTGGCCACTAGTGTATGGGCCAGGATCTCTGCGGTGTCAGGCTGGGATGCATATCTGCACATTGAAGGCAAGTGACTGTTTATGATGGAGCCACGCTGGACAGGCTTATCAGCCTGGGCTAGATAGATGATCGTTCCCAGCATCCTGCCAGATGCCCGGGCTGATTAAAAGACAGGCAGGGGGATTAATCTGGCCCGTCGCAGGATTTCTCTTGATGCAGTCTGGGTTTGAGGTGGACGATTGTGGAAACTCACGCATCCACAAAAGATCAGATGTACAACTTGCCCTGTCCAGGGTGTGGCGTTATTACCCCCCCCACACACCTCCCACCCCGGTTAAATGTAAGGACACGTCAGGCTGCCCACAAAGGAGCAGTGTCACATGATACGACCCGGCCACCTGACCCAAGCGCAGAACAAACGGATTTAGAGGAGGTCGAGCAGATAGTGACATCAGTGAACTTGGTATATGTGGCACCTCCCAGGGGGCCACTGCATGAAATTGGGGTCAGGCAGTCCCTGGAAGAACTGGGGTGAAGCCTTGCTCAAGGGTCCAAATGAATTATTTTGTTTAACACTTTTTTGATCAGTGTATTATTTCATGAGCCGAATAATAGAAATAAATCCTTCTATGGATAGGTCTGACCAAACCCAAACCCTCTCTCACTCCCTCCCTCTCTCTCTCTAT
>JABFDZ020000040.1:1582625-1592712 GCA_019775955.2 Pollimyrus isidori | reverse complement strand
GTCTGTGCTGCAGGGGGCCGTATGCGTCCAACACCTGATGCATGCGAGTGTGTCTGTGCTGCAGGGGGCCGTATGCGTCCAACACCTGATGCATGCGAGTGTGTCTGTGCTGCAGGGGGCCGTATGCGTCCAACACCTGATGCATGCGAGTGTGTCTGTGCTGGAAGCATCACGTGGTGTTTACCACAGGGCGTGTGCCGTTTTTACTGCGAGAGCCATGGATCTCAATGGCCAGCGCACAGGTGGAAAGTGGAAAGCTACACGCAGGCCTACCTTCTGAGATGGACTCTCCTTGTCTCTGCCCAGTCTCTGACTCTGTGCTGACGCCACCATTGATCCGGCCTGGCCCGACTTCCAGTGGTACGCCCCCCGCCTCCTGCGGGAGGAGACACGGGAGGACTACCATGATACGACGTGACAGGAAGCAGCGTAACCCACGATCGCCGGTACCCTGAAGCCATGCCATCCAATGAGGGCCGGAGACAGCGCCCCCAGTCCACACGACGAGATGGCAGCAGCGATGGACTCGAAAGGCAACGTGCGACTTGGGCGAAGCAAACACAGCCACATGCACACATGCACAATCACAAAGACAGACAGTCCCAGCTAGCAGAGCTTTCAGCATAATTCATAATATAAAATCCAGGGTGAGCATTTCATATGCCGGGTGAAATAAACATGGGAGAAGGCATCCTCGTTTCAGCATGTCTGTTATCGTTACAGCAGCAGAACTCTTCAGGGCCTCACTGTTCTCACGCTCAGAGCGATTACGGTGACTCCACCTGTCACGGTTGGATGGAGCTTTTTGACTGTAACAGGGGGGTTAGAAGGACTGCAGATTAGTCTGGCTTACATAAACCCCTCCCCCCCCCGCCCCTACACATGACCACACGCACGCACGCATGCCTCCCTGGGCACTGTACCTCAGAAATGGCCAGAAATATTTTGGGAAAGCGGTGGGAGTAGCATCTCTTGGGCTGTGAGCTGCCTGTCTGGGGTTTTTTGGCCAGAAGAGGGCTGCGTGGTTTTGGCCAGAGAGGACAGTGGTAAGACAAGAATATCAGCAACACAAAGGGTACGACATAGAAAGGTATTGTGGATCTATAACTTCAGTACTGCAGGTGTAATTGCTGGGCCGGGGGGGGGCTTTTCTGCAGCCCCCACTGTCAGTATCTAAGCCCTGCACTGCTAAGCTTCATGCTACATTGAACAAAATCATAAGCTAATGAACTATACAGCATCAGTACGTTAGAGTGCTCTGCACCCACAAGGGGAGGCTGGGGTGAGGGTAGTCACATTCTTTAGAAGTGCACCATGGAGGGGCATCCATCTTACAGGATCTGGACACCGTCTCCCGAGCCCCACACAAAAGGAATGCCAAAGAAGAATTCGCAGGCACTTCTTCATCCTGTTATCTGCCAAAACACGGATCCTGTCACCTGTGAATTTCACTGTCAACACAGAAGCCGCGTGTTTTACTTCCTGCCGGGTTTCCGCGACAATGCATCACAGCTGGGCGTGAAGCACGCCATATCTCACAGCTGAGGCCTCCTCTCCTGAGTTATATGTGGCCATATATTAGGACACCGGATGCTTCTATAATTTACATGGCCAGTCAGAGGGGCAAATTCTCTATGTCATTAATAAGTGACAGCAGTGATAAAGAAGGGGAGCGTTATTAACTCCTGTGCTGTGCTGGTATTGAGAAACAGCGATCTACCTCCTTTAATGCATTATTCTTCATTTGTGAGGAAAATGACTCATGTACCATATCACAGATGAAGGTCTGCTAACCCAGATTCTTCCAATATGTAGTGTAATGTAAATTCAGTCACATAACCAGTTGATTACCATCCCCGCTGCCTGAAGGTCACCCTTGACTAGTAACTAGGACACAGTAAACAGGAAGTACTGCTGCCAAGGGTAAACAAATACAGAATTGACAGAAAGTAGTGAGCAAAAATTTGACCCATCAAAACCACCTCCTCCACCCTTTCATCCTGTCTCCTCCCTTATGTCTCCTTTTATGGGTCCTTACTTTCTTCCTCTGCCTCCCCCCGCTGTCACCCACCTCCTCTCCTCCTTCTCGGAGCTCATGGCCCGCCGCAGCTCCTGCAGACGCTCCTCCATGTCTCTGTTCTCCTGCTCCAGCTGCGAGGTCTCCGACCGCAGCTCCCGAGCACTTCTACAAGGGACAGGCAGACCGCTGTGTCAGAGCGGTCACTGAGAAGCTCAGACAGCAACGTGCACCTCATAGCCAACCCATCCATTAATTAAACAGAACTGCCTGTAGCACGTTTTTACAAGCGGAAGTGATTTTACAGGAGATCACCCATAAGGAATGGAAATAGCAGCCTGTGTTTCAGCACGATGCAGTAAGTGGGATGGAAAGAACACACTTCATTTACAAAATAATCTCTAATTTACTCTACAGGAAGCTATATTCTGTAGACACACTACATAGTGAGACCTGGGACTGAAGGATATCTAGTGTGTTTTTCACTGCAAAGTGTCTGATTCTAAAGAGTCTTAGACTAGAAATGGTACAAAGAAATCTACACATACTTACCTTGGCTTTAACTTAAGCGAAGTGGGCTTGTTGGGAACCACCACAAAATTGCTTAAATTCATGGCTGATAACGCTTTTACTGCCTATTAGCGTTGGTGTTGTTTTCAATTGGATTTATTCTTCCCTGTAATGAAAGCACAATAAAAATCATTCATTAGACCACCCATGAACATCAGACCCCAGCATACCAGACAATAAAACTATCAAAATGTGTGTCTCACCAACAGCAGTATTCCTGGGATGACTGGCAAACCCCATGCGACGCATAAACAGAGATAGACTGCAAGTTTTAATCTAGATATTATTCCTATGCTGCATACTATACTTGTGTTTGCATTGCTTTTGTAATCTCGTACAATCAAAATACCTCATATCTTCATTTTGCGTTACCAGCTCGATTGACGATAATGATTTACGTAAAAGGAAGCAAAACCCGACGTTAGACACTAGCCCGGACACTAGACTAATTGTGAGTAATTCGCACGTAGCGGTCTTTCCGTTTTGTTTTTTTACGGATAACGCAGCTTCCCCCAGTAGTCAACCAGCGCTTGGATGCGTGACGTCTTTGTGTACGAGCGTCTCCATGGAAACGCCCGCGTGAGAGACAGTACGTGGAAACGTCTCGCGAGAAATCCATGAAATGAACAGTTGCCAGCGCTACGAGTCTTCCCTTAAAATATACAGTAAAAGTTTATTACTAATTGATAGTACTAATTAATACTACTTTACAGACCTTTCGAAGTTAATCTGTTTACCTACCTACACTCCCTTATCATACTCGTTCTGCCTGAACAATTGCGACGTTGATTGGGGCGACGAGACCCCTATTGGCTCCTCAATCACGGACAGCTGGAACTCTTTAATTAAAATTATTAGTGTTTAAATCAGAATTTGGATAGATGATGTTTTGATTATAGAGAGATAAAAAAAAAATCTCATTAAGTGTGTCTGCGATGTCTAAATTAGCCATTATAGCAGCGTATGAGTCCGCTAGCTTGGAGCCGAATGTTTAGTGCGCGGGTGTAATCAGCGCGAGGCGGCGTCTCCGCGCTCTCCCTCGCGCACGCCGGGAAGTGGCGGCTCTCCTTATGATTTCATTTTTAATCACGGAGATCGCTAGAATAAAGGCTGCTCTCTGTGCTAAAGTAACTAATTAAGGCCCTCAATGTGCTGCCCTTTAGCTGGTCATGCTGCCGTCCCTTTCATCACTACCTTAATCTTGATGAGGGTCATTATGGAGGACTGAGAAAGTAAGTAAACGTTGGAGAGGCATCCTCCTGTTATTATTCCTTTCTTTTTTTAGGGTGAGTGATTGGTAAGGTTATCCTGAGGTCCCCACCCCCCAACAATGCTGAGGCAGTGTCTAGCTTTGAACTTACTGCCCCCTAGCCTTCACGGAGGCTGTCGGGTAGAGACCCACAAGTCTGGCCTGGTTTTTTTTTTATTTTTATTATACCTGCTGCTTAACTTTCTGTGCATGAGCAACTGAGAAGCACAATCCCATTGACTGATTCTAACCACAACCAGCAGGGAGCTGCCCAGCCACATAGCCGCATAAAGATAAGGGGCAAGTATCAGGAGAGAGACGGGGAGCGAGGGATGAGGGATGGAACGAGACAGCGAGTGGAATTGTGAAGCCTAATGAATGTAGTGATCCAGGCTAATTGTGGCCACAATGATTGTAGAGACACAGTAAGAAGCGGGAGGGAAGATCAATGCTACAAGAAGATGGACGCACGCATTGACACCGCAAACGCCCCGAGAACTGGGGTTGGCCTGGTGACTGTGTAGGTACGGTTTGTATCTAAACGGATGCTGTGTTTTTTGTGCTGCGCTCACTGACCCTTCTTGTCAGAGGTGAGGTGGTCATTTCACCTGCTGGTTAATGCTAACCAGGCTAGCTTACTGACATCATGCCACGTGTGTCTGCTCTGGGCTGCAAGGGAGCAGCTGCTCCGCGATCGCTCTCTTTTCCCCTACGTGCCGCTGCAGAAGCTGGGGTTGGAGCCCACATGGTGCAGGGTCACTCACTGCACTTAACCTCGCCAGGCTGTGAGTCTAGCTGGGGGTCAGCGGAAGCACAAGCTCATGCCACAGAGAGCTGGCCAGGACGCATTTGTGCTCAAACAGGCGGCGAGAGACAGAAGGCTGATTCCCTGAATTCCTTGACAGAGGGAGTGAACCCATGACCTCGTGAGAGACCATCAGGACCATCGTGAGAGACCATCAGGACCATCGTGAGAGACCATCAGGACCACCTCCATGACAGCCAGCATATCAGAAAGGGAGGGAGAGAGAGCAGGACCTGATACAGAACTATGGCTGTGTTTCCAACCCTTAAGAACAATTTTTTACCTTAATTCGTAAAAGTACAGGTCAATTCAACCCCAACGACTCCCACGGATTCCCAACAAATCACTTTGAGAGGCATTTAGGAAAGGTGTTCTAGAGCATCATCAGAACCCGAACCTTGATCGTCCTCCCTGAGCACGGGATCTGACTGGCTTCTTACCAGAATGCCTCGCCACTCGCCATATTTATGCCCTATAGACCATCAGCCATCGATGGCTCGCACAAAAAGGGAGGAAGACTGGTCTCCACTCCCTTTATTGAATTTTCAAAAGGTCTTTTGACTCTATTTGGTTCTACAGACTGTGCTACAAATTACTTCGTGGTTCGAGGGGTAAAGTACACTATGTTATTAAATCAACATACACAGAAAACAAGAACAGTCACATGGAAATTGAGGATTGCAGTATAGAACAGTGCCCTGTGGGGCATGGAATGAGACAAGGGTCCCGTCTGGGTCCAGCATTGTTTGGTGTTTACATAACGGACAAACAGCCTCAAGGTCTCACGCAGCCACTAAACATGGACAATGGCAGAACCTGCAGCTGCTTCAGCTACTGTATGTTGCCAGAGCCAGGCAGCTGAAGAAATAGGCCAAATGCAGGTCAGCCCTCAAAATTCCCCACAGGACGCACACCAGGTAGCTTCAGCCTGGCGACTGATTAATCCCACACCAGCACGAAGGCTACACGAAGTAAATGTACAAATGAGAGTGTGACCCAAAATATCTGTACAGAAGTGAGGGATTGATTCAGTCAGCATGGATGAACAGCCCAGGAGAAACATCTAGCAGATGTGGCTCCACCTGCAGTCAAGCCCCACTGACTGAGCCGGCCTAAATCCCGGCTTAGCCCACAAGAGCCAGCCAGCCGAGGCCAGACCCGAATCGGCTATCAAAACCGAACCGAATGATAATCCACAACAAAAAACCCCGTCTGCTACTTTGGGAGAAACACCAGGCAGTGAGCAGAAAATATGGATTGGCAGGGTAGCTCTCCTGTGTCAGGAACAAGCAAACCGGCAGAAGCAGATCTGACCGAGCACAGGCTGATCGCTCACGGTCTCTCCATGGTAACAAGCCAATGCTGTCAGAACTGGCAGCCTGGAGAGCAAATGGGGATGCAATTTCTGCAACTCCGTGAGAAGTATTCCCAGACAAAAGCAAAAATTACCAATAAAATCAGCATGCTTCGCTGGAATGCCTGAATCAGAGATTGTCGGCCATCATTCTGGGAGGGGGCTCTGCCGCACTCTCCTGTGCTCGCTACCTTTGATGATACAGAATGAGCCAGGGGACAGCAACACGACATGGTCGATAAGAATATACAGATGTAGTTATTTCATGTTCACTCTGCAGTTTTGTGTGATAGCATGGATCTTTTGTTGTTTATTTACTTAAGTTGCTAAATATATGTTTAAATTTACTACAAAAGAGCTTGACCGGATCATCAAACAGTCAAGTAGGAGGTGAGGGGAGGGAGAAGAGAGCGATAGAGTGAGAGAGGACAAACTAGGGTGGGGGATTATGAGTGCTGACAGACATGAGGCTGTCATCTTCTCCAATGGACTAAAAGGTCTGATGCAGCCGCCTGCCAGACTGTCAGGCCACATTCATTCTCCAAGTCTCGCAGTAGCGCAGGGGCAGGGCCACACCAGCAGGATTAGCATATATGCAAATAACGGGCCTTTGATCTCAGGTAAGCATGTTTGGGGCTCTGTATGGCTATATATCCCTTTAAAAGCCAAGAGCATGGGTGTGAGAGCTCAAGACATCAACACCTTCCTGGTTACCTTGCGTGAACTGCTCTTGCCTGCCATCTGTAGACCGTCACAGGAAAGTTACTGACTGAGCTGTGGTTGGGCTGTGTCCTCACTCAGTATACTAATAGTTAAGTCGTAGTAAAATAATTATCGCTTGTTAAGTTTTGTTTTCCAGTTCACTGCCACAGTCTGTAAAACAATACAGCCCTATGCTCCCATGTTGGGGCGCCTTGGGACTTAAGCCCCAGCTCACCTGATAAGCGACTCTCCTGATCCTAGCGCTGGATGGAGATCAAGCTGGAAGCCAACCAGATGGCGGGTCTGTTTTTAGCGATAAGGAAGAAAATGGCCGCCACACACCATTACATTGATGTTTCTAAAGCATGGGGGAAAAAAATGAGTACTGATGCTTGGAGCAGGTGCGCATTCCTGTTCGGGATGACCAGGGATCTGACTGTGCAAACCCCAATCCAGAACCATGCCATTGCCGAAATGTAATTTTGGCCTACAGGGATATCCAGGACCAGTGTGGCCCACTGTGGAAACACTCTTTGGTTCTGTTTGCCTGGTAAATCCATTGATCTGCCTATTAAACGGTAGCCCTGAATGACCACAGAGTGAATCCTTGGGTTTTATCCACGCACAGTTCGTGCCTCAGTGCACTTGTAACATAGCATCAACATTTTTGTCTGTGCTGCACTTTTAGCACTCCTCCCCCATCCGCATAAAACTATTCCCGAACACAAGATTAAACCATTTTAATTTCATGGAAGAACACACAAAGACCAAGAGATGGGGTGATAATCAACACTGGGATCGGTTTTTATAGCAAAGCCAAGTGAAATAGGAGGTTCACCTCTGGGGAGGGGGAGGGAGGGGGCTGCATGCACATGGACACCTGTCAAACCCAAAATTGTTATTATTTCAGATCTCTGAAACAACCACTTACATCCTCATTGGCTTCTTACATTCCGAATACGGTACAAAACATGACACCAATCAATCCCTTAAAAACAGACCAAAACATCTGCCCACACAAGCTTTCAGAAACGTAACAAGAGTCCGCATCACCCAGGCAAGTACCTGTGCATCACAGGAGTGCTTGTTAAATGAGCTAAATCCACAGTGGAATTTCACCTACAACATAAGACAGGTAATTAACTTCTTACCAATGTGCATGAAAAACAGGGTCAATTCTTGAATAGATTTGGACATGTAACGTGGAAGAGACTGGATAGACCACATGACCGAGCAAAGATATTGGTTCAATGCCTGAGGAATTTGACTGCAAGCCCTGGAAAGCACAAAGTCACCAGCAGAGTTTGCATGTTGCCTCAGGTGTGCTGTCTAGTAGTATTAGCCCAAAAAACCCAGCAGAGTGGCCCACCAAAGCAGGTACCTTTCTGAAAGGACCCTCCCCCCCCAAACATGGCTGATAGATGCCTCAGATTTCATGCAGAAACCTGCTGGAGAGCTCTTGACTCAAGGCTCTCATCCTGCCATCTGACTCTTCCACCATCACTCTAATGAGGTCAAGGTGGAATACAACCAGGTATTTTTTCAAAGGCTTCCCCTCATTATAAATCGAACACTTCTTCCAGTCACTCTCCGGCCAAGCCGGTCATTTGAATAAACCATGCTCTGATGTGTTTCTTTGGTCATGCTTGCAGGAGGATTTACATATTTTCCATGGCAGGTGAAGAGATAGAGTGGACTGATGTGAATTAATACTGACAGGGACGTGGTAATCTCCCATAGACCAGGCTGGAGAGCCAGGACGGCAGTATGCATAGCAAGCAGGAGGCCTGCCTGTCTTGCCTGCCCCTCATTACCTGTACACCAGTTCTCCTGTAGAACCCACATTCATGTGTAAGAAACAAATATTTCCAAACGTGCTGAAAGCTTGATCCATCATGCTTTTGTTTTGTCTAAGCCGTACATCTTTTGGAAGAGCCTTTTTGGGCAGGTAAACAATATTATGCCTCTCAAAGGGGTTGAGGGAAGTGTAAATCGCACACGTGTACAAACCTGACACATTGATGGATCTGGTCGATCTTTCCTGTGGAGAACCTGTGCCAAACCTCATACAGTTGCCATCGTCAAGTAGAAGAGACACCTGCCAAAAAAGATCTAAGCATTTTCAGGTCCGCTGCCTGATGGTATTTGAATTCACGGAAGATGAAAGATGTTCCAGAGAGAAGACTCAAAAACAATTGCTCTGACAGATGTTTTCCTAGAGTAGAGTCCACAAGGACACATGGCTGGCGTTGGAGAATAATGTAGACAGATTTTCAGCACGCAGTCGCAAACAGATAAATAGATGTTAAAAACGATGCATAAAAACGAATCTACAGGAAGCACAAAGCACATTTTGCTGTTTCTCATCAGATCCAACTCAGCAGGGAGTGAATGACCCCGGGGCTGAGCTGTCATTCAAGGACTGTAGAATAATTGAAGGAGAAAATAAAAAGGGTTAAACTTCTTGGATCGACGTCACTTTTAAATTTATAATAAAACACATACAAACAGCTACAGGAAGTTGAGCACCACCATGCATACTAATGCCGGCTGAAGGGTAGGTGACGGCTGTGGAAATGAGCGACCAGACCTGCCTCCTGGCGTTTGATAAGGTCACACATGACGTACTTGGTATGGTGCTCAATCTGTTTTCAAAAACGAACAAAATGGCCATGATTCCTGCCCACTGGCCGCACTGGATAGAGGAGATGTTTATCGGTCATCAACATTTTAATTAAAAAGGCTTAAACTCAAAGTACAGTTATTATTCGTTTTAAGTGACATTTGGGGACAAATTTAATAAGATCTCTATGCTTTAGCTGTCAAATAAACCCAATTATACCCCTATTGACCATGTGACACACTGCTTCCTACTGGCGCCAGTGTGAAACATAAAAAGGACCGCAAATGAATGCAGCGTTTACGTCCTGTTTACGGTCTCGGGAGAGGAAAGGGGGCTCTCTACCCAACAACCCAACCGTAATGCCTTGATCCGCCTCTCCCAACCTGCCGCTAAAGGGTCTGCGATCCAAGCTGCAGAGGCCCGGATCTCGGGCTTCATTACTCGGGTAATTAGCTGCTAGCTTCCATAAAAATGGGTCTCAGCAGGATCCCGGCCGGCTGCAATAATCACTTTGAACTGACACAAAGGAAGAGAAAAATGAAGGGAACTATCAATAGAAAATGTAAAAATAAGATAATATGACTAAATCATCCATAAAATTACAATTAAGAGCTTGAGCTTGGGCGCCGGGGACGGGCCGGTGCTCCTGCGATCGACGAGCAGGGCCGGCCTGCCGCAGTGCGGATGTGAGGGTGCATCTCCACCCTCGTTTAACCACTATTTGGGTTGAGAGCAGCAGTGAATGGGAGACCACAGAGGCTGCATTA
>JABFDZ020000040.1:1533218-1549684 GCA_019775955.2 Pollimyrus isidori | reverse complement strand
GAGAGAGAGAGAAAGGAGAGGGCTTGTGTCTTCTGCACAAGATAGAAAATTACTATTAAGCATTTATACAATTGCTATACAATTGCTACATGAAATAAGTTATACAATTTAAGAATACACGTGAGTGATAATATACAATTCCAACCTAACAGTGGGCGACTATGCAAGACGTCGGAAATCCGGATGCATGTGGTACACACCCGAAGCAGGGAGTGTGTTGTCCAGGAGGGGCTATTAATAGTTCCTGCCACCTCCCCCTTCGAGGCTTGGTGGGTTGTGAAGGTAATGGGTTGTAATTTCCTGCTGGCCTCCAGAGCACTGCTTGGGTAAATAGGAGGTTACATCTCAACTGGCTTCCTTACCCACAGTGCACTGCGGCACCAGTGCCACTTCCTATTAATCTGCAGATGGCGTACAGTCCACTTAAATGCGTTCAATTAATTTTAAATACATTTTATGAAATTAAACCATGCAAAGGATTATGCATGATCAATGGTGTAGGAGACAGTTACAGATTTGGGGGGAACGCAGGTTAATAATTTAAACACAGTGGTCTGTTTATTGGTGGAATAAATGAAGTCAAATTAAATATTAGGCGGACACGCCCCCCCCCATCCATAACTATGACTCATAGGTGATGTATATCTTCCTGAAACATTACAGTTTGTGGTTTTCTCTCTGTGCTTCATCCATCTCTTTCTTTCTCTCTCGGTCTCTGTCTACACAGGCGAGTTCAGCGACGGCTCCACCGAAGCCGGGGGCGTGTACCAGGTCCTGGAGATGCCTTACGAGGGGGAGGACATGAGCATGATGATCGTCCTGCCCCGGCAGGAAGTGCCGCTGGCCACATTGGAGCCCATCATTCAGTCCCAGCTGCTCGACGACTGGGTTGCCAACGTCCGGAAGCAGAAGGTGGAGGTGTACCTGCCCAGGTGAGGCCCCTTGCCAAGGTGAGATCGGTACGCCTCTGACGGTCGCGTTCATCTGTTCGGGAGACCGGCGGCTGATGCATAGTTAGTCACCCAGGCCTGAGGGACCGGGGTACAAAAATAGGGGCCAGTAATGATGAGGGGAAGCGTTAGGCTGCGATGGCAGAATTTGTGAGAGTGCGGAGTCGTTTCTAGAACTAAGCATGTTTACACTAAATGCAAAGTGCTTCCGGGCTGTGTGGACTGGACTCTGTTCAAAGCGCAGCGTGGAGGGAGGCCGGACAGCCACACCGCTCCAATTAGTGCTTAATAATCTGTAACGTTTGCATAGATTTCCTGCAGTTTATGGCAAACGGGATAAGCTAACGGAACATTTTGCTCCCTGTCGCTTCAGAAATGTCAGGACTGATTTCTGTATCCGATTCTGTCTAAAAGGTTCAAAGTGGAGCAGAAGCTGGACCTGAGGGATACGCTGCAGCAGCTGGGCGTGACGGCCATCTTCGGCAAGGATGCGGATCTGTCAGCCATGACGGGTGAGCCGCCCGGCTGTTCTCCCACGCGGTCTCCCCGCCCTGCCCACGCGGTCTCCCCGCCCCGCCCACGCGGTCTCTCTGCCATGCCCACGCGGTCTCCCTGCCCAGCCTGCGTGAAATTGGCATGCAGACATTTCAGGGGATTTCTGTTGTCCTGCAAGGCAGCTTTGGTTTGCTGCTGGGACTTTGGCACAGAACCAGGGTGATTTGGGCGTCATCAATGTCACCCTGGGTACCTTTTGATACGGCCTTGCGTACCACAGAATTTCAGGATGCATATCGGTGTCACTATTTGGATCCAGCATTTTTGTTACTCTTATTTTTTGCTGAGCCTGGAAATGGAAATAAAACTGCAGTTAATGGCATGGGGGTGGCGGGCTGCTGAATTTGGATCCAAGGTCAACGTTTGCGGATTCACGCAAGTTCAGTACCATACAGACATTATCTTCGCATTTATGTGATAGTTCCAGTAATTTCCAGGATTCTGCGCTCTCCCCCATGCCTTCCACTAGGCCCCAAGGCCTCCACACTAGCCCCGCCCCCCCACCATTTCCTGAATTATTGCTCTCCAGTCCATTACTATGCCCTTTTTGAATCCTTCCCTCAATATCCCTCTCTTGCAGATGGGAAGGACCTGTACATAAGCAAGGCTGTTCAGAAGGCCTACCTGGAGGTGACTGAGGAGGGGGCAGAGGGAGCGGCCTCCTCAGGTGACGTGCCCCCCCCCCTCGGGAAATCCCTGAATAGCATCTTTTCTCTTGTCTGCTCTGTGCCTCTTTATCAGATTCATCAAACTGCTGTTTGACTAACGGCTCCCCCTGCTGGTTTTAGGAATGATTGCCCTGACTAGGACGTTGGTGCTGTGCCCCCAGGTCATGGCTGATCATCCCTTCTTCTTTTTCATCAGAAACCGGAGAACAGGTTGGTCAAAGCGTAGACCACCCTAGAGCAGGGTTGACTCTTGCCAGTACAGTTGTGTACTCCTGTTTTGAAGCATGTGTATGAACACAGATGGTTGATAGGAGAGGATCTGTTGTGTCAGGGGCCTCAGTCACTTCGCCCCCCCTGGTGGTATGACATGGTCGCTTTTCCTCTGCACCAGGTACCGTACTTTTGATACTTCAAGTAACAACCAAAAGTACTTCAAGGTGTTGGTTTTCCACTGGTGTAAAAACTGGTACCGATGCTGAATAACGTCACAACGTGAGGCGGGTATGTTGTACTGAATTCGAAAAATGGCTGTACTAGGAATGGACAAGATGCGATAGCAATAGCAACGTCGCATGTTATGCACATCCAGGCCTTACATCGCTAGTCAGCTAGATTAAGATCAGGCTTTTTCTTGCTTTCAATTCAGTACAGACATTATAGCCCTGGGGGTTAAAGTTTCGCTAAATTGTTTTTACTGAAACACTGTCATAGGGGGAAAAAAAAACCTTTGCAAGCGTTGCAATTTTAATAGTTATTCCATTTGTAGATTATTTAATGTTTAATAATGCATTTTCATCCTTCTCGTTGTCCACTCATTGACGGGTTTGTGAGGGAATTTATAAACTCTTTTTTTCTTTCTTTTTTTTTATATAAATACCCCAATATTTATTACAAGTAAATCACACCTCTATATTTATAACAAAATCAAGGACAATATTTTTTTTAAAAACTTTGTTTATTGTTGTTCTCTGAGTTCGCAGCCGTTTCCAAGGCAGTGTCTGTTTGTGTCAGTCCATTTGCATAACCACTACCACTCTAAAGAAGTACCCCGGCTGGATTGGCACTTTCCATACTGGAACTCCACCAGAAGTCAATGGACAAGCTAGAATACCCAAAGTACCTTACTTGGTACAGTGGAAAAGTGCCCTAAGACAGAAACTTTTTTTTTTTTTTTTTAACTGTTTAAACTGGATTAAGGGCCACGGTCATGGTTATTAACCCTGACACTGATCCACAGACCAGCGGTTCTACCCAGCCTGAAGAATGGACTGTACCACCAGCTCTGTGCAGAAGGGGGTAGCTTTAGGCTACTGCTAAAGGCGAAAGGCACTGTATTTTAGGATATCATATTATTGCTTTAAAGTGAATCTCTTTGCATCTCTTTCACATCAGCCTGCTTCTTCTCACTAAAGCATCCAGCTCTATGGAGAATACATGAGTAATGGGCCCAACTGAAAGGTGATTCGGCCCCTGAATTGCCCCCTCCCCTGTCACTCACCAATTCAAAAGATATAGGATAATAGGGTTGGCCCCTCTTATTACCCCCCGCCCCCCTCCCCCTTAAAAATCCTTAAATCGCACCCGATCCAGCTGCTTTTGGTTGAATCAGTCGGATGGACTGTGGTTCACGGTTTTGTCCATCTTACAGGATCTGTGCTCTTCATGGGAAGAGTGATGAAGCCCGAAGTCATTGAGCCCAACCAGCATGACTTTGAAGGGGTGTAGCCCCCCCCCCTGCAGTGCCAGCGTCACACGGCAAACATCTCAGTAGAGCCCACCTCCCCACCTGCAAATCATCTGCCAAGTTTTTGTGGAAACACCCCAGGGTCATAGGGACACGGCAACCAGCATAGTACTGGTGATCTGTAAAGAGCTATTAAAATGTATAAAGCACTAATACACGTCTCCACCACTCTCAAACTGCAGCCTCACTCTACAGCCCAGCACACTGGCTGCCAAAGGTGTGCATTTTACTCAAGGCTTCACTGCATGATTTGGTTGTACATTTTGACATTGTGTTATGTATACGTAGATATTTATTGCTAATGTACGTGCTCTGTTCAGTATTTAAATCCTGGATTGCATCTTTGGTAATTTTTATTTCTCTTTTTTAACGCTATGGGTATTTGCTATAAAATACTGCTGAACTACTAACATGCCTTACGTGAGTTGATGTGGACGAGGGTTGAGATCTCCGGTGAGGAAACGGGAAATCACCAGCTGTATCCTCTCTTTGGAAATAAATATGAATGTGTTCAAGTCCGCTCCGTTATTTCCTGCCAAGCACAGAAAATATCTAAAGCTGGACCCCCTCCACACTTATCATGGAGGTCTGTGTGTGAAATGTATTCATTTGGTTGCTTATCTGACTCCCCCTGCCCGGAGCGACATCCATTTATACAGGTTAAATTGATTTTAAGCAATCGGGGTTAAGTACCTTACTAAAGGATTTAACAGAATTGGTTCGCAATTGACGTCTTCTGGGTAACTGTAGTTAATTGACGCTATCATTAAACATCTTTTGTTTCGGACGCTCTATCGATTATGAAGCCAATATAATATATTGCTGCTTAAACATTTGTTTAGTGAATGATCACTATACATCCGATACTACCGAAGTTGTAAGCGCGGCACCCGTCTTGAGGGCGGTGCTTGTGACCGGACACCGAATTTACCCCGCCCACACGACTCGAACCCCCTGCTTCGGCTGGGGCGCCATGGGAAGTGGCGGCACTGTGCCATCCAGCCTGCGGTGCGGGACCCGACCGGGACATGTCCGAGAGGTAGGTCCGGGATCTTTCCCCAAAGGAGAGGACACCGGCTGCGCTTTAACGTGATTTTAATTTTAAATACGTCCCACGCTGTGTATAACCACACTAATCCTTATCAGTACGCTTATCTTCAATACTGTTGATATCGTGTGACTTTCCGTATAAATTGAGTAAAACCAAAATGTATCTGCACAGTTCTCCGTGTGGGGTATCTTAACAAAAGTCCCATAATTATCGAGTTCAGCGAGCGATTCGGAGGTATCTAATGTCCTCGACGTCCTTTATACCGTTATAGATTACACCTGCTCAGGTGTCCCGCTGTTATGGCTACGGCCCTAATCCGGGGTTCACCGTAACTCTAACCAGCCGAAACGGCATAGAGGCGCTCGATAGCCTTTCCAGTTGGGTTCTGTGACCGCGGTCCGGCATTTTTATTTTAGGGCGTTTCGGCTGCATTGAGTGCTTCTGCAGTACGTGATATATGGTTTGATGTGCATGTTTATTATGTAGAACACTTTGATAATAAATGGTAAATATGCTGATAAAGCCTATATAGCCTAAATAACCACATACGTTGAAGGATTTTTAACTGCACCGGTATGGTGACAGAATGGCCTTCCCCCAACGCCCAGGTCTTCAGGTGTGATAACCAACGGCAACAGTTTCCAGAAATCCGACACCTCTCAGTCCTCTGACCTCGGAGACTCCGACTCTCCCCTGGCCCGAATATCCAGGGAGAGGGTCTCTGCCGAACTGAGTCCAGATTCTGGCATCGTTGTCACACCCGTGAGTTCCCCAATCTACCCGCCTTTAGCCGCAGGGGGCGACAGATCACCTCTACGAAAATGCCACGTGCAAAACACCCCAGCTGTTTCCTTTCTGGCTTAATCCAATTCACATTACAGATGAATCTGGTGGCACTCCGCTGCTGTGAGTAGGGCAGCATTATCCCAGTTTCTCTTTCCGTTTTTATGTCTGAAAGCTATTTCTGTTTCACGTCAGTTACCCTCCAGCAGATTCAAGTACCTCTCTTGGCACAAGTTAGATGAGAACGGCGTCCAGGGAAACCAACTGATCTGCCCCAGGGTCAGAGAAGGTGAGGCTTCTGCCATTTCTCTAGCCCGCCCACGCAACACTTTCATTAAATAACCTTGGCAATATAGTTTGGCATCGTTCATGTAATACGCAGGGCCACCAGAGGAGGAGCTCTATCTGAGGGAACAGGAAGGTTTCCATGAGGATGTGAGGAGGAGGAGGAGGACCAGGAGGAGAGCAGGCGAGAAGGAGAGGTGGGAGGAGAGGCTGCAAGAGAATTGGGAGAATTGTGTGGTGAGAAGCACATCTGTCCTCAATGTGCCCCCCCTGCCAACTCCCAGCATGGCACCGTGTCCTGCCCGTCACCTCCCAGCGTGTCACTGCTTACTGCCATTTGTGTAACAGGCCAGACAGTCCACAGCATGCACTCCTGTCTCTGTAACTGAGTGTGTGGGAATCCACCCACCTCTCCCACCAGGAGCTGAACCTCTCCTTCCAGGACCTGGGTGACCCATATCAGTCAGAGAACTTCTTCCGGATCCTGCGCCGGCTGATCCGCGTAGAGAGGCTCCAGCTGGTGGACAACGCGCTGAGGGACCTGAGTTCTGTCCGACTGCCAAGGTACGTTCCTCAGATGTTCCTCAGACGGAACCTGACGAGGATAATCTGGAAGTTTGGTGAAGTGGGGTTTTTTTTTTCCCCCCCTCGTGGAAACTGAAGACTTCCATCTTTCGTCACGTGGCGCATTTTTCAGGTGCGAAAGCCTAAACCTGCACAGGAACTACCTGACCTCGGTCCGGCACCTGCCAAAGACGCCACACCTCCAGCACCTGGTCCTGTCGGAAAATGGCATCGAGGCCCTGGGAGAGCTGGTCCTGCTGGGGGCCACACCCTTGCACTCCCTGACGCTCTGTCGGAACCCCTGTGCCTTCCTGGAGGACTACCGAGCACGGCAAGCGGGGGCACATTTTATATGATGAGTCGATATTAAATTAACCTTTACTTGCCATTTGTACCAGCATGAGAGTGCATTAGATCTCGCTCCTCTTTTTGAAAGAGGCACACCTAGAGGCGAGACTGGAGTTTGGGGTCAGTCATCTGGCCAGTGCCTCTGAAGCATTTAGACTAAAATATGGCAGATTGTCTCTGCAGGTCAGTAACTGAACATTATAACAAGTGCCATTTCTCACTGTGGTCTCAAAGACTGGATCCATCTTCAAAGTGTCTGACTTCGGTGTTGTAGGGAAGCTGTGGTTATGGTGGGTGGCGTTTTCAGCTGCTTACCGGAGTCCACGAACGGTTTCCCCTAAAATCCATGTCCCTGCCACTCCCACAGCGTGTTCTCCTGCCTGCCAAAGCTCAAAGTGCTCGACGGGATCCCCAGACTGCCAGAAGACTACAGCCCTCGCAGTCCGCCTGCTCCATCACGAACATGCACCATACTGTGAGCTGGGGTCTATATCAGCCGCTAGCCGCCGGTGGTCCAGACCCTTCAGAGATGTGGAATCTCCCCATCTCCAGCCCCGCAACAGTCGCGATTTCTGCCGTATCCCAATTATGTAACAGAGGTGCAGAATGCCGCTTAGCAGATGAAAACATCCGGATTTAGAAGCTTAGGCTTCTCCGCGAAGACTTCGCTAGCCGTTCCGCGCGGGTAAATGCCACCGCTCATTAAAAACATCTTCCAAAACGAACACTTGTGATCATTTCTCTGCTGCTGTTCTGTGGCGACATGACATGATTCCTGATCTCCCAGCAGCCAGATAAAATCAACCACACAATACCGATAGAGTGTCATTGGGACAGAGTTACAATACACCCATGTAAACACAAAGTATGTCAGCCTTCACTCACTCACTCACTCACACACACACATCCCCTCTCTCACTTCACTGTATTTAACATGTTTAACCGCCAACTCAACCCAAAGAGAGACTGTGGCTCCAGTCACTAGCTTGACCCAAAATCAATTTGCAAAGCATGTTGAATGTTTCGTTTAAGACGTTGGCGTTTACATCATTTCCGCTCGAAAGTTGACCCGGTGACCAGAGACCGTGGCGATCATCGCTGGGCAAACCCCCACCCCCCTCCCATCTTTGTATTGTGTGCTGGGTGGGCACCAGCAGCAAGCAGAAGATGCTGCCCTCGCTCTTAGCTGGATCTGCCAATGGAAGCGACAACAGCTAGGCGGTCATCCGATAATCTATTCAAGCGAATGGGACGCGAGGGCATCTACAGCTCAATGGGATCATTTGACATCTCCAGTTCTACATCATGGCAGTGATGCCGATTGACCAGACAGAGGTGTTACAGAACCACAGCGCTTTAATCCATATAGTTAAAGCACATATGCTATGGTAGTTTTTCCTGCATTAAACAACCCACAGAGCATTAAACGAAACCCAACCGTATGTTCTCGCTCTTATACTGAAACGAAAGCATGTGTTTAACCATCAGGGGCGCTGGAAGGCTTCCAGAAGCGGCAGAGGAGTGCTCCTCACACCTGCTGGCGTGCAGCGATCTGGCTCCGTGGCAGAACCCCCCACTCCCCCTGCCCCATGGCTGCCCAGGGGCGCCCCAACAGACACCAGTGAGCGATCGTACACCCATATCGCCGTGCCTTAGTGGAGGCTTTCGTAACATCGTTACTTCCCCGCTCCATTAGGAGCACGTCAAGCCAGTAGCCATGGAAACACGAGCCCCACCTCCCCCCCCCCCCAACCTGCCAATGCGAATCACTTTCTTGCCTTATAAATACCACACATTCATTTTTGGAGCTATTTTTAATGTACGGCGGTGAATGCGGGCCCTTAGAGGCATAGGAAGGAGTCCGGCTCAAGGCCGCTGCTCAAGGCCGTGCAGAAAGAAGATCCAACCCCCCCCCCCCACACTCCGGCATTACCGCATGAGCAATGCGTCTTCCGTGAGCCGCAGTACACAGTTTAAAGAAGGTTCCCCATAAGATACATACAAAATGATATTTATTCATCTACATACATTTTACAGCAGAACGTGAGCGATTAAAGGAATCGATTGTTCAGCATCTCTCCGCCTTTTACAATCTTCTGTATAGTTATGGGGACTCGAAAACAAAATGGCTTGATAAAGGATTTGAGATTATATCTGAAATAAATAGCAGAAGGTTTCCCCGTTTTAAAAGGCGAGGGCATTATTTTTTCCTCACATAACACAAAAAAAAAATTTTAAAATACCTCCTGTAACTTGAAATGCTAAAAAAAAAAAAAAAAAGGTCAGCTGACACTTTCGATGTGAAAACGGACATAAACAGTGTGTGAGGGTCCACAGCAAAGGGGACCATCAGGCACCACACAGGACAGCTAACCATGGCACAGACCAGACATGTCAGCGTCAAGGGCTGAATCCGTCGCCAACCACCATCGGCACATTCACCATTACCACAGTACCTTTGCGGTCTCAATTTTTTTTTTTTTTTTTTTTTTTTTTACACGCAGTGCGGAGAAGGTGTAGGTTAATGATTAATGGGGGGCAGGGAGGGGGCTTTCTCCCAAAATTTACAGCAACCAACAGCTCATCACTCTGCCTCATTCCTCCACTCTGTCTTAACAGTCTTCCAGCCACCGGAATATGGATTTTTGTATTCTACTGTCAGCAAAAAGTGTACTATTACGGCCGTCCCCCACAGCGCCTGTACAAACGTGACACACACACGTGTGAGCGCCCGCGTGCCAGGCTGCCATGCGCTGCCAGCTGCATTCAGTAGTTTAATCGTTGGGTTTGGGTACGTTTAGAGGTTTTGGGGAGTGGTGCAGCCAATCAGGTCAAAGAAGTGGTTGCTTAGTAACCCTCCTTTACACACATATATATAGTGGAGTTGACATGATTGTCAGAAACAAACACCTGAAGAATTAAATACATCATTAAATAGATCAATACAAACCTTCACATACAGGTCTTAAAAACAGAAGCATCTTGGGTAACGCATCTACCTTACAGCCATCGCTTGGTACGTGGCGATTTGTCTCAGGCAGTGGCTGGTTTCAACCGGACCAGGAAGATCCATGGACACAACTGGTCACAGGTGGTACCGCTTATCCCCAGGCCTTTAGAAGAACGTGACCTCCATCATTACCGATTCTGAACCCAGACGGATGTAACCACGGACCGGTCAACCAGAATACGGGACACCTACTGTACTGGAAAGTTCTAGATAAACATTCCCTCCCCCCCCCTTTTAAAATGGAAAAAATAACATTTAGAAAAAGAGAACCCTGAGGGACCGGCGATCTTCAGCGGAAGGCACTGTGTTCAGTCTCTGTGATCCCGCCTCTCACATCTCAGCCCTACGATTGGTCCGCGCCTTCTTCGTCACTTCCTCTTCCGCCTCCCCGTCCTCCTCTTCGTAGTTGTCCTCCTCGTTGGCCGTCACGTCCTTCCGGAGCTCCTTACCCGCTTTCCCAGCGTCACGCCTGGCATCGTCCTGGGGGCGACAGGGCGCGTCAGCACCGCGGGCAGAAATCGCAGGAACACTTTCTGACATTTTATTTGTTTAGCGGAAGCTTTTATCCAAAGTGAGGCACACGCCCGTCAGGAGGGCCAGACGCTCCCGGGAGGAACCGGGCAAAGAGCCATGCTCAAAGACCCAATGGTAACATCACTGCACCGACACTGGGATTTGAACCAGCAACCTTCCCATCGCTGGCACAGAGTCTTTTAAAAGCACTACCTATCTCTGTAAAACAGTAGGTCTTGCTCTTCCTGTCATTGATACAGATGTGGGTGATGAAATATGTCAGATAAATGATATGCACACAGCAGGACAGACCCCGCAAGCGAACGCTGAGGCGGGGGGCAGTGAGCAATCATCTTGCGAACCCCGCTCCCCCCACAATCAGAGACGCTATATATACACACTCTTCTGCCTGTGTTAGTCACCTGCATCTCCTCATCACTGCAAATTCCGCCTCTTTTTCCACGTTTTCCGCCAGTTACCCGCTGAGATCGCTGGATCGCTTGGGGTGACGCGTCAGGGTGTATATTACGGCCGACCGCCGTCCGGGAGGAACTGAACATCGAACACGGTCTCCCCCCCCACCCTCGCTGCCGTGACCTTGGCTCCTTGGCTCACACCAGGCCGCCAGCTGCACGCAGTGGTGGGGGGGCATTTTCACCCACGTGCTCGTAGACAAGGTCGCGAGCGGCTTTGAGGGCGTCGGCTTCAGACGTCGCTGGGTCTTCCCGAGCGAACGCCAGCTCATCCCAGAACCCGGTTCGTTTATAAACAGGCGGCGGCCATGACTTCGCGGAATCTTCTCAAAGATCTTAATTCCCCAAGCGTGGGAGGAGCCGCCGTCCTCTTGTGCCGCAGGGGGAGGGAAAAACCAACTGACCGGGGCTCAGCGGACTCGGCTGCCCCAGGAAGAGACCATGGATGCTGGACGGTGAGGCCAGGAGACGCTGTGTGACACTCTGGGACGTCTCCATCACCCCACCACGTAAGTCAGCTTTACTGATGCGTCTATCACCTTCACCTTTGATTCCAATGGCTGTTGTGAAGCTACCTGTGTGGTACACGCCCCCCCACCACCAACATGCTAAACACAGCACTGATAGTCTAGATGAGTTGGGGGGGGTGTTATAGCTGTTGAGCCTCTTGTAGTTCAAGAACAATTACATTCAGGATGGGGCCAATCCACTCTTTAAATCTTGTAATTAATGGAGTGTCATTTAAAAATAAAAAAGTCAAGTACTATGTACATTTCACAGAGTAGAGGAGGCACATTTTCAAACAAGTAAAACCGTGGTCTGGTGGAGAACGAGGTTCAGTAAAACAGGCTATAGCCACTGTTTTGACTGAGTAGCAGGGGGGAGCGGCCCTCTGCTGCAAACCTGGCAACCCGTACTCTGCAGTCCAGGCAAGCTGCCGTCATTACAAATGAACCGGAGCGCTACCCCCAGCCTTCCTGTCAGCCAAAGAGACATCAATTAAAACAAACCTCAAGTAAAATGAATTCTCTCTCTCTAAAGGATCAGTTACTTAGACAGGCCGCTGAACAAGCCTTGTAAATGGTGAAGGCAGAGTGAGAGACTCGGTCCAATGCTAGCATGCGCCAACCTCACCCTTCACAGAACAGGACCGCACATTGACTTACGGCCTCTCCATTCTCCTCATTGTAAGGCTCCTCTTCCTCCTCCCCCTCTTGTTTCTGATGTGCTGCGGCCACAGCCAAGTCCTCCTGGACCTAGAGGGTGATCGGGTCTTAGTCTGGGTTTGTATAAATCACTCAATTCAGGGGTCATTACAGTCTCAGTGGTACTCATTCTGTGTGTGCGTGCGTGCGTGCGTGGGGGGGGCGGATGACCTCATCTTCTCCTTCCTCTTGGTACTGCTCATCAAGATTGTCCTCCTGCTGATCAGGGTTTCCAACCATCTGTGCCAATCAGACCACGACACAGTCAATACAGCCGTTCCTCCCCCTGGGACCCGGGACCCAAACAGCCACCCCCCTACCTGCTGCTGCTGTCCTGCCTCCTCCAGCTCATCTTCACCCTGGTTGTTCGGGTCGTCCTCCGGGTTGAGGTCCTCAGCCGGGCTCTAGGATGAGTGACGGCTGGGGTGAGACCAACTTTCGCGACAATAAGAGAAAAAACCGAACATAACAGCGGGAGGAGTGTCCAGACCTGATGATGCTGCTGCGGGTCTTCCTGGTCCTCCTCATTCACCTCCTTCTGGTGGAGAGCCTGGGTGTCCGTCTCTACAACACAGCAAAAGATCACACACGCAGTCGTGTAATCATATCTTTTTCGGCACCGCTCATTCATTTCTATGGGGAGAATGCTAATGCTAAGTAGGCAGCCTTAACCCCTTCCCAGTCTGAACCATAATCAAGTAAACAAACAAGATACAGGAACAAGGAAACTGGTCCCCATAAGGTTAAAGAAAAGAAAAGTATTCATCACGTTGTGGGGACATGTGGTCCCCACAATTCAGAATATACCTGAACCACACACACGCACAGATGCCAGATCCCTTAGAAACACGATGCATGCACATTAACTTTTCTAATTAGAAAAGTATATTTAATTTTAACGCGCAAGAAATGGCTGACACAGGTGCGGGGTCAGGCCTCACCTCGCTCCGCCTCCTCGTGCGCCTCCTCTTCGCCCCGACCCACATCCGCGTCCATGTTCTCGTACTGACTTCTGCGCCTGAGCGTCACAGATCACAAAGATGCTCTCAGGAGATGGAAGCGGCCCCCGCACAGACCGACTCGAGACGCACAGGACGCAGACCTCAGCTGCTCCTCCCGCAGCTGCTCCTCCCTGCGGTCGGCCTGGCGGTGCTGCTCCGCCTCCTGCGCCCGCAGCTGCTGCAGACGCCGCTCCCGCTCCGTCTGCTCGCGCAGCCGCTGCTGCCGCAGGGCCTCCTGGCGCAGCTGCAGCTGCCTGCGCTCCTCGTCCTGCTGCGCGGCCAGGCGCTGCTGCTCCAGCTGCGCTTCGTAGGGGGACTTCGGCCGCCCCTGGGCCGCAGCCAGGTCCTGCTCCTGCAATGCGCCGCGCCTGATATTGAACGCCGGTCACGTGACCGCGACGCTCGTTACATCACCAGCTTCCGATTGGCTAACTTGACTTCAGGAGGTGGTTCTGTTACCGCAGTTTCCTGGTGCGGGCCGCGCTCGTGATCAAGGGCGTTTTCATCCGGCTGGTTAGGCTGCGCCCTCTCCTCCATTCCCCCCTCGTCCTCCTCTTCCTGGGGCCGCCCTACTCGCGCCATCTCCCGGGGCTCCGCCAGCTCCGTCCGACGTTCCTCCAGAGGCTTCTCCTCCCCGTGGTCCTTCGGCTGCTACAGAAGCCGCACGTCAGCGACACCCGGCGGCAGGAGGAGCCGGCGGCAGCCCCGCGATCCCCACCTCCAACTTTGCATCCGTCGCCCGGTGGGCCTGGAGCTCCCCCTGGTGGTCGAACAGGTTCTTGGAAGCCGTGGCTGGGGTCGGCTGGTCCGCCTGGTGCGGGCCGAGCGGCCGATTCGGAGATAGCTTTAGCCTCTTCAGCTCCTCCACTTGGTACTTCATGACAGAGAGACACAACAGAACCATTTTGAAAAGATCCACACTCAATGTTTGGGATGCAGTCCAAAACCAAAAAAAGATACTTGACACTCTACCAAAATGGCTTAAAAGCTTAAAGACTGTACAATTTGGGTTTGGTCCATTTTTTGACTAGAAGTTAAAGGTCTGATATATCTCACATGAGACACTTGATTCTACTGTGGTCAAGGGTGGAAGAAGACATACCACCACCAGCAAGAGGAGCAGGGATAGACAGGAGGTGTTCTCTGAACGGGCAAACAGAGGAGGGTTAAATCAGAGACAGCGGAGAGGGTTAGTAGCGGGATCTTCAGAATCAGGCAGGTACACGACAGCTAAATCGCATCCCCGTCGAGGCTCAGGTTACAGGGTCAGAGGTCGTGGGTCAACATACTGGGGGCGACCGCATGCACGCAGAGCAAACTGTGGTAGCCTATGGATGAGAGAACACAGATTAAGTCCAATCCCTTCCTGGTCACATGGTCTGCACCCAGATGCCACCCTCCTGACCACAGGCCGGAGCTGGCAAACGACTACAAGTCCAGTAACAGTCTGACTACATGAGACTGGTCACTTCCTCAGACCAAAAAATATTTTGCATTCTCTCTGCATGTCCCACAGGCCTGCCGATTGCTCACAAAATTATAGATGCACTCCCATAAGGGCACCAGAGGAGGCGCTAGAGTGTTGCATCATAAACACAGAAGACATTAATCTTTACTGGATTAGCCTGAAACCGGAGGCCTGCAGGTGCATCCTCTACAGTTTCCCAAAGACACGTTCACTTGCACAGGCCTGTCGCGATAAATCGATCAATTTCACAATAATTAAAATGGTCGACAACTTTTCCGACCGCAATCATTTTCATTTGCATGCTTGTTTTCCTCGTCTCTCTCTACCAAATTGGAATATCGGCTCTTTTTAGCAAACCTGCCATTTCAGCTCCTAAACTGCTCTTTTTTTAAAACCGGCCCTCTCCTCGTTTAATCTGATGCTGATTAGCGTGACCTGATTTGACCTTGTTAAAAATAAGAGGCTGTCCAGTGGGCGGGCTCTTTCGGAAGACGACGTGTTCTGGCCACAGTCGTCCTTAATGTTTAGGCAGCTCAAAAACCCGGACGATTCTATAAACATTAATAAAACGGCTCTTGAACAGGAGGCGGCTCACATCGTTCACTAAAGAGCTCACAAACAACGTCACTAGTAATGAGTGGTGAACTCTCGTGTCAGTGGGCTCTTTGCACGCCAGCTTCCACATTGATGGAAATGCGGCTCGCTCGTTTCCGCTCTGTGAAAACGGTATTCGTTTATACATGCCGTTTACGGAACTTGCCCAAACTTATGATCAACGACGTACATCGCTTTCGTAAATCCTTCTCCAAAGAACCAACGAGTAAATTAGAGAAGGGCTTTAAGTTGTTTGCATTGTCTTACATCCACGGATACAAAGGGGGAGTTTTATTCGTTCAACTTTGTGGCTGGCGTTAGCTATAGCTCACGCTAATAGTCGTTACTCCCGGACAGCGACAGGCTATGCATGTGGCAATGAAGTGACTATGGACATCCCCAGTCATTCGAGTGGAGAATGTTTAATTTAGTATGTCCTATATGTGCTTAAGTACACATTGCGTTAATCTGTGTTTGCTATTCTTAGTGTTAAATAAACACGGGAACAGGAGAGGTTGCTGCTTCAGATCCTTGAAGAAGCACGACAAACATCATAGTGTAAAAGTATGGCAGCACTGGAACTTTGCTAGAGTTCTAATTAAAGCTGTGAATATTCAGATTTGTGTTAGACTCGAAGCTTATGATAAAACGAGCCACTTTCAGACAAAGTTGTGAAAATACACTGTATAAATAAAAAAATATTTAGGTACAGTATTATACTGCGTTATATAGCGTATTTTAATTATACACAGTTCAGTAATTTAATTTGTACAGTACTTAATTTGAAAAGCATTTAAAATAATTGTACTATATTTTGCAAACAAAATTAGCGACGCTGTCTGCTTTATTACCGATCATTCATGTAAGAAATATACACGTGTCGGACAGACAAGAAGAAAAAATGGGTTGCGATGATCATCCAATTATAATAATCGTTTTCGCCCAGGCAGACGTGTTCACTATAAGGGGTAAAACAAGTTTTTCTGAAACAAGTTCGTCCTTTCTTGCGCTCATAGTTACTCAAACCGGAAGCAAGCGAGCCGCACTTAGCACTGGTGGATGTGACGTCACTGCAACGTTACCGTTTATCGCAATAATTCCTGGGACAATTTATCGTCCAGCAAAACTTATCGTGACAGGCCTGTACGTGCAGACTGCGTTCAGCTCCAATCAGGCACGGCGTAAGTCAGGCCAGGCAAGGAGGAGGCGGTGTTCAGCAAGTAGGAGGGGGGCCAGGCAACAGCTAGGGCGGGG
>JABFDZ020000040.1:1518169-1533118 GCA_019775955.2 Pollimyrus isidori | reverse complement strand
CTCAGTGAACAAAGTCAGCCTTTGTGCTCCGTCATTAAAATGCGGCATGCAAGTCATGCACCCAGACCCGGGGAGGGGGGGGGAGCAAGGCGCCCCCTGTAGGCCACCCTGCCGTCGCCCTCTGACCTGTGCAGCTGCCAGTGCATTCTTGTGGTCTTCTAGTGTCAGTGCAAGTTGGTCATGAGAGGACTTTAAATTCTTCTGTTGATGCTACATTGGACATTTTGCAAACGGAGTATTGATCACACAATTCTCTACGCAGACATTCTGGACATGCTTCTCCAGTCGGTTTAGAGTTTTTCGTTCCCACCCAGTGCTGAACTGTAACATCTAGCATGACAATCTCCCTTCCATTAATGGAACATTCACTAAACTGAAACCAAACATAGCAATTTTCACTATATGAAAAAGTGAACAGAAAAATATTAAATATCGTTATCCGCCATTTTACATTGAACGCACACCCAAGGTAATTATCTGGCCAGTAAGCCACAAGCATCTGTGGCCCCAACCCATTTCCCAGAAGCCTCTGGGGCCGCCCCTCACCCGGGCATCCTGCAGCTGTATGTGAACGTCCTGATGGGCCTTCCTCAGCTGTTTGTTCTCCTCTCTGAGGTTATACACATTTTCTGTTACAGGAAACGAAAAGGAGACGCTCAGGGTGGACTTGGAGGAACGCTTAACGTTTCCGCATTCCACATCACTGAAATGAGTCTATGCTCATCCCACAACAGCACCTCTAATGGGCGAGAAGATCCCTGAGAGTCACCTTTGAGCCTGGCGATCTCCAGCTCCTTGGTCTGCTGCAGATCATCATATTTCTGCCTGTGATCCTCCAGGACCTTGCCATGGTCGTCACTCTGGACCTGGTGTTTCTCCTGAAGCCCGAAAAACTGCTTCTTTAAGTCGTCGTGCTGGCTCTGGAAAAGAAGGTTAAAAGATGCACGGAAGATTAAGGTCTGGTGGATTAAACCGAACACACACAACCAAACCCCCCAAAAATCACTGCAAGTTTAGGAGGTACCAGCAGAAAAATAGACTAGCAGAAAAAAGGCTTCCTGATCTCCTCTGAGCAGTGAGGGAAGCCACGGCCAACTCCTGACAGACTGCATGGGAGCAGATGGAGCCCTGCATACCTCCTGCTGCTGGTCACGGGGCAGGGACAGGTGCGAGGAGTGCATACAGTGAGGACAGCCCATAATCAGCACCACGGCGGATCAGCAGTATATTACACAAATTGCCATGTCAATAACAACCGTAAAATCTCCTTACTTCATTTACCAATACTTAGACATTAGTTTCCTTGGAAGATACTACTCATTGGCTTTATTTTCACAGGATGACAGGTAGGACGGGTGACCCATGGGGCACAGGACGGGTGACCCGCAGGGCACAGGACGGGTGACCTGCAGGGCACAGGACGGGTGACCCGCGGGTAATGGGGCACATGGAGATGCGTGTCCCGCGTGCAGCTGGTGTTGTGCAGTCGTGACTGGGGGGCATCAGGGGCGAATGCAGCCAATACCACAAACTCAGCATCTCTTATTTGTGCCCCCCGCTCACCTTCAACATCTGGTGCTGCACATGCAAGGAGTGAAACCTGGAGCTGGCGTCTTGCTGTTTAAAAAGAAAAGAAAGATAAACGGCATAACATTTCACCATTAATGGGTTTTTCCAGCATGCAGAAAGGCCCCAGGACACCCCCACCCCACCCCACCAGACAGTTATCAATTAGAGTTTTCATGGGACAGGGGTGCATTTTCTAAACTCAGAATCTGAACAGTGAGAAGATGGCCGATCAACGAAGACAAAAGTACCAATATGCACTTACTAGAAAAAAAACCATGAATGTGTGTGGTTAAGTGCAGGAAAGGAGTTAGCAGTTAGCTTACCTTCTCTTTGTTCAGGGTTTGCTGAGATTCAAGTTTGTACACAAGATAATCTTTAAAAACAAAATTAGAAAAGGTATTAGAATAGCAAATGGAAGGATGGTCCGATCACCAGTAAGCCCGGCAGGTCAGAGAGCTCATTAGCAGTGGGAGCCTTGGGGGGTTAGAAGGCAAGTGAGACTGAGGGACCAGCAGGGGGCGCCGGACTCGCACCTTCTTTGGCCTTCTTGTGCTCCAAGCGCTCCTTCTGCAGGGACTTCTCCAGCCGGGACCGGTGCTCGTACACCACTGCGGAGGGAAAGAGGCAGCGCCCGTCAGTCGGCGGCCCTGGCACTGCCTGCCCCCATGACCGCGGTGGCACCCTCCCCCTCTCCAGGGAGGGCCAACTTTAGAGGAAATGTGGCCCCATGGACCCTGGAGGTGAACACATCCCTCAAGGAGTCAGATCCGCCATCCTTCCAATGCCCTCCCCCGGAGTCACAGCCATCCAACCATGTGACAGCAAAGGCACGTGCCCAGTGGGCACTGATGAAGTCGTCATTTCCAACGCCGGAGACCCAGACCACAGTCTACGGCTCTGACGTCACCCACAGTAGCTGCAGGTGCAGCTGCTCTGTCCAAGTCCGGTTTTCCCCCAGCCCAGTCCAACCCAGTCCAGTCCTTCAACTCAACGCCAATCCTCGTGTGTGATGACATCACCTCCCCGTCCAGCAGTGCCAGTCCCCAAGAGGTACGCGATGTCCTCCACGGCTAAGAGCCCTGGTCAGTGTAAAAGTCCCCCCAAGCCCCCTGCCAAATAGCTGGATGATGTCATATGTCCTGACCCTGTGCACTCCTCCCAAGATGTTAATCTGAGAATTTTAATTCCAGCTATTATGCGCCCATGACCATCCTTCACGGTAACAGGCGGAGGCAGTGTCAGTCACACCCTCGAGAACCAACACACCAAACAGGAAATGCAGTTTCCTACTCGCCACCAGCCCCGGCCCCCACCTCCTGGGGGCCACCCACAGCTAGAAAGATCGCAGCCCGCATCAAGCACTGCCAAGCTCCCAGGCAGGCATGACTAATCGTTGCCAGAGCGCCTGCCCAGAAGATCCATCAAAATGCAGGTAATGACGGGGGAGGGAAACCACCTAGAAATGGTTTGCACTGGGAAACGCTAGACAGACGCCCATGCCCTGCTACCGCTTTACATAGATAGTGAAAAATAGAGCAGCACTAAGTTCTGGTCAAGCACAAACCACAGGCGAGTTAACTTTGCGGAAGCAGATTTGTTGAGAGACTGGCCACCTGGCTGAGGGTTCTGTACCTCCCCGATTTTGTGAAGTCATGGCTCCTTTGGAAAGAGTCACTTGCTTTACTTGGCCTGGTAGGCATTCGAACACGGCTTCACATTCCCACATGAACAATACCCCAGGAGATGAAAGCTGACACTCCAATGAAAAATTTTAGATCGATAAACACCCCCCCCCCCCTCCAGTTCATTTTCAATCTGACGGACACAGCTTTCCCACAGCACAGGGAAGATTTGAAGAATTAACAGAGAAAGAATCGACGCAGCGATGCATAATGAACACGGTGGATGCAAGAGAGACGAGGGGGGAGCCGGATAAATATATACAAGCATCCAGGGGGGCACAGATAATGGAAACCTGCAGCTTTAACCCACAAAATAAGCTGACACGCTTATTAATGATCTACCAGTAACCAAAAACAAAAAACTGTCGAGGTCTAAGGTCATTTTACACTCTGCTTTTGTCTCAGTCAAGGGCCAACAGCCAAAAATACGCAGAAACACACTATGCATTTTAATCCGTCTGAACTATGTCTCTGGGTGCATCATATTGCAACCTCAAGATTGGGAGAGAGCAGCTGAGTGTATATATAAAATGCAAAGAATGCAGAAAGAATGAATGTGGAAACTCAGGAACTAATGTGTGAGTCTCTCTGCCTGTCAGTCAAAGGGGCTGTGATCATGTGATTGGGGGGGCACACAGAGGTTGTGGAAGTAAGGGCAACATCCCCTTTTCAGGGCCATAGGGGCAGGACTCACACGGGGCACACCTTCCTCTGCCCATGTAGACCTGAGCTCTGCCAGTCAGGTGCGCCAGGTCTGATGGGGGGCTCCCTCAAAGCAGGCCTTCGTACCACTGCCACATCCAGCTCAGGTGTCTCCAGGGGGTAAATGATACAGCTTGGCGTTGCCATCAGGCGGAGGGAAAGGGCAGCCGATGGGACAGTCGGTGTCGGTTACCTGCCTTGATGAACTCCAGCTTCAAAAAGTCCAGGATAGCAGCTATCCTGCGGTCCCGCCAGCCAAGGGAACCAAAAAGTAGGTGTAAGGGACCAGCACCACTGCCGCAAGGCTACTAAATCCAAGAACCGAAGAGACACCAGGGAACTGCCCTGTACTTGATGACGTCATACATCAACAGCCAGCAGAAGGGCGGTCTGAGGTCCTCAGGAAGCCCAAGATGCAGCTGAAGACCAGTTAAATTGTTCACGAGGCGAACGGCAAGTTTAAAATGGAAACACAGCATCTTGCCATTGTTTGGTGAAGTAGGGGCAGGCGCCCTGAGCCTACAGCCCAAGCCGAAAAAGCAGTCGGTGACGTAAAGGACAAGCGCCCTTTTATTTTCTCTAGCAATGCAGACCGATCCCCATTACAAGAGAGCAACAAAAGCAGCTGTGAACTGGAAACCCATAGACTTAGTGAAGCAATGCAGAATCATTCCAAAGAAGGAAATGGACATTCTTTGCAAATAAAGTAATGCTATTTAATCCTGAAACAGGGACAGGTGGTTTGGAACAGGTACCGTGCACAACAGCGACGGATCTTGAAAATATGTTTGACACACAGTTGTTGACTTTTTGTGTACTCAGTGGATTAACAGAAGCAGGTGAGAGGACCAAACTATTCATTACGCCTACGATAGACAGAACGGTGCTGATGTGCCGATTTAAAAAGGAATAGGACGGCAGTACAGAACATGACAAGTCTGATACAGTTTATAGTTATTTCCCTTAACAGGAAAGTTACGTGGCATCACCAAGCATTACACAAACTTTCTGTATCCCTGCCGATCGTCCCGAGCCATAATCCTCCACTTCATTCACTTGTCTATTCCCGCAGAAACAGAGAGCCGCCTGTGGTCTGTCTGTCCCTCCTTCCCGTCCTCTCTCTTTATTTCTGCATGGCTACTGTCTCTGGGACTCAAATATAGTCTGGCACTTAGATTTACGGCGACCGAGCAGACACCACATTGCACACGGGGCAGGATAATAAAATCACAGCAATTAAAAGAAGTTAGGCACTGGGCGCGTTTGATCCAGACGGAAAAAGTCAAACTCGGTTTCTACAGAAGAAGAGTCCAAACTGAGTCGCAAAATCCATGAAAAGTATTAAAGTGATTTTGATAGGAAGCATTTAGTTTATATATTGAATGGACTGTTTACCTTGCAGCTGCGCCGACAGAGACTCCTGGTGCTGCTGGTACTTCAACGCCATCACCTCGGTCCGTTTCAGCTGCTTGTGCAGCTCGTAGGAGAACATGCCCCCATAAATGACGCCGAAGACCACGGTGAGAAGCAACAGGGACTGGAAGATCCGCTTCTGCCTTCTGGAGCACACTCCGTTTCCCATCCTCCCGAGCAGGCAGCCCCCAAACCTCCGCCGAAACTTAACAAGCCAAATCACACACTTCCCCCCGCCCCGCCTCCCTACCTTTTTGGGGTTTGTCCTTTTTAATGTTCTTCCTGCATAACTAAAACAGTCACCAAGGGATCAAGTTAAATCGTTGCAGCGTAAACACTCTCCATCGATCAATTTATTCATGCAAGAAGCCCAACATCTGTAATTATTGCTACTTGCAGAACTATGTTGCCAAGTTTGTCCCGTCTTTTTTTTCTTGTTTATTTGTTCCCCGTTTGGATGAAACTCGTAGGACAGACTTCAGAAACGCTAAACTTTCACTTTCCGAAGTTGAATAGATGGAAGAGAAGATTTATCCAGCGAAAGCCAAAGGCAACACGCAGGAAGCTTTTTTTTCAAAAAGTGTCAGCGGGAACAGCGCGGCCTAAACGGTGCCTTTAACTTTAGATACGTGTCACCTACAGGGTTCAGCCATCCAACAGCAGCCCTGCAGGAAGTCCCGCCCTCTAGAACACGCCTTGGATACGGCCCCGCCCACAGCGACTGTACGATTTCCCCATTGGCGATGGAATTATCAATCAAACGTCCGTTCACTCCCCCTGTTTGTCTGGGGCATCCCTCTAAAAAGGGGGCCTGTTGTCGCATCTGTCGGGTTCCTGGGCTTTAATCTCACTTTTAAGATAAAATGCATTGGCTGGGACCAAAGGAGAAACCGAACACCAGACTGATCCCTCCAGGGCTGCCTTTGGCAGCTGCAGCTTTAACGCTGATCAAATCATACTCTGTAAGAGACATACTTTATCTGGACCGGCCGACCAATCACTGCACTTCAGCCTGTAATAAGATATTAAACTAAATTGCACACTGACCCTCAACAGATTTATCCGGTTTAAAAAATGTCAGTGACCCACTTTATTTATGCCACATTCTAAAGTAAGAGACCCTACAGATACACACATCCCTCCAGGGCTCCTGTATCACTAGTAAAAGGGAAAATAAGTCAGATTACAAAAGTTGATACCTCTTCTCTCAATATTGCACTTTATTTAAACACCAAAATAAACTTATTTCAGCAAAAGTGTGGAGTACAGTTATAATAGAGCTGACTGTTCCATCAAAAAGGGGTTTAAAAGAAGCGTCACAATAACCGATGCAGTTAAAACAATTATGCATGGTTCAAATTACTCAGTACAAATAAAATACAGTATCACCGTTCAGTAAATGTATAGACAGATTGAAATTTCCTAGAATACAAATATTGTTCTCACAATGTTTTTAACAGAAGAGAATAATGTTAAAAATATTATACATAAGTCAATTTGACTAAACCAATCTAAGGAAAATCCAGTAAACCAGCAGGATTCAGCAAAGGTGACTTGTCCTTCTGCACAAACATTGTTTTGAGTGTCAATCATTAATCATTGTCTTTGCCTGTTACATGGCGCCTGAGCCAATGACATTTCATAAAAGCTTTAAGATCAATATTTATTCCGGCTGTGTATTGTTGTATCCTATCCTGCTTTATTAAAAATGAACATCCTCTAACAATAAAGATCATAATTGTTCCGACAATGGCATATTCCGGGGCTCTTTGTGGATCTGGATGCCATCGTCAAGCATTCAGGTGACTTTGAACTCTAGTGCTGGCAAAGACTAACCTGACGCTTATCCATTTTGGTGAACATTGTAAAACGCAATGTGTTGGGAAGGGAAACCAACAAGTGTGATACCAATGTTTGAGAGGAAGACCAGTGACAAGATAAGTAGAGTCAATCAACACATGCCACTGCACGCCTTAAGACATCAACAGAAGACAGAAAGTTCCCGGGGAAAGATGGAATCATGAATTGAGACTAAAGTATGGAAGTTAATGCAAAAACATTTAATAACATCAACACACCGGTGTGACACACTTTTACATAGCAGTTTAGGTAAAAGACAGGAGTATGTAAAATTGCCTTGCGAGCCCTGAAATCTTTGACCTGAGAGTTACAGTCCGAGACGGTGGCCAGTGTCGAAGAGGAGTGCCGCGGGCCTCAACACCACGGGGAGGCGACAGCAGCAGAAGACTGAGGAAGCTTAACAAACCAGACCCTAAGGCTTTATGCATAAATACACACAGCTACCTAGACAGACAGTGTACATAGGAACCAGGTACAGTCCGTGTCCCCTCATCACAGGGCTCCTTCACCGGGGAGGGAGCCTATGCAGCTCCGCAAGCAGAAAGGAACCCTCACTCGGCCTAAAGACCCACCCACCACCCACAGCTGACGGCAGCCTCACGCTGAGACGCCTCGCCATACCCAACACATGACCTAAACATAGCTCAGCTAACAAAAACAGGCATTTCCACATTCCTGCTCTACGCGGGAGGCTCTGCCCATGATGCCGCACTGTCAGTGTAAGCTGAGACGGCACGGAGTTTACTGTGGGTGGGGTGGGCACCTGCCTAAGAACACGGACCGATGGCTTGATAAAACACAGCTTTGTACAGTATATATACATTTATAAAATAAAAATCAACTGAAGGCACTGAACTAAATTATAAGCGCGTATTCATAAAGCATTATCGCTGACCACCCTACATTAGGCAGACAGCATCCGTTTCAGGTAAAAAGAAAAAAAAAAATACAATCCGTATGGTTCTAAATGTATTTTCTAGTGTGTGTTAAATCTGGTATTTCCAACAGATTTAAGTAATGGTGGAACAAAAAATTAATTTAACATTTAGTACAGGGAAGTAGGATCCACAGAAAACTGAGACGACATTCTGGAGTCTGCCTGTGGTCTGCTAGCCTCACAGTTCCTCGCTCTCAGAAAGCAGGGGCTCCACTTCCGGAAAGTTCTTCAGCACCAGCTGGCTAGAATAACTGGAGCCCTTTTTTCTGTACAAAACAAACTGAATAGAAATCTTTTAAATAAATAAAAAAATAAAAATAATAAAAGAGTTCAGGAAAACGCACACAAGTGAAATCTGAAAACTCGACATATTGTACATCATGTCCCTGTTTAATCAGGGCAGATAAACGTTCCCCTCGCGGTGAACAGAAGGATACAAAGAGGTCGAGGAAGAGGACGCCAAGGCTGCCAATGAGCCAGGCCAGGTGGTTCAGGATGAAGGTGCTCCTGGGTCCCTTCAACGCTGGCAGGACCACGATCAGGCTCAGCCCATACGTACAGTTCCCCATCATGGCTAAAGCGAACAGTAGGTAGGAGGTTCCCTCCGTCGACTGCCGCTTGTACTGAGGGCGAGAACGTGGCGGTAACGCCACGATCCGGGTGAGGGCATGTCCTCCAGGTGTAACACTACCCTGCATGACAACATCCTGCCCCGGTTTTTCCAGCCATGGCTAAACGACGGGCCGAACTCCCAGGTGGGCCCAACCCACCCAACCCAACGGGCACGTACGTTTTTGTAGATCTGTGGGATACGGGAGGAGAGGTAGAACACGGATGACAGGTAGCCGCAGGCATAGCCGGACATTTCCAAGCTGCGTGAGGTCTTCTGTTCAGGAGGTGGAGGAGAGACCAAGTCACCGTTAGGAGGGATATTAGCCGAACAGGTGTGGGGAACACCCAGAGACATGGGCATACCTGCGACATTAACCAGCCAGCTCACAAGTCCTCAGTGGTGGCGTAAACATTTGGTGCAAGGTGGAGTTCCACAGTTCAGATCACGGGTCTGAGTTAAACATTTATCAAGGTGCTATGTCCCGAAACAAAGGAGAGTGACGGAACTCACGTGCGGTCCGGCCTTACCCCTGCGTCAGATCCCAAGCCGCTTTCATCCAGGATTTTGGGAAGCATCACGCACAAGGTGAAGGCACCTCCACACCACATGAAGCACATCCACTTCAAGTGTGATTCTGGGAGAAGAGAGGAAGGCCTTGTCATTCCATGGACATCTGCTGCATCAGTCACCCAGGAAAGCTTACCAGCCCCGCTGCGTTGCCCCAGAACGGGCGGCTCTCTTTTCAACCACAGTGCTGCTTTAAATTGCACTGTAACCATCACTGAAGGAGCAGCACTTGGGATTAAATTTATTTTTGCCTGGTACAAATCTCAGGCCTGGCACATTGCAAACACACTTGCTTACAGAACAAACACTCTGGACTTGGGGTGTAAAGGACTAAGGTCACCTGTGCTTCACAAAGATCCA
Organism: Pollimyrus isidori; assembly: GCA_019775955.2. NCBI lineage: Eukaryota > Metazoa > Chordata > Actinopteri > Osteoglossiformes > Mormyridae > Pollimyrus > Pollimyrus isidori. The sequence continues at coordinate 1,523,415 of JABFDZ020000040.1, read as the reverse complement.
TTCTATGAAATTACACTCCCAATTTTCCTGCTGCAAACACCTCCATTTAAAGTCTGTAACACGGGTGCTGTGACAATAGCTATGTCTCACTTTAAAAAAAGAATTGCTGGTACTTGACACTTAACAGTGGAAAAGGAAGAGGAAATCAAATTACTTCGCTTGCCATGATTCCTCTTGTTCTTTATTTTGTAATACACATACTGGGAGATCAGTATGATGTCCGTGAATATATAAAAAACCGCAGTCACAGTCTGGAACGGAGAAACAATGTGTTATTAAATGTCACACATTTATCATTTATCTGATCAGCTAGCCTTTACAGACAAAGTGTCAGTGTTTTTACTGACCGGTAAAAAGCCACCTGTGATTTTATACCACACAGCTCACATGCCTATGCAGGCACAGCAAACCATAAACCAGCACAGCCACAAACAAACACAGAAGTGACGTCAGGCATTGCGATTACTGCACAATTAAGCGGCCAAACAAGTACCTGAACGGGGAGCTGTCTGGTGAGGTAGCAACCCGCAAAATTACTGATGTCTCCACTAAGGATGAAGAGTAAGAAGCCAAGAGAGATGGCCTCCTCCACCCTGCCATTCCTATAGGATTCATACACCTGCCTGATGGATCATGATAAGGGAGAGAAACCCCAGCGATAAGATACCTTGGAAAACAGACAAACCCGTTTTCACATCTAACATCACTTGCTATAAAAAGCCATGCCTTTGTGCAAAAAGAATGTCAAGGCAGCCACCCTTACACAAACAAAAAATGCACATTAAACTTTCAGGCTGTCCAGCAGGTTTTCACCCCAGCACCCATTCGAGAAAAATGCAACATTACAGAGACTCCTTAACCATTAAATATGGAAAAAAAAATCTAAAGGTGTTGGTCTTTCTCATGGACAAGTTCATGAGACTTACGGCAAAGTGGACAGCAGGAAGCAGCACATGGAGATGAGGCCGATGACCACACTACAGTATTCCCAAGCGCTCTCGGCACATTCTTCAAAAAGGTAACGGATCCAGGGTGTCCCGTTGACGCACGGCGGTTCGTCGAGAACAGAAGACAGGTTACCGGCCACGTCCGCAGAGGCCATGTCAGCCCCCATCAGCTTATTTCAGGATAGGTCCCCTTGAACGTACCCGCCTTGAATGCAACCACAAAGACAGATGCGACTGCCATGTCACTTCTGCATAAAGTAGATAGAGATAGATAGGATAAAGTTTAAAGTCAATTTTAATAAACTGGCTACGTTCGAAATACTACAGCGTATTTGTGTATACCAGCATAATGAAGGATGGCTCCAGATCAACATCCAGTGACAGTGGGCAGCAGTTCAAAAGCGAAAGACTGGCGATACTTTTGCTTTGGGCGGTTTCGCATTACGGGAAAGACGTCACTCTCCTCCCTTTTGGTCGTGACCCGACTAGTGCGCAAGATGCTCCAGTGTGTGACTTCTCCAGGTTGGGCGCTATCTTGCACAAACAAAAAACAGCCCGTTGGTGACCGACTGGGGTGTCTCCTTCTCACCTTACCGCGACACGCTGCTTCCGCGGACAGCGCGCGGCTGCTATGTCGCCATCCATCGTGTGCAGAGAGCCAACAGTTCTGTTCTCTACTTTGAAAGATAAGGCAAAAATAGTTTCAATTTAGTAAACTGTGGAACGGTTGACACACCATACGCCTCCGGCATGGCAATGTAGTCCCGTCACTTCCGCTTTCCTTTCCGTGGGTAGTGTGGCCGAGAAAGGACATACGGAACGCACATTGAGCCCACGGTAGGGCATGCAAATAAAATAAATCGCTAAAACGCTAAAACATTATTCAATGATTCAATGATTTATTTTTCAACCGCTGTAAAAACGAACACATCACGTGGCTATTAATTGGAGTATAATTGCAAACCAAAGGTATATATATTTAAAAAATTGCTTAATGCGTTGCACAGTTAAGTCGTCCATTTGGATATTCGACACAATTTCATCTAATTTGAATAACAGCTAGATATTTTACCGAAATTTATTGTAAATGCCATAATGACAGGTATTAGAGCAGAGTCCTTCTGTCATGTCATGACTGTCATGTGGTAATGTTGTACTTTTATGCTAGTTGTAAAATTATTGGACTGTATAAACATATGGAATATATCTATTATTTAGTAAGTGATTAATCGTGTGTGTATGTAGACTACAGCAAATTAAACGCGTATTAATCTGAATTAATAACGTGTATTATCAGACGAAAACAATGGGTATAATATGGATAGTAATATATGGACAAGTAATGTAGTCATTTATGAATAATTGCACCTGTTGCTTGTAACAGTACCTAATACCTCACACTAGGTGGCGTGCTGTTCCCTTTTGTGTGTAATAAGTAATGCAAACCTTATCTGCAGGGAGAAGTTGGGGTCTGGCTGAATGTACGTAATGAATCTGTAAATGGCGTATTTTACAGATCACCCTTGTGATCACAATTTAACAACGAAGCGCCAGTGAACAGGCGATAGGTAAGTGACTTTTTAAAGCCCCATGAGGCCCGTGAGGCTGTCACGCACATCACCCTTCACCGGGACACTGGGGCTAGGGGGTTGTCCGCACAATTTTCGGAGGTTTAAATAGTCGTGCAAGGTGCCGACGTTTCTGTGTCAGTAGACTGCGTTCCAACTTTCACCAGATGCCGAACTGAGGATTTACCTCAGTTTTTTCTTTATTGCGTTGTTTTTGTAATCGATTATGCGCAGAATTTCAGAATTGCAACATGGAATGTAAAATTGCACACCGTGATGAAATACTGTGAAATGCTACTCTATACACCGCATTTCGTTAATTATTACTGTAAATTACCACATGAAACGCGTTTATATTTAATAAAGTGCATTAACAGATTTAAGTTAAATACAAAAAGTTTATGCTTCAGATAACCTGCTCTCAAGGGTCCTGTCTCTAGATGCAATCGAGCAGTATTAATATTACTATTGCAATTTGTCTATAGTGCATGAAGTAGGCTATATGCGTTTAAGTGCAATTTTACACCTATACTGGAGTTAACACCCACCTTGGGACTGCTTCGGTACACATCTTCTCATCTGATGATGGATCGATTTCCTAATGAGAAACGACGAGTGTCGTAGCTCTCTCACGTAGGCTACTTTAGATTTAACAAAAAACTGTACCAGTGAACCTCGCTAACCATAGTACTGCAATAGTTTTCAGGATTTAGGATGAAAAGGGGCATTAAGAACTAATGTTTGTGAGTGAGTGAATGTTGGGATATGATAACTATATCAGTGGATGAGTTAGTACACAGAGAACGAATGAATTAAAGAAAGGAGAGGAGTAATACGGAGTGGCGGCCTTTGTCTGATGTCTCCCAGAATGTGTTTCTGCCTGGATGTTTGGGAAATGAAGATAAAACAGAGATCGGCTCGCTCCATGGAGTACGGGGTGTCGTAAGACCCCCACCCCGGCCGCCTGCCCGCCCGCCATTATTCCCGGCAATAACATGTTGTGTTCCGTAAATAATTGAAAAGCACTCTAGGCAAATGAAGCGTTTTCCCCACATTATTATGGATTTATCATTAAAGCACATCTGCGGTTATTGCTGTCATCAAATAGCGAAGCACAGCCACACTCGTGTCGGTAACTTGCACCGTTAACCAGAGCCAGTTATATGAGTGTTTATATGTGCGGGTGCTGAGCGGGATGGCTGATCAGAGCATTGTGTGGTATGTTTGCCTTCACCAGGACTGTGAGTTCACTTTCAGGTCTGTTTGAGAAAGAAAAATGGTTAATCCCCCAGTGCATCCTGCAGCCTTCCCTCTATCTCTCCCTCTCTCTCTCTCTCTCTCTCTCTCTCTCTCTCACACACACACACACACAGAGGTTCAAGCTACATTCATAGGGCATACACCCATTGGGCTGGGGTGGGGGCTACTGCTGGGGATACAAAAGGCCCAGTGTTCCTCTACTCCGTGTGTGTGTGCGTGCATGTGTGTGGAAAAACCATAAGGTGACAACAGCTTTGCGTGGGACGCGGCCTTTCTGTCACACATTCACTGGCACACAGACGGTCCGAAACTAAAGCTCTCGCGCTCTTTGGTCCACTGACTGCGGTCCTCTTCGTATTCAGATGCCTTTCCTGATGTGTTGCATTGCTCAGCTAGTTAAGCTGTAACCAGATGATGAATAGTAACCATTTGACTCTTTGATGTCTGTTTTTTTCCTTTTCTTACCTCTATGCATAGCAGCATTCCTGTGCTGTGTGCTCAGCAGATGCGTGGGCCTTTGTGTACAGAGCGTGCTTTTGCCCGGGTGGGTGTGTTGGCTATGTGATCGTGGCTGTTACGCATGTGACTTCAGGCGTGTGCAGCTCATTGCTTGAAACCGTTTTCCTAAAAGCAACTGTGGAAACACAGACATCAACAAAAAGCAAGACACCTATTTTAACAACTTCACCTACATATATCTAAGGATCTACGAGTACCGAAATGTTTTCGCCTTTCGTGGGTTTTATCCGGACTGGGGTTAGGAATCCTTAATTTTGTGTCATTAAGAGTTTGTACAAAGACGTGCAGACAGCCTTGAAAGTGTGTGTGTCTGTTTGATGAGTTGCATGTACAGTGATGTTGACTCGGTGAAATATGTGGCAGGGAAGCAGAGTCCTTCCTGCTTATTCCTGTGACACGGACACACACACACACACACACACACAAACACGCACAGCTGTCGTATATCAGCTGAAGCCCCATCAGCCCGGTCCCATGTGTCACACAGTAAATATCGGCCTGGGTTAGAACTTCAGACCAGCATTCTGTAGTAGAATCGAGCAGCATGGAATCTACAGCCTGCTGCACATTGCGATCTCTAGCATTCTCATGCCAGCTTGTATCGGGTGTCCAGCATTGAATTTGCAGTGGAAACTAGACCCACGGAAATGCCCGTCTGGATGCTGGCATGCGGGGTTTTCACGTGCATGCCGTTACCTGAAGGTGTGCCGACACTGCAGTGACCACAAAGCCAGACATCCTACAGACTGTCACCGGATGTGTTTGACGTCTACAGAACCTGGTCAATGCTTGTTAGACCGACACTGGCAGTACATGTGTGAAAGTGTGTGAGGGAGTGTGTGTGTTTGTGTGTGTGTATATGCGTATTGTGTGTTTGTGTGTGTGTTTGTGTGTGTGTGTGTTTGTGTGTGTGTGTGTGTGTGTGTGTGTGTGTGTGTGTGTGTGTGTGTGT
>JABFDZ020000040.1:1495618-1507259 GCA_019775955.2 Pollimyrus isidori | reverse complement strand
CGCCCCCCCCCCTTTGGTGTACATTGCATGGATGGATGAGATGCAGTATGGAGCCAGCATTTTTTTTTTTTTTTTCTTTCTCTGCCTCCCCCGTCCCCGGTTTGTGGGGAGCGAGGGGTGGGGTGTGTAATGTCTTCCTCATGAGGCCCCCCCGGTTCTCGTCCCGTTCCCCGCATGTGGTGGGTGGGGGTTCTGAGGCCCCGGGGCTGGACGGAAACCAAAGGCTGCCGAAAGCCAGAGGTCCGGACCGGACCGGACCGGGGGAAGTGTCCCTCTGAGGGTGTAAGTACCAGAGTAAGCGGGAGGTCTGGCGGTCCCCACAGGCTCGTCGAAGCGTCCGCCCCCCCCATCACCCAACCTGTCCCTTGGTCCCCAGACACTGCCGGCCTGCCGTCTCAGACCCTCGGCAGGTTACCTCATAGTTCGGCTCTCAGGTATAAATCTATTGCCAAGTGAGCAGCGGTGGGAGCCCAGGATGAAATTCTAGACCCCCCCCGGGGTCCAGTTGGATGTAGCCAAGCAGCGATGGGGTGGACGGTGATGTGTGCTGCGTGGCGGACGCTCGCCCCGGCCAGCGTGTTTGGTCTGGCTGGTGGATTGCTTTTTGGAAAATGGAAGTGACCTTCAGAGTTTTTTCTTTTCTTCCACGGCCAGAGCCTGATGTCCCAGAGCTGCCCTGACCAGACGCACTCGGGCTCCTGGTCCTGGTTCTCCTTTGGGACGCGGTTAACGCACCACGCTGCTTGACCTCCCTGCCCGCCGTGGAACCACATGAGCTCCGGATCACACCCTAAGTGCCTTTGATTTTTTTTTTTGCGGGATGTTCTGAGAGATCCCCCCCCCCCCATTTGCTCTTTTGAGGAGTGACCCTCACTCCGCCCAGTGTTCAGTGGCTTCTTTACAGAGCTCATAGTTATTTAATTAAACTGGCCTCACAGCTTAGTTTTTTCTGAGCAAATATGTACTTACTACCCAGATAAATAACTTCCAACATATTTCTTTTTACTGTCTAAGACTTTCACACAGTGCGATTCGTATGTGTGTGTATCTCTTTAAAAGGAGAGCATGATGGGATATTTGAAAACAGCCACATTGTAATGTTCCTGTCCTCACGCTTAAAAATGGCAAATGAAGCTCCCTGTCAGTTTAAAAGCCCATATTGTCAGAAGCCCTGTGGGTCCCCAGGCTGTCTGCCCTGCCGTCGGCTCCATCCTGTACACGGCTGTGTGGGAGCTGCCTGGCTTTTAGCTCGTATTGTATGTGCTATATGTCTAGAGCTGGTCTCCCCAGATCCATCATATAAAGTGGTGGGTGTCTAATGTTCCCATAAAATTGTGCTCCCGTATTAAAATACATGCATGTGCTCACGGTCCCCTCTCCCACATGCATTTTTTTCAGTGCCTTATGGAAAGTAGAAAGACTCCAGATGCTTGGAAGTCCTCCTGAAGGGGCACAAGAGGTCAGGTGTGTTCGGTTCCCACAGCCCAAGAGTTGGGCCAGTGGCAGCCAGCGATGAGGGGCAAGCAGCACACAGCAAGCAGTTTAGTAGGACTGTGAACACGGCCGACGTCTTCCGTTGAAGTCCGTACTTTCGCAGCGTGAATTCCGAGCTTTCTCAAAAGCCCAGGACGGGCTGCTCGCATCTTCTCAGAAAACTAGCGTGAAAATGGCACCCATGGAGATACGAGGGGGTCCTCTGCTAAGTAACTCCACACTGGGATGGGGAACACTCTGTCCATCTCTCCTTTACAGGATGTTAACCAGCCATCTTCCATTCCTCCCTCCTTTCGCTTGCCAGAACAAACACCGTGGACAGAGGGGCATTACTGTAGGCAGCAGTTCACCGGAGTAAACAGCTCATGTGGCTATCAGAGTGTTAAAGTGGTTCGGATCAGCTTGCAGTTGAGCCTGGAATAATGAGGGTGAGGTCACCTTTATCGTGAGCTTTGTCCCTCTAACTGGTCGAGGTTTTTCCTCTGATGCACTCTATGGACGATACTTTTGGGACACACCTCTTAATCATTAAATTCCGGTGTTTCATTCAGACCCATCGCCACAGGTGTATAAAATCAAGCACCTATCCATGCAGTCGAGTTTACAAACGTTGATGAAAGAGCGGGTGGTTCTGAAGAGCTCAGTGGATTCAAGCGAAGTAGGATGCCAGTTTTGCAATAAGTCAGTTTGTGACATTTCTTTCAGGATAAGATATTCCATGGTATTATCGCAAAGTGGAAGCATATAGGAACAAATGTAGCTACGAAGTCACACACTATGTATAGTAACAGAGGGGGGTCACCAAGTGCTGAGGTGCATAGTATGTAACAGTTGCCAACGCTCTGTTCACTCAATAATTTCTAGACTTCCTCTGGCATTAAGCCCAATGGGCTTCTATGGCCGAGCAGCTGCATGCAAGCCTCACATCAGTAAGCCCAATGCCAAGCGTCGGATGGAGTGGTGTACAGCATGCAAATATTAAGCTCTGGAGCACTGGAAACGTGTTCTGTGGAGTAACGAATCACGCCTCTCTGTCTGGCAGTCTGATGGATGAGTCTCGGTTTGGCAGATTCCAGGAGAATGTTACCTGCCTGACTGCACTGTGGCAGCTGTAGTTTGGTGGAGGAGAGATAACGGTGTGGGGTTGTTTTTCAGGGGCTGCATGAGGCCCCTTAGTTCCAGTGAAGGGAACGCTTAATGCTGCAGCATACCAAAACATTCTAGACAATTCTAAACTTCCAACAATGTGGGAACGGTTTGGGGAAGTTCCAGCATGACTGTGCCCCAGTACACAAAGCAAGGTCCATAAAGACATGGTTGGGTGAGTTTGGTGTGGAAGAACTTTACTGGCCAACACAGAGCACTCGCCTCGACCCAACTGAACACCAGTGGGATGAATGGAGATTGTGAGCCTATACGTCCAACACCGATACCTGACCTTACAAATGTCCTTCTGGATGAATGGACAAACATTTCCACAGACACACTACAAAATCTTGTGGAAAGCCTTTCTAGAAGAGTGGCAACTATTCCAGCAGCAGAAGGGGAACTGCTCCATACTGATGCCTATGGATTTAGAATGGGATGATGTAAAAGTTCCTGTGTGTCTTTCTCATTAATCACATTCCCAGTGGAAAAAAATGTGGATTGTGACCGATCACATCCCAAGTAGAAATATGTAGATTTTATTTTTCAAGTTGGTCACATCCCGAGTAGAAAGTTGTAGATGGTGTCTTTCACAGTGGTGAAATCCTTATTAGTGAGCTGCGTGTTTCTTCCAGATGACGATTACACCAAAGTTCACACAGCTAATCCCACTTCCACACTATGAATTCCAAGGGGAGTTGAGGCAGTGGATGTCGACACGGTCCTTGTTGGTCTGTCAGTTGCTGATCCCTGCCATATGTCTGGCACACGATTGAGAATATCGAACAGCCAAACGCTCCTGCGCTCTGCTAATGACTGCATCTCATTCGGCGCTCTCGCTGGAGACCAGGCTGTCATTATACCACACTGATGATTGTATTAGCTGCATGAACATTGGTCAAATTATCTCCCCAGGGCCTCGCTGTACCTTCAGCATGTGCTGTCCACAGGAACGAGAAGCCATGTGGATCTGAGGCACTGATTGGTTAATTGATTAGTCAGGTGGGTAATTTATTTGCAGATTAGCTGGAGTTGTCCTGCCCAAGGCATACGATGTCCAGGGGATATTGCAGGGGATAGAACAGTGTCCATGTTATACCGTTATGGATTTAAATTCAGTAGCTTAGCCTGAACCTTCAACCTCACCGCTGCTAACGCGTTCAAAACTGTCCCCCCCCCCCCCCCCCACCACAGGAAACCACATGCTACTGCGGGTCCTGCCTTCTGTGTACAGGAATCAGCCCGGGGCCATTCACCAGCACACGGATGATCTGGCGGCGATGATGTCACACCTAGCGCAGCCAGAGCAGCAGCATCTACTCCGGCTGATGCTGATGGTTGCCAAGCAACAGCCCCTGGTGAGAGTGACGCCCACAAATTAACCTCCCTGTTGACTAAAAAGCTAACAAACTAATATGTTTGACCTCACAGCACTTCATAAATGATGCCATTTTTTTTAACTCAAGGCCTCTTCACGCCACTTCACACGAACTTCGTGTGCTTCAGAATGCATAATCAAATTCTCCCTCCATATTTATGATTTTCCATCATGGTTCAGAACACATAGCCTCCAGGAAAACTATGAATTAAAGGATGACGCAGAGGGGCTGTGTGCTACGTTCCTATTATTACAAGCAGGTTCTGGTAAATACGCCTGAAATAGAAAGGCTAGTCTTTCTGCCAGTCCTGCTTGGAATGACAGAGTTATACAGAGCTGAAGTGGGTGGCTCAGGTTGGACCAATAGGAGCCCTGTGGCTCTGAGCCAATCACTGCTCTCCTTTGGCTGCTCATGGGATTTCTGATGGAAATGGAATGTTTGCAGTAGGGTCTTTTCTTGGCCTCTTTTTTCCAGGCGTGCATCGTGAATTGCTCTAATAAAACACTGACTTTATATCACCGCTGTAGAATAATGCTGTACAGTAGCATGTCTGCTTGCTGGTTTTCAGATCTCGCACCTCCTGCTCCCTTCTGCTCCTTCTCTGCTCCTTCTCTGATTTCCGTCACCCGCCTTTGCCTTATCCCGCCCGCGCAGGCGCTAAGGTCGACGGTGCCCTCGCTGGTCACGCAGCTTAGCGATCCTCTACTGAATGACGGCCTGCTGACAGTGCTGGTGGGCGTGTCCCAGGCCAGCCCCGGCTCCCTCGTCTCGCATCTGACCGCCCTAAGGGTTGCCGGGCAACGATTTCCCAGCCTCCTGGGCCACATCGTCAAGATCCACGGAGCCGTCGGTCTGACAGACGAGGTGGGCGTCGCCTCCAAATCCACATCCCCTTCCCTTAGCCAATCGCTGGCCTACCTGGCTCTTCACACAACACAAAGGCCCTGCCCCTGGTCACCACGGTTGTATCGCCATTGTGTGTACGTTTTTCCAGTTTCAGTCTCTCGTTCTCTATCCATCACTTCCTCATGACAAAGATTGCGGTTAGCTCCAGTCTCCATTTCCTCACTATTAACTATCATATACAACAGACTCGAAGGACCCTGGAAGTTTTCCAAGACTAGTGAAGGCTTAACTCCACTTTTAGGCACCTCAGTAAACCCGTCACCTTTGGCGGACCCGCCGTTACTCATAATGCTCACCTTTCTGTGTCTTAACACTGTGTTAACAGCAATGTCCCCTACTTTTCCATACATTATTTTCTTTGGACGACACTGGTTACGTCTTTGGAGAAACTTGAAATGCAAAGACATTCACGCCATGGAGCTGAGGGTCCTGAGAGTATTGTGGGAGAATTAACTGACCATCGGTGGAGCTAATGTCAACCCTCGGATAGTAAAACAGAAATGGATTATTAAGTAACTGTCGTCCTTGTGAAACGTGAAGCCACTAGACGACACCATTAAGCGAAAACAGATTTCACAACGCTGAGAAGAGCAGACCTGTGGGGACCCCACCATAGACGGGCAGAGTGGCGGGCCGCCGTGACCCATTAAGGCTGCGTGTCGGTGTCGGGTTTCGCTGCACAGCTTTCGAGCGGCAAGGCAGGAGCGAAGCGGATAGCTGGGCTTTTCCCACCCCTTCGGAGCAGCACCAGGAGAGCCGATGGTTTGGGTGGTTCCTGGAATTTGAATGTCCTGCGGGCGCATTGGAAATGACGGGTTGAATGGATTCCTTCCCCGGGGGGGGGGGGAGTTTCTCATGTCATGTCGCAAAGAATGTCCCCCCCATCCCCCCAACCCCCATCTGTCATTCACACAATGGCTTGTTTCTTTCTTTTTGACTTTTTGACATGAAGTGTTTTTGTCGTAAATGGTCGGATATACATTTCCAATCGGTAGTAAAGGTTTCGCATGAAGTCGGTGTGTCACCTGTGAGTGTCCCAGGTGTGATGCATGGGGGCATTGGACAAACGTGGCAACGCACAACGTGAGATGAAACAGCAGCGATGCCCGTGAGCTGGTACGAGGAATAAGGGCACCATTGGCAGGACACCCAAGCTACGTGGGACTTTTCTGGAAGCATTCAGGGCTGGAAATCTGGCACAAAGGGCTGTTTTATGAGGAACAATAAAATTGCTGATGACTGAGACAGAGATGGCCATGTTTGTGTTTTTGCTTTTGTGATCGGGGGGGCTGCTTTGCGGAGGGGAGGGTGGTGCTTTTTCCACATTGAAGACGTACTAGACCCCATACCGTGAATGTTCGGAGGGGCACTGACATCTGGGCTGACCCTTAGCCACAGCGCCCCCTCTGGCCGCATCTGGAGTGTCCAGTTGTTCAGTTGTTGAAATGAGGTTAGCTGGTTAAATTGGCCTTTTGTGAAGGGATGACTAACAGGCTTTAAATAAAAGGTTAAACAAAGACTCCCAGAAGAGAAAGAAACAATATGTGGGCAGTACGTGGTTTTTAACACACTGTTTGTTTTTCCGGAGTCTGGTGCCAGTGAATCCAAGCTTTGGCAGTGTTTTATTCAGTCACGGATAAGCCAGGGAGTCTCTTATAGCTCTGTGGTCTGAGGCCGCCTGTGCCTCAGACAGGGCCGGACCGCCCTGTAGGCACAACAACAGCGAATTGCAGAATCTTGCCGAGGGTGTCAGAACACTTAGGTTTGCCTCTGGTCTCAGATATCTGCTTTGGGGATGGGGGGCATAAGATGGCTGCGAGTATTTCAGCGATTCTATTAAGGGGGTGTGTGCAGTACATATGTAGAAATGACCAGGCGAGTGGATGGGAAAGCAGGGAAGTTAGAGGGTCCCTAGACACTGTACATGGGTCTGGTTGGTCGTTGGAAATGTTGCAGAAATTGTAGAAAAATGTTAGGATAACGTTGAGGAGTCTTAAGTCTGGGACTGTGGGCTGTTGTGTGTCCATCTGACCAGGCCTTAGTTGCCCATGACCCACACCAGCCCTCTCCACCCTTCTCCTCCAGGCTCTGGCTCGCAGCACCCTGGAGTACCTGATCTCCCTGCTGGGCAGCATGGAGCACAGCGTCCACCACACCCTACTGCAGGAGATCCATGGCCTGACCAGCCGCTTCTCCTCCATCCAGGGCATCGAGGGCAGCAAGGATGTCTTCCGCATGAGCCGCAACTTCACCGCCATCGATCATCTGCTGGGCCACCAGCTGGACCTGCAGTGCCCCCACCCATCTGGGTACCCCAACCTCTGACACCCCACACTGACACCTCCCTCCGTACTTGTACAACAGGCAGAACCAGCAGAGACCACCTGAGAGTTGGGATCAGTCCCGATTATGCCCTTTGCCATAAGATGGACCACAAGCGATAGCCCTGGCTTGAAGTGGCCGATACGTTCTGAGAAGACAGGTCATGGATACCTTTTCTTAAGTGTAAAGTAGCAGTAGAAAACCAGGTCTCATTGCCATGAGCCTAATTTAATTCCTTTCTGGGTTTTTAGGACCAACTTTGCATATAAAACTTAAACAAGTCGTATGGGACCCATTTTCTCCCTATGTATCATTTTATTTAATTCATTTATGACTTTCGTGGACTCTCCAATCCCAGATGTCATTCCATGGTCAGGAAGCCACTTGCTCTCAGCCTTGACCGACCAGGGCGCCCCTGTATGCTGCTGCCAGGATCCCCCCCAGGAGAGGGCCAGGCTACAGGAAGTGGCACACAGGACAGGGACAGAGACCAGTGCTCACCGCTGGGGACCAAGAGCTGCCCCATACAGTCCCTCCTTTCGGCCTCCAGCTCGGGCTGCTGCCATTCCGGAGGACCAGGGCCAGGAAGGGGAGACTCTGGGCAGCTTCCAGGCTGCGTTTGATGATCTCAGGACAGACAGACAGGCAGGGACTAGACGTCTTAGGGTACATCATGCCTGGCAGCTGATTATACCCTCAACATGGGGGTGGCTTGAGGCTCTGTGGGTTAGGATGCCGTGCCAAAGATCGGAAGATCACCAGGTCAAACCCTGTGGTAAGTCAACTGAGCAAGGCCCTTGACCCCCGATTGGTCCAAGAACCGGCTGACCCTGTTTTCCCGGCTGTGTGTCACTTTAGGTAAAAACTTCTGCTAAATAAATTAATGTAAATTACAGATTCTTGTCTGTGCCACCATTGGCTGCCAAGACGAAGGGGAGACCTCGAACTCGCCCGTTAAATTTTGCCGGTCGGCGTGGCTCTTCTGTTATTTGCCGTTCTGTTCGTGTTTGTCTCTGCACTCGGGACCCTGCGTGTGATTGGCAGGTTAGCACTAAACACCCCCGTCTTCCATTGTTTGACGGTGTCTGCCCCAGTCTCATGACCCGCCGGTGTCTTTCAGGGACCGCTCCTTTGTTAGCTCTTCTTCATCGCGGTTCCTTGTCTTGTTTTACTCTAGGTTGCCTGGCCGGTCTCCCCCATCTGACCAGGCATAACGAGGACGCTTTTCTAAATAGATTTTCTGCATTTTCTGTTTTACATTCTTGCACTCGTGGGAGATATGATTGGAACGGCAAAAACATTTAAGCGTCTCGCCGTGGGGCTTTGTCTCAGTAAAAAAAATTTGAAATTATGAATTTATTTCACTTTTGGCCTTAGTGCTGCTCGTAAAGTTCAGAATCTAATTTTGAAAGGTTCCGCAGCCCTTGTTAGGGGAGCTGGCACTGAGGACACTGCTCAGGCACTCCGGGCTGCTGTACCAGGAACATTTTGTCCACCATGTATCCAGCTTGGGGTCTCTCTGGAATTAGAGACTTTTATAAGGAAATACTCAGAATGTAAAACAGCTGAAGACGGGGACGAAGGTCTTCTGGATTGGATACACTTATCGCGATTATGCAGAATTTGCCTGCTCACTCTTCTCACATTTTCTCCACCTACACACACACACACACACGCACAGAAACAAGCCCTTTCCGGAACCATTATGGTGTGGTACTTGAACTTCTGAAGAGGGAGTCTTCTGACTGGGTGTCTGTTGATTTAGCTAATCTGTGTGTCTGTATGTGTCTCACAGGCAGAACGGTGAGGCGGGGGAGTTTCCAAAGCCATTTGACCTGAGGTCTGAGGCAAGCAGAGGGGACCCTGAGGAAAGGCTGCAGATTCAGATCCCGGCATTCGAGGAGAAGCTGGGCGAAGAGGGGGAGCTGAAAGCTGAGTCATCTGGACCTCAGCGGCGCAATAGTACTGGCCAGACGGCCCGGGAGGAACGGCGCGAGATGCGCTTCAACAGGTATGTCGGTTTACGGCTTGAGAAAGTGTCAGGCAATCTGTAGCTTGAGAAAGTGTGTCAGGCAGTCTACAGCTTCAGAAAATGTGTCCAACATCAGAAAGTGTCAGGCAGTTTAAAGCTCCAACAGGTGTGCCAGTCTACAGCTTCAGAAAATGTGTCCAACATCAGAAAGTGTCAGGCAGTTTACAGCTACAACAGGTGTGCCAGTCTACAGCTTCAGGCAGTCTACAGCTTCAGAAAATGTGTGCAACATCAGAAAGTATCAGGCAGTTTACAGCTCCAACAAGTGTGCCAGTCTACAGCTTCAGGCAGTCTGCAGCTTCAGGAATTGTCTCAGGCAGTCTGCAGCTTTAGAAAGTGTGTCTGGGATTCTGTAAGGTCAGTAATTGTCAAGCAGGCTACAGCTTCAACAGGTGTGTCAACACAGGGCTCCTCCCCAGGTCCAGAAGCCTTGCTTTGCAAGCAGCCCGCTCACGGTCCATCGACCTGGACGACGGTCAGGACGAAGCGGTCGTGGAGAAGGGGGCAGAGGGGATCCCGGCAGAGAGCTCTGCCAGTCCGGCGCATGGGGAGAGTGCCATTACTGTGCAGGCCCACATCCCTGCTGCATCCACACTGCAGGAGCCCGGCTCCGGAGGAGAGGGACAGTCCACAGGAAGTGACACGCAGGACAGGGACAGAGACCAGCTCTGGCTCCACATGAAGGACAATGCCGAGAGGATCCGGGCCTTCTGTGCAGATGCAAGCAGATGCATCCCTTCACCAGATCAGTGTGCAATCGAAGGTGAGCGCTGCGGTCAGCCAGTTCACCGCAGCCCTGTGTACGTTATGGTCCTTTATGAGCCCTGTTTTACCACACGGTGTGTCCCCCCTTCAGCTCCGCTTACCACACAGTCAGTCCCGTTTATCCTGCTGTCCATCCCACACAATTTGTAGATGTTAAGTGTAAGTTCAGCTCCTATGATCTGAGATTATACGCTGGATTTCCCTTTTGCTGGCGAAGGGGGCAGAGAATGGCAGATATGCAATTTGGAATCGCTCATTTCTCATTCGGCGTAAATCTTTCCACTGAATACGTTTAAACTGAAAACATCTGGATGTGGAAATATTTATACTCTGGCTCTCTTTGGGGGAGCAGGAGGAACCACTTCGCTTGCACCAACCCTGAATATGTTCATCAGGCAGCCCCCGGGCATTTGAGGGCCTTACGAGGGCTCCGCCATCACTGTGAGAGCAGGGTGGATGTTGCCAGGTAACACCCACCGCTGGCAGCCCCTCCTTCCTGTCGGGGCCCAGTGGTCCATGGCTCCCCAGCAGCCAGTGGTCTGCAGCGCCCTGGGGTCCACAGTAGGTCATCGCAGGGGTCTTCGCACACTTGTAGTGAAACTTGATAACATGTATCGTGGATATTATCAGACACCGTTCTTAGCCACCAAAGAGTTAGTTACTCTTTACTCTCCAATTATTAAATGCCTCAACATCCATAAGAGGTAAAATACTCAAGGCAAATCTTCCGCCCCGAATTTAGTTTGCACCTCAGTGCTGTGAGGCCCCCACACCTTGCATGCCGTGCTCCGACACGCACAGCCCAACGTCTGCGTAGATCACCAGAAGTGTGCGGATGCATGGCGGCGAGTTGGCATGTGGCCCCGAGGACAGACCGCCGGCACGCACACCGTCTCTCTCTGACTCTGCCGGGACCTTCTTTGTGGTCCCAGCTCCTGCTCTGGCCATTTTCACGCTTTGTGCCTGTGGTCAGAAGGACGGTGAGCTCAGATGTAGCGTCACCGTGTCACCGCTGGGCCCCTGAGCGTTTGGATCAAAGCCTCTGAGAAACAGACAGAAATATCTGAACGTGTACGGCACGTATGTAACATGTAGAGGTGTACAGAAAAGCTGGGGGGGGGGGGGGGGAGACCAAGGCCCGGGCTGCTCACTGTCAATATTTAAGCTGTGCGACTCTGCCATAGTCACAAGCAATGAAGCCTGCCCCCTGCTATTCTTTCGTAGCCTGAGATGGGAGGCTTCGATACCCTCGATAGGCCCGACAGTGCCTGTCTTTCCGCTCGGGGCCCCTCCCTGCTTTATGGGGGCGCCCGCATCCCCTCAGATAATCTTCAACTCCGGTCCAGGCAGCCTGAAATGGCGATGACGTCTTTATGGGGGAGGGTCTCAGTCAGTTTGGGGGGGGGGGCATCCTGTCCTCTTGGAACCGCAAAAGCTGACATCACTGATGATGACAGAGCCAGGGAAAACACCGGGAGCCATGCAGGGGTACACCCCACCACAGTCCGCCCACCCATGCACTTATTAGTCTTACTTATCAGCTCCTCTCTCACAGTTTGCAGCAGAATGGGGGGTTCTGGTGTGTGTAATTTGGGGA
>JABFDZ020000040.1:1467435-1480500 GCA_019775955.2 Pollimyrus isidori | reverse complement strand
CCCCACCAGCTGGACAAGTACCTCATGTTGCTGAGCAGGCCAGAGCAGATACAGAGGTCCATCATCAGAACTTTATGACACTTCATGTTCTTCAGCCAGACCAGATCGACGCTGCTTGGCATGTATGATGGATGGAGGGTAAAAAGCAACTAATTTATTTAAACCTCACTAAAGTGCCCTGCATCTGACATGGCTGGTTTTTGGGGAGGGAATGAGATTTAGCTAGAACAGACCTCAAATAGCGCCCACCAATGTGCTGCAAGCACCATAGTTATCACCCGGGCACCCCATGCACATGGGGGCATATTCCAGCCAACTTTGACACCGCATGCTGCAGAACACCTTGCTCCTACCCACCCCATCTCAGCGGCCTAACCCACTTACCAAGACAACAGGTCAGCATCTCCACACCAAAAACACTACAGAGATGGTTGGAGCTGCAAGGCTCTGTGTCTCCAAGCACATCAAGTAATTGTGAGTGCTACCACCAGCCTTGGCATTGGCACACCCACCAGGTCAGAATGAATCATCTGAGGTTTCACATCTCTTATTTTGGGCCTGGAAGGATGCCAAAGGCATGTAATGTAGACATATTCATTACGATGAAGAAGAAAACAAACAAATAAGGGATTAAGTAACTGGGGCACCAATAATTCTATACATAGTTTGATACTCCTGGGCTAATCTACCACTAAGATCACGTTCTAACGAGCTGAAAAATACCTCACAACGTCTTAAATCCTTAGTAATTTATTTGCTACCCACACAACAAAATATAAAACAAAATATGTATGGTATGTTGAAGAAAATCCTTGTGGGCTTCCTATTCTTTCCATAGGTAGTTACGTCACGCGTCCGCTCGCTCGACCCACCTGCACGACGCAATTAACACGTTCAGCTGGGTTCCCACAATGCATTTCGTGTTTAGCGGACATTTTGGCGGAGTGATATGTTCAAATGTGAGCGGAGCAGAAGCGCATATTCCTGGAAACTACGTCAGTGGAGCTTCCCCTGTCAGTGACTCAGTCAGTTGATACTCAAAATGCTGTTAAATATGATACGAAGTAAATTTAAGGTGTTTTAAAGGCAGCTGCTAAAAAGTGCATTTTTTGGGGGAAAAAAAGACATTTTTTGCTAACTTCGAATTTGCCATTTGGCAGATTTCTAAATCATGACACTGCTTATGTTCATTGAGTTTTTGCGCTTTTGTTTTCAGAAAGACATTTTGTACTTACTAGTTATATCAGGAGTGTAAGTCGTTCCAAGTCATTGTGTCCAATTGAATATTTTCATTTTACTACTGGTACCTTTCTAAAATTACTGAACACAGTTCTACATATACACGTTGGACTTTTTAAATTACTTTTGAGGCAGGAAGATACATCGTCATACCGAGACACTTCCCAAAGGAAGAACCTTGTGATGTAGTGTGCTGATTTACATATGACATAAACACAAATTGATCCGATAGCTAGCAGTTGCTTTTCCTTTATTTTGTAATTTTCTGCACTCATCCTCACCGTGTGTGGCAGCGTGATGTGCAGTACATAAAGTAAACAAACGTGACCTGGTAGAAGTATCATTTTTAAATATCAATGATTTGTTTGTATGAATTAGTATTTCGTGCTAACATGCCCCATGTTGTTAAGGTTGTTTTTAATGTAACATTGTGGAAAACAGCGTGATGCGATGCGGCTCAACAAAATTATCTAAACACAGCCAGGACGGTTCTGAGATTGCTGTCAGATGTAGGCATTATTCACTTTAATCAGTCTTAGGCGGCAACACTGTCCCGTTAAAAGAAAGGCACGGAATAATCATCTTCAATCCGTCCGTATCTCTAGCGTGCTGATGCGGCTTTAAGTTTATTCAGGGAACATCGCGGCGCTCTAGTTTGTTTATTACTCAATCTGTTTGAGGGAGGGTCGCGGATGTGCACAATCTCTGGGCGGCGGCGGCGGTGTTCCGGCGTGCGTGCGTCACGGGCGCACAGTCACCTCGCGCTGCGTTTTCTCAACGGTCGTCGCGTTGTGCTCTAGGCTGAGGCGAAGATGGCCGCCGGTTCCTTTTCTGCAGTCGCTAATACCTCCACTAACAATGAAGGCATCCTCATCGGCGACAAGCTGTACTCCGAGGTCTCCCTCACGATCGACAACTCGCTCATACCGGAGGAGCGGCTTTCGCCGACACCATCTATGCTGGACGGCCTCGACCTCCAGACCGAAACGGACCTCCGTATCTTGGGGTGCGAACTAATCCAGTCTGCCGGTATTCTTCTTCGGCTGCCTCAGGTATGTTTAAATAACCAGACTATCGTATGTTCTCCGTGGTATAATTTTTAATTTATATTAAATAACGCCGTCTTAGGACTAGTTAGGTAACATCAGACACAATTGACGCCGGTTTTATTTTTGGCTTGATAGAAACATTTGTCAGTGTATATATAAAACCAAGTGTCTTCTGCACTATCCATTTAAATTCTGTAAAAACCAATATAGTTGTTTACATATATTTTCGGGATAGAAAAATCGGCGTAACTGTGTATCCAGCATAACGACAAAAACAAAATGGCGGCGCCGCACCGTGGGCTGCGGACATCGAGGGCCAGCGCTTCACCGGGCTATGCTTCTGCTTTCCAGGTGGCTATGGCTACGGGGCAGGTGCTCTTCCACCGTTTCTTCTACTCCAAGTCTTTTGTCAAACACAGCTTCGAGGTAAGTCTGCCTGCGGTAACCCGGCCCTCGCTGCGTATCGGGAGGGGGGGGCGGTGTGGCCCAGCTCGGGCCGCCATGTTGTGTTAGTTGATAGCCGCTAGCTCTCAACGCATGGGGTGATAGAGTATAATGAGGGATTATTCGATGGCCAACGAGCCGGCACTTAAGTTGCCTGCGAATCCCGCATTGGCATTCATTTGTACCACCCGGCTCGGCTGAGTAATTTTCCAAAATGGCCGTGTGCGTTTCGGGTTACTTGAGTGTCCAGGCCGGCGTGTGGGCGGTCTGTCTGCTTTTCTGCATCCGCCCCCACGGCGCCGATTGGGATCCCCTGGTTCCATCAGCCAGGATTTGTTTCGGACGGTGTTTTCTTGTGTCTCTCATTTCCAGATCGTGGCAATGGCTTGCGTGAACCTGGCCTCTAAGATCGAGGAAGCGCCGCGCCGGATACGTGACGTGATCAACGTTTTCCACCATTTACGGCAGCTCAGGGCCAAGAGGTAAGCGATCCCTTCCTGCTCTCAACCCACCCCAACTTTGAAAGTGCTGCCCCTTAAAACTTCTGTTCCAACAGCAAATTCATTCCTTTCCAGTGTAGGAAGCTTTTTAGTTGAAACAATTTGACGTTTATTGCCTAATCTGATATTAGTAGAAACTGCCTGAACTTTTGTAAGTATTACTTTTCCGTCTGATTTAGATCCATCATATGTGCTTTTGCTCTTCTGCACTCTTTCCCAGTCCCATAGACAAAGGGGGTTTCTGCTGTAGTTATCGTATATTGAGCAGTAGTAGGGAACACTGAGTTGTCTCTGCTTGATCCTTTTTCCTGTGCAATTGAAACATTTCGGTAGCTCTTTCAGCTTCTTAGTTGATGGTGCTCTGAATTAAAATGAGCACCATTTTCACAACTGTCATTGGACAACTGTCTGGTGTGTGCTTAAGAAGAATCTGTTTTGTGTTAAACCAGGACTGTGGCATTAACTTAAGTTCTCTTTTCCCCTTGCAACCAACTAACAGCGACCAGCTACATTTACCAATGCCTGGGTGATGTGGAATGGTACGTAGAGATGAAGCTGTCGGCATGGCAACAGTGAGCGAAGTGTTGCATTCCCCCTCCTCCGGTGGGAGAAGCCAGTGGTCTGACAGCGGGTCACTGGAATCGGGGATGACAGGTTGGCCACTCCTTCCAGGCGTCTGGGAAACTCCTGTATCTCAGTCTAAGCTTTTGTCCCAGCTGCCAGCCCTTGTGGTAACTTCCATCTTAGAACAACATTGTCACTGCAGTCAGACACTGCCATGACCTTCACAGGAAATCAGGCATGGCTTTAGTTTTTGTATATCTAGCTTTAGATATTACATATGGGCCACTGAACTAGAGCTTTTTTTTTTTACTCGAACATTTTAAACCTTTAATATTTTGCATGCATTGATCCTGCAGACAAACAAAAGTCATGCTTTCTGGAAAACACCCACAGTCTCTCCTAGTGCCTTACATTTGTCTTTCACAAAAGTCATGTTTGGTGTTGGTTTCATACCGCTTTTTGCTGTGTTGGCTGTTTAATTTCTCTCTGAACTTGCAGGTCATAATCTAGAACAGTTGCATTTCCGTCAGTGATTTTTATGCTATTTTGGTTACATTAAATTGTTTGTGCCTTCATACCTTAGGTGGTTCAGTCGTAGAAGTTTGAGTTCCAGTCAGAAAAGTGTTAAAATGGCAGGCTGAGAAATCACATTCAGGGATGTCGTATTTTTGTAACTTCAAAGTGTGGTAAACAGGTGAGATGTTGTGATAATGAATTTATGTGCCCATATTTTCCATGTAATTTTAGTTATATACAGTGCAGTTCTCCGGAATTGTCTTTTAATCTCTGAATGTTTCCTGTGAAGGTACATTCAGATTATCAATTGCCCTTTTTTACTTTGATTGCAAAGTGTCTTAATTGTTTTAATTCTGTAGTTGTAGATATGGAAGAAAAACAGACCTGTTGTCTTTAATGGAGTAATTCTTTAATCATTCTCACTGACTGTTCAGTGCAGTTGCCTGAGATCTGGTTAAGCAGATGTATAGTTTTCTCTACACAACAAGATCTGTTTTGAGCAGTTTTAGAGTATACAGTTTGGATGTCTTTCTTTTGTTGCGTTGAGAGATGTTTTGCAGATCAGGCATTATGGTGGACATGGCAATGTGCTATCCTGCTGGGAGTGTAAGGTTGGGCTGCTGTGGAAGCTGCGCTCCAATTTACCCTCTGGTTTCTGCTAAGGCCGGGTTGTTTTGTCAGTTTCTGCATGGGCAGCTGGATTCAAAAGCTTCCACTGAAGTTACAGGAGTCAAAAAGTTAGGACCTGTTGCCTTTAGTTGGTTGAAAGGGGAAAAACAGGACTAAAGAGAGATTTTTGTTGGATGTTTACCTGGGAGACATTATTTTCCTTTTGCAAATCAGGAGTGCAAGTCCACTGATCCTGGATCAGAACTACATTAACACCAAAAATCAAGTTATTAAAGCAGAGCGGCGAGTTCTGAAGGAGCTGGGCTTCTGTGTTCACGTCAAGCATCCGCACAAGGTGGGTCACGTGGCACGTCTCAGTTTTTACATGGTGGTTGTCATTGAGTCTTCTGCCAAGCTCTTGGTGGGGTATGGTGCAGCTCCAATGTGTGTCGCACTGCACACCTGCTCTGTGGTGTGTGTGTGTGGGCCAGAATTCTAACTTCCCGTGGTTTGCATGTTTCATTTTTGGGGGCAGGAAATGGGTGGGTTGGGCTACCGTTAGACTTCAGGCTCCTAACGGATTGCAGTTGACTGAAGGTGCATAAAGTCTGCTGTCTGTTTCAGATCATTGTAATGTACCTACAAGTCCTTGAATGTGAGAAGAACCAAACACTCGTTCAGACCGCTTGGTGAGTAGATGATCGCTTTGGACTGTTGATTGGTTCGACTATCTTTAAAACTGCAGTTCTGCATCTCATGGAATTTCTTATTCAAACTTTCTCTTGTGTTGTGACTTAAGTCTGATTTTCATTTATACGTTTAAATGGAGAACTCAGTTTAACTTTGTCCTTTCTTTCTACTCTTTGATTAAAGGGTAGTCCATGATGGTAAGTCTCATAAAGAACCTCTGAACTCTGCTCCTCCAACCACATGACCTCAGGAATCTCCCCCCATTGGCTTCCCTTCTCGAGACAGCCAATCCAGTGAGAGCTCTCTGCCGAGATTCACTGAAGGGGTCCTTTACCATCTGGAAACATCATCTTATTTTCTTTGGGTGTCAAAAGGATTTGTATTTTTTGTTTGCTTCCAGGTGTAATTTTTTTGTAGTTCTGTAGAATTAAACTTGCTATTTTTCTAAATGCGTAAATGCAACCAAGCAGTAAACATAGCAAACGTTTTTTAACTATTTTTCTGAGTATACTTTTTGAATGTAGATAAACTGTAATGCTATATTGTTGTTGCATTCTATACCTGATGTGGTCTCTAGAGATGTTTTTCAGGATTCCTCCCTCTAAGGCTTTGTCTCCCAGGATCCTGTTCTGTCGTCATCAGCCTTTACACAATCAGTATCCCTTGCACTAAAAACAGTACCAAAGTATATCTCCAGAAATTCCCCAATACATTTTTTTCTTCCTTAAGACAAGTAGTAGATTGCAAGTTTTTTGGCTTTCATGCATGGCCCATTAGCGACGACTTCATTGGGATTTTCAACCGGTAGCTTATCTTTTGTGACCTCTGGCCTCTTGATGGAGACGGTGGTAGAGCATGGCGCAGCGTACAAAGCCACATCCACCTTGTTTGCACATCTTTAATCCTGCCTTGTTTGGAGCTTTTCTGTATTTTCCCCCCCCAGTGTCCCACATTTTGGTGTATGACCTGTTTCATTATAGTCACTGGGTGCTTTTTTTGGCCAATGTCTTATTGCAACAGAGGAACCTGCAGGTCTCACCAGTCTGTGTGAAGCCTACAGGCTCTAAGAAGGGCAGTGTTTGAAGATTTTTTGAGAGGTGTGAAATTGAAGATGGGAGTTTAAGTTCTAATCTTTCATTATGCATACTGTAGCTATGCGTATACATGCTAATAGCTACTGAGGGATCTCAGTAGTATTGTCAATTTCTCGTGACACCCCCTTCCCCCAAAAGGAGCCCATTTTGCATGCTGGTGTCAACATGGGTATTGGATGGTGTTTTCAGTCTCTGATCGGCACAGCAAATTTTTGCTGCCAATGGCACAATTCCCTTTTGGCAGAAAGGTGTGTGGAGGATTGCAGGAAAGAAAGGACAAAGCTAAATTGAGTCTCCATGACGATAAAAAGAAATGTATCCTATGTTGTATTAGAAAGTCAGGAAGTTAATGTTGCAACAAGGCTGTATGTGTTTTTGTTTTGTAGGAATTACATGAACGACAGCCTTCGGACAAATGTGTTTGTGAGGTTTCAAGTGGAGATCATCGCCTGTGCCTGCATTTACCTTGCTGCCCATGCTCTACAAGTGGGTTCCACATAGTTCTGCTTTCACTCTACAGTCTTCAATGGCCTTGCTCTTTAGAATTTTTCTGGCTGACTTGCTGATTCATCCCTTGTAGGCAGTCTCCACTCAATGCACCGCCCATTTACTTATACTGTCTTTCTCACACCTAGATGCCCCTTCCCACTAAGCCACACTGGTTTCTGCTTTTTGGAGCCACTGAGGAAGAGATTAGGGACATTTGTATCACCACTCTGAAACTCTACACTAGGAAAAAGGTGAGCTTTTGCCCCACTCTATGGGCATGTGACCCTAGGCACCAAGCGTTTGTCATTTAAGTGGTTATTTTTTTTCCCTTCATCCTCATCTGCTTGCTCCTCTCCAGCCTAACTACGAGTTGTTGGAGAAAGAGGTAGAGAAGCGGAAGGTGGCCCTGCAGGAGGCCAAGCTTAAGGCTAAGGGACTGAACCCAGATGGCACCCCCGCCCTGTCCACCCTGGGTGGCTTCTCTCCGGGATCCAAGCCATGTAAGTTTAGGTGGGCCACCTTGTCTTTGTTCTTCCATTCGCCGCTTTTAGGGAACTAAGCCTCCCTGCCTCCATTTTTTTTCAGGTTCTCCAAGAGAAGCAAAGGGGGATGAAAAGTCTCCAAATCCACAGGTGCTGAAAGCAGTAAAAAAAGAACCAGAAGACAGACCACAGAGCTCTAAGAGTCCTCACAATGGGTAAGTCTGGGAAGGCAGTACTTCTGTGTGGCCCCTAATGGAGCACATTTGTGTTGGATTTTAGAAGACTATTTAAAATTTTACATTTTGTGTATCTAATGTCTCAGTCTCAGGAAGGAAAACAAGTTGAACCGCAACAGCAGGAGTGAGAGCCGGTCGCGCTCCAGGTCTCGGTCTCGCTCCCGTTCACCTCGCAGGCAGTAAGTCCCTCAAACCCCTTAGACGCTACTCCTGAGGTCGGACGACCTACAGAATGGTCCGTTTCAGATTTAATTTTCCAGGCAGTCTGTTTTCCTGTGCCTGGGAGTGAATTTCGGCCCTTTGTGCTCACGCAGCTACAACACGCGGCGGAGCCGCTCCGGGACCTACAGCTCGCGCAGCCGCTCGCACAGCCGAAGCCCGTCACCCCGGCGTCACCAGAACCACACCTCGCCGTCCCAGCTGCTCCTGCCGCACCTGAAGCCCAAGCACCGGGGCGACGAGCTCAAACTGCAGGGCCGGCACGGACACAAGAGGAAGAAGTCGCGTTCGCGCTCTGCCAGCAAGTCTCGGGAGCGGGAACGTGATAGGGTCACCTCCGAGCCGCCTTCCAAGAAGCACAAACACGAACGCGGTAGCGG
This sequence comes from Pollimyrus isidori, assembly GCA_019775955.2. Taxonomy (NCBI): domain Eukaryota; kingdom Metazoa; phylum Chordata; class Actinopteri; order Osteoglossiformes; family Mormyridae; genus Pollimyrus; species Pollimyrus isidori. Next base: position 1,471,989 of record JABFDZ020000040.1, on the reverse strand, counting down.
CGGCCACCATAGGGACCGGCGGGAACGGTCCCGCTCGTACGATCGTGCGCACAAGAGCAAGCACCACAGCAGCGGTCACTCGGGCCACAGCCGGCACCGGCGCTGAAAGCCGCTCTGTGGTCTGGCTGGAAGGGGAAGGGCGTGTGGGGCCTTCATTCCCTCTCTGCTCCGTGATTGGCTTGTTCTGTTGCTATCATCTGCGGACCTTTAGGTGTAAAGTTATGAACTTGAAACTACATATTTACAGTGTAAAGATGGCTTATTGCCAACATATTACAATGAATGCTTTGATTTATAAAAGCAACCGGTAATAGCCGGGGATGGGGGGGGTAAACAAATTCAGGAAAGACATCAAGATTTTGCACAGTTTAAAGTGAATACCTGGACTGTTCGTTTTGCTTTTCCAGGCATACGTATGTATACAGGAGTTTGCTGTACAGATGCGAGAAAACGGGGTTCTCGACATAGACCTTATTTTTTTACAGCTGACTGCAGACACTTGATTTCTGACCTCTTTTGTTAGAATCGTGGTGAATTTGTTACACTGGTTTTTAGTCTGCACGTGTTCATGTCTGATTTTTACTCAATAAAAAAAGTGATTCTGATCTGTCTCTTTGGTCTAGCTTGTAAGTCAGGGTTCTATTCAAGAAATCTGGTCAGCAAGTCTTTGCTATGGACAATAAAATGTGCCATTGCAACCCACTGAACAGTTGATTTCTGGTGATCTGTTTTGTGGTGCAGTATGAATTGTCAAGCAGCTTACTCTAGACTGCTTTACAAATCTAATCAAGACTGGTGCGCCTTACAGCCTGTAGAGGGTGCTGTAGTGTCCTTGACTGGGCACTGTAGATGGGGATAGATTTTCTGGTCTAACAAACTATTCTGTAAGTTTAATCATTTTGGGAAAAATCAGTCCTAATAGGGTGATGAGAGGGGAGAAGATGACTACCAGTCCTCTAATTCATGTAAATGCTTAATGAATGAATGTTCAGTTCACATAAAACTCCAAGGTTTCACTTTCCAAGAACTTGAGATTGCTATATAGTTATTCTCCTGCTCTGTTGCAGCTAAGCGGTTTCTGTTTTGATTTATCGGTTTGATACCCTGAAATGCAACGGCAAGAAAGATCACTTCTATGTTGTGGTTGGTAGACCATTTATTTAAAAATGACGATAGAGGGCGCTGCTGGATAGGGTAAGGCGTGACTTCTCTGGATAGCATGGAACTTTTTTTTTAAATCACCTTTCCCCACTATGAATGCAGCAGCTCAAGTGCTGCTTACTGCACTGCAGGCTTAGATATCTGCTGAATGGTCAGGGAGTGTTTTTAGGACCCCCTTAGGGCTGTAGCATGGTTGGGATAATGAGGCGTAGGAGGAGTGATGTTAGAAATGTACCTTCCCTGTAAATTACAGTATTATCGTCAAAGAATTCCCAGAAACTGCCCTTTTCGTTGTGCATTTGCCTATTTGATCATTTAGTTTAAAGCTGCTCATATAAGAATAATGGTTACAGGAATGGTACAATAGAGCCCCTCTTGGGGGTTTGAATTACCGCTTCCAACATTGTCTAGAACTCAGTGTTTTCTCAGGATCGGCGGAGGATGTGTGCCAAGTTGTGGGGGGCAGCCTGACTCTCTCACTCAGAAGGCTCCGTGAGCTCTGCCAGGGGCAGAAACAAACTGACTGTATTTATAACATGGGTCTCTCATTTAAGGATGGATATCAGACACTGGACCCATGTTTGATCCTATTTCTATCACACACACGGAACACAAAAGCAGAAGAAAAAAAAATCACGAATACTGCGACATTAAACATGCTGTAAACAGCAGCCACGCTGCTTGTAGCAGTTCTGCATCTTAGAATTTGCGACATCAGCTGTGTCCACAGCGGCTGTGGGCTTGATGACCGGGAAGAGTCAGAGATGTTTGAAATCCGGGCTACCCCTGCTTTGCAGACTGGCACGGCAAGAGACGCAAACGTGTACCTGCAGAATGAGACAGAACGACCTTCAAGACATATTTATTTTCAGGTTGCTATATTTCTCGCTTCTCCAGTCCTGTTTTCTTTTTGTCTTGGCATTGGATGGCATCTGTTGGCACACAGCATGCTCAAAGTTGGCATTTGACCTGCTCGGTGTATCAGGAGTTTCCATTTGTGGGAACAGTACCCAACAAAATCACCCCCCGATGTCATTCACCCCCACTGTGGCACAACAATCTTCTATTATATAATCAGTAAAAAAAAAAAACAGATATTCTGCCCGGCAGTGATTCCTTCTTACAGTGCATTTGGTCAGCAGTGTGTTTTGTTTATCTAAATTTGTGCCAAATGCTGGCTGCAGACATCCTGTGCTGGAACAGCGTGAGCAGGTACAGAGCCCCAGTGCAGTAGCGTGCCTCCACTGGACGTTTCCCTTGCATTGCTGTAAACCTTTCCCACAGTCCAGGTGATGTAATGATAAAAGGGCGAGGGGACCCTGCGTTCTTCAACCGGCGCGGTTTCGCGATGACGGTGGAAGTGACCCATGGCCAGGCGAAGGGGACCGAGGCCAGGCGAAGGGGACCGAGGCCTTTCCTGGCAGCGGATTAAAGGGGCGCGAGTTCAACAAAGGCAGCGCAGGAAGGTGCAGAGCGGCGGCTCGCAGAAGTTTGTTTACAGTTCGTGGCACGGATGAAAGGACTGGGGGGTCAGAGGGCAGCGGCGCAGCTGCCCCGCGTGTGAGAGCACAACACCTACGTCACGCTCCGTGCAGCCAGGGTCGCCCCACCCATGTGGCAGAGGGTCACACCGACTGTGGTACAGATCCAGGACTGTGTGTGCTTTTGAGGTGGGGCGGGTTTCACGCTGCCACTATGTTATATATATTGTTAAGTTTACAGATTCCTTTACTGACTATATTTTTTGTTGCATGGACCATAGCAGATTTTCAATAAGCACGTTTCGGTCAGTGGGGGTGTCATGTGACAGGCCATAGACTGGCTGATTTCGTGGTGGTGGTGGGGAGGGACACTGCATGAGTAAGATTTCTGTCCATCTCACCTGAGGGAATCATAGCTCACTAATCCCACCACCCAAAAACATGTGCAGAAAGTGAGAGAGAGAGACAGCTAGGGTAGGGTCAGACCAAGGGTAGGGTAGGGAGAGGGACAGCTAGGGTAGAGTCAGACCAAGGATAGGGTAGGGAGAGGGACAGCTAGGGTAGAGTCAGACCAAGGGTAGGGTAGGGAGAGGGACAGCTAGGGTAGGGCCAGACCAAGGGTAGGGTAGGGAGAGGGACAGCTAGGGTAGAGTCAGGCCTAGGGTAGGGTAGGGAGAGGGACAGCTAGGGTAGGGTTATTCCTAGACCCAGCAGGAATTACTGTAATGGGTGATGTTGATGCGATCGGCTGAATCGCCAGAGTTCCTGCACTGTGCACTTTGACATTGGTCCCAACCAACCGTTTGAGGCCAAGATTAATTGACTGTCCCTCTCACACAGCCCAGAGCCCAGAGCCAGTCCTGACAAGCCCTGACCTGCCCAAGGCCTCTCAGGTGTGACTTAGCCATCATCACCCTGGGACAAAGATTAACAGTAGTGAGCTTATGAGTGGTCAGGACACCCGGTGCCTCACAATACCAAGGAGCATGTGAAGCACCGACAGTGAAGGAACATGCTCATGACTGCTTCAGAAAACAAAGGGAGCTCATTCTCTGATAGAGTCATTAAAGCAGCACGCATGTGTTTTAGAAGGCTGCCTGCCAGTCATGTGTCATACCCCTCCCCCACACCCAATTAAATTGAATTAAATTAATTGGAAGCATAACATGTTGTGATGCTTCAGTTTGCTGCTCGCAGCCCTGAGTATCTTGGTGAGAGGCAGGCGGGCAGAGCGAGCGCTCTCCCATGCATCGCCTCGCTCGGAGAATTAGTTCCATGCCATGCAGATTGTCTGTTTTCCTCCTGCCAAACTCACAGAAGAAGGAAGATGGGGGTGGAAAGGCCTTGCGTGGAACAAGTGATAGGGATCACATGGGAAACGCGCGGGAGGAAGGGCTGGGGAGGCGTGCGTGAGACGGATCTTTAGGAGTCACGAGTATCTTGGTCTCTGGACGGGCTTCTTCGTGTCTGGGGGGGTCCGCAGTCACGCTCTCGTCTTCCTGCCGTGAGAGAGTATGTGTCTGCGTGTGTGTGACTGTATCCGCGCCTGAAATAGAGATACCGTACAATGTCCACCATGGGCATCGCCGTGTGTGTGTGTGTGTGTGTGTGTGTGTGTGCGTGCGTGTGTATGTGTGTGTGTGCATGCGTGTGTGTGTGCGTGTGTGTGCTTGTGCGTGTGTGTGTGCATGTGTGTGTGTATGCGTATGTGTGTGTGTGTGCGTGCGTTTATGTGTGTGTGCGTGTGTGCATATGTGTGCGTGTGTGTGTATGTGTGTGTATGTGTGTGTGTGTGTGCGTGTGTGTGTGTGTGTGTGTATGTGTGCGTGTGTGTGTGTGTGTGTGTGTGTATGTGGGGACGTCCACCACGATCTCGAAGATGGAGAGGACGCAGTGGGCCACCAGGAAGGCG
>JABFDZ020000040.1:1425062-1438645 GCA_019775955.2 Pollimyrus isidori | reverse complement strand
CCCCCCCCCCCCCCCCCCCCCCCCCCCCCCCCCCCCCCCCCCCGCCCCCCCCGGGGCAAAGACACGGTGCTCCCCAGGGAGTCTGCTGCATTACTCAGATGGCCCAACTCATGTTTACTGGCCGAGAAATCAGAAGCCGGCCTCCATTGGAAGGAGGCACACGCCGACGTATCAGAATCACTGAGCCACTGCCACCTTCTACACACCTGGCGCTACTCTGCTGCCTGGTACACCCATCAGGGACCTGCGCACAGACCTGTGCCGTCTCTCTTCTCTGTGTGGGCACACAGTGTATCTAGGCCTCTGAGCACAGCGCCTGCTGTTTTCTGCTGGTTGGTCTTGGCTGCTTGCGGAAGATGACGACACTGTGCCTTTTGAACAAAATGAATTTTCATGGCGATCGATGAGCATCATTCGGTCTGTGTGCGTCAGCTCTGACGGTTTTCCTTTTACACTTAGATTACATTTCTTCAGCACAGATGGACACCCGTGAAACAAGAGTGACTCAAGATCCTCTACCTAATAAATCGTGGTGTGAAAAAGGCGCGATTCACCTGTTGAATTTCCAGCGGCAGAGGGTAGACAGGGCAGTATCTTTCAAATTCCTCACCTTCATTGCTTGGGTCTCCTAAAAACAGAATAATAAAAAAACTTTAAGTTTTACGTAGGCGGACATAAGTGTAGATGTGTGGGTATGTGATGTAGGAGTCTGTACATATCCATTATTACACACTGACAATATTTTTATATTTTATATAATCAAAAGCTATTCTTTATTTTATCAATTACAGAACTTTTTCAGACACAAAAATGTCATTATACACTGTTTATTTTAAGGTATTCCAACGCCAAGGTCGGACAAGTCCCGATCACCCGTCACGCAAAACTGCACGGGCCGGCGCGTGACACTTTGGACCCCGTGCCATCACGCGAAACATTCCACGAGGCTGCGGACAAAGGACGCAGGCAACACTTTTATTAAGTAGGCTAGTCCATGAGTTAATGACATCGGTTAGGATTTCAGTAGTTATTTTCTTAATAATAAACAAGATCAAGGCCAATTTAAACTTAAGCAGTTTTTTTTCTATAGAAAATAATACATTCAACAAGTGCATGAAATAATTGCTGGCATATTCTGATGTATTCAAAGTAAACGTAATTTTTCTATAACGTTTAATAATCATTATGGTCACATACCCATTATATTATTTTATTTTCTGGAAGAAAAATAAGACGAGTCAGAGAATTTACGAACTTTCCTCTCCGTCGGCGTCAGGGAAACCCAGGTGTTTACTGTTGTTGTGGAAACTACGCTAATTTTACGCAAATTGCGCAGAGACGCCGTGCGCAAGCCTCTCCGACGTGCCTTGCATGACTAGCCGTGACTGGTGCAGTACGAGCGTCACTTTACTGCAGACAAGACGTCTGATGGGGGAATCTGTGGAGTCCGTGAATAGCTATTTGTCCTTTGCGTCTACACATTACCGAAATGCCCAGACGTACGTTAAAAATGCGGTCAGACAATACCCGTGGGCGTTTTACAGCATTATAGGGCCATTTCATTTGGGCAAATCCGTTTGCAGTTTTATTTTAACAGACAAGCGTGGAGTCTTATCTGACACAACTGTTCTAATTTTACCCTTCGTCTCTCCAGATCTATAAAAATATGGGTTAATGCGGTACCCTGTACTTGCGTCGTGTTTTCTTTCGTCAATGAATCGTGAGGACTGTGGCCGTATTACGGATTTCTCTGCCCTCGAACTGTAGGCTGGGTGAAACTGCCAGTTCATCCGCTTTTACAGGGTACAAGACGAGGATGTGTGTGTGTTTTTTAACCAGCGCAGTGTTTTGCACGGGAGCAAGCCCTCGGAACTCCGACCTTAGGTGCTTTGTGGCAGTAAATAAATTAGTGTAAAATAACACAAATTAAGTCTTATTGTCTATTAATAGATTTTACTACCCCGCTATATTAATTCACCTCGTTCAGCTCACACGAATCATCTGTCATAAGTCAAAACCTAAAAGCAATAACTGTTTATTTAAACTATGGTAAAATACGTTGACTGATGTTGTTGTGACAACGTTATCGGCTGTTTGTTATAAGAATACTGGAATTTGAGTATTTTAAGGCAGGTGCTGACGCGCCATTCCCAGTGGTTCACCTTAGAAAGACTTAGGGGCATAAGCTGTTGTATTTTTCCGCTCATCCATGTGTGTGTAAGTGTGTATGATATCAACAGAAGATCGTGCGAACAGGTTGGGATAGAGATAAGGGAGGGACCGGGATTATGCTGAGCTTTAACGTTTAAACTCTGGCTGCAGCATCCTAAATGTTTATGTCACGCGTATGACAGCTTACTTAAAGGGATGCATAATTATTATCATTATTTCTATATTTGACATTAATTAACAATGAAACTGCAGAAATATTTGTATGTATTCGCATGTTACAGATTTTATATATACAGATTTTATATGGATTTCTTCAGGGGCTTAATTTGACACCGCGGTTATACACATTTCGTGACACATGTGAAAGGAGGCTCCCTTTATTTTAACCATCTGTGGCTCCAAGGCGTCCTCAGCCAGGCTCGCTGGCCCCAAGGACTTCTGTCTCCCCGGGAACCGAGACAGCATACAAGTCCATCCCCGTCGCCCGCACGCAAATGCTGCAGTGGCTCTCGCGTGTAGGGCTCTGCACACATCCGTCCGATTTAATGGCACGATATCGCCGCTCGCTTTCTTTGAACACGCAAATTGCAGTTGCGTGACTTTTGTTGCTTTGACGTTATTGCTTCGTAAACGCTGCCCGTGGTTCATTTGCATTTCACTTTGTAAAATGACGCAGCTGGCCCTGACACAGGCGACGGCGACAACCGTACAGGCACCATGCTTCTGGTTTAATTCATCACTTAATATGAGGACAAAACAAGCAGCTTGAGTTTTTTTTTGACACGAAAAATTTGCCCGCTGGATAGGCAATCTCTTTGAAAATTTACTACTGAAAGCCAACCTTGGTTATATATACTGCCTGATGTCCGGAACCGTGCGTTTAATTAAATCAAACGCTGTATGTGTGCCGGCATGCGCGTGTCTGCTAAAGCGCTCATATAAATAGCAATGCATGACAGACCGGAGAGTCTTGCGACGCCTCTCACGCCACTTCTGTGTTACACATTTGCGCGCCGCCGATGTCGTGACTATTCCCCGTCAGATCAGTTCAAATAACCGCAGAGGGACTGAAGTATGCAGTCACGCACCCGGGCGGGGCGGGACGCCGCAGCCCGATCAGCAGTATCACACGCTTGGTGGGAGAATAGTTAAGACAGGCTATAAACTAAATAAAGTACACCGTGTATGCTTTACAACCAGATCGAGGCTATGTAGGCGACTAATCTCAGTTTTTGATTTACTCCAACATACCAACGGAAATTATTTTGATTATATATAGACTGTATCCAGGGGCGTAGGTTTCATATTAACATGGAGGGAGGGACGGGAATATCAGGGTCAAAGGTGTGACATCGCGTCGCGTTATATTTGTTTTTTTATTCGTAAAGTAGGCCTATCGCTTTCATTGATACAATATATAAAGTGATACTTATCTTTAAATTTTTGCTGTTATCCATTCTCAATAATATAGTAGTTTAAGTGCATTAACCTCCCGCATTGTGGTGGCCTACGATGAATTATTAAAATTATGCACAAATCGCGAGATTCCCTAGAGAATGTCAGGCTCTGCGCTGCGGAATAATGACGTCACCTCAGGGTCCACTATGATGTCCCCGTCACTCTCCTCCACTCTGTCTTCTCTCACAAACACCCCGGCTTTATAGAAGGAATCGCCAGCACAAACACAAAACACAGAATGTGTGCCTATAATACAGATTTATTGAATGTCTTCTTAGTGATAAATCAGACTTTCTGCCTGCACTGTGTATGAACTAAATGATTTTGAGTTTTTTGTGACTGAGTAACGTACGGTTACCTTTATGGTGTTTTCTAAATATATTCCAGTTCTTGGCCCGTTTTGGTGGGCTTCTTACTCATCCTTATGCCCTGAATGATGTAATGAGAATTGTGACTGACTCAAATGCTATTTACCGCTGCATTATCAGCGTTGCTTTAGGCCTAATTTGTGTTATGCTATTACCTAACCTAGTAAGATAAGATGATCTTTATAAAAGTTAATCGACATGAGATGATTAAATTTCACGATTTCACATGATCTTTACAGATTAAATGTTGGTGATTGACAACTATGTAGGCCTAGTTCGCGATTATAGTTCCCAATTATGCTTTTGGGAAAAAGTTTAATCTCCGAGAGTTTAAACTGAACCATTTTAACTCTATGAATTTAATTTATAATACTATTTCTATATTAGGCCTATAAATGATTATTATTATTATATATGATTTTATAGCCCCGTCCCCCCTCATTCTACGACAATGTGTTTATGCATTTCGAGATAGATTTGCTTGATTATTATCGCGCAATTATTTAATACAGAACTGTCCGTTCTACCCTGCATGATACCTAAATACGGATTTATTTTTATTTATGTTACGTTTTCGCTCAGGCCTCCTCCCACATTCATAATGTGTTTTGAACTAGCGATCCTTAGTGTGTATTTCGATATATGGACTGAATGCACTCCTGAAATATCTCCACCAGTGATGGGTTAAAACAGGGTTCAGGTTTACATACAGAGATGCAATTTTGCTTGACATTACAGGATCGTGTTCATGTTATATGCGGAGGAATGTCATGGTGGAGTCATTTAAAATGCCTTTTATTCTGGGATCTCACGACCTAGATCGTCACGAAAACTGGGAACCGGCGATGTAAAACATGCATCGGTCGATATCGTGTCACACTCCCTCGCTTTCCTCCAGGGCAATGAGGTGACTCAGACACGGCTGCCTTTTAGATGCATGGCGCTTTCTCTCTCTTTATCCCCCAGCAGTCGTGGATTTGTCCGGACTCCAGACGATCTAGTCCAATTAATGCAGACCACGAATTCGTCATATATTAATTTAATGTTTATGATAAACAGTTACAGTTTATAATAAATAGGCCTATCCATCCATTCATTTTCTACTGGGTTATCCTACTGGGTCGCGGAGGGTCCGGAGCCTATCCCGGAAGCAACGGACACGAGGCAGCTAGGGAACAACCCTGGATGGGGGGCCAGCCCATCGCAGGACACACCTACACACCAGTTACACACACATATGGGAAATTTAGCCTCAGCATGTTTTTGGACTGCGGGGGAAAACCGGAGGACCCGGAGGAAACCCCACGACGACACGGGGAGAACATGCAAACTCCACACACGTAACCCAGGCAAAGACCGGAACCCGGATCCCAGAGGTGTGAGGCAACAGTGCTAACCACTGCACCACCATGCCGCCCCTATAATAAATATGAATCAGTATATTTCACATGAAGCAGGCCTGATATTGTGATGGCGGAATCATATTTGAACAGTTTTGGATTAACACTGAGCTCCGTGGTTTCTCATTACTGCAGAGAAATATAATAAAATAATCGTACTGCATGATCAGTTTGCCCCGTTTTGTATTTATGGGCCTGTTTTTCTGTTTTTTTTTTCTTTTAAAATTTATAAAAATTTTCATTGTATTACATTTTCCGATTTGAAATATCCTGGGCCTGCATTGTATGCTTCAAACATATATTTTTCTTGCCAATTAGAGCTGCGGAGGTTAATTCAGTACAATACACTATCAAAATGTGTTTTAGGGATCTTGGGAATTCTATAATCAAATACTATGCATAATACCAGTACTAAATATTTATTTATGTCTGATAGGCTAACAGTTTAAGCCTGCCAGTATCTGTTATTTTTCTTGAAAAGAAACGGTTAACCCCGCAGACTTCAGATGGAATTTCCCTCTAGGGGTGATACATGTAATACATTTGTAATGTAAAATGTAAACTCAATTAGCAGCGGATTCTCCGTCACGCCTACGCCTCCCCTACGCACACACCGGAATAACGACGCGGAACCACGGGTGGAGCTCGCCATCCTCTCTCTGTACTGTTTAAATGGGCCGCGCTCCAGCGCCGCGTCCCGACCTGATTGGTATCAGACACTTCTGTGGAGTTATCTTCAGCTGGACCACCCTAGACGAATAAAAACAAGGATTCAGCCGCCGCTAGGCATTCTGGGTGCAGGAAGGTCGGCCTTTCGGCACCCCACACGAACGTTTTCCCCGGCTAATTTCAAGAAAAAGTGCTAGTTTTGGGGTGAATCATCCCCTTCAACCTGGGAAAAGAAAACTGCTGTGCTGTGACCTGAGTGTATCTATACACAGGCGTGGAACTGGCTTCCATCTTCACTTCATGTTTTGTTTTGTTGTTTATGTTGATTTCCCTTTTGTGTAGCGCAATACCTTTTGCATTTAATATATTCATAACCTGAGCGCTGAGTCAAGAACGAACAGGAGAAATATCTTTGCAGTTTTATCTGTTGGGAAAGACTGACTGAAGGAACAAGGTGTGTCCTGGAGATAAGTAATTCAGGTAGGATTTGTGTCTGGTGCAAAGTTTGATTGTGTGACCGAAAAGCTTTTCACCTTGTTTGAGCTCAAAGCTGATCTGTAGGTAACAGACACACAAAAAAGTGTAGTTTCTGAGCCTCGCCATTGCCATTTCTGAGTGGGGAAATGTGGCCGTTTTTGATCTCGCCGGTGGTGTTTTTATTGTTGGCTCAAATTTGAAGTTAAGCCCTAATTAAAGCCTTCGCATGAGTTTGGCACGGCAAGGCCCACAAGTCTGTGCTGCAGTAAATTAGCATGTGTTTGGGGAGCGTGGCCAATAGCAGCGCACGTCAGAGTCTCAGCGGCGGGGCTCCTCTGCATCGCTCTTGCTGTAGCTGGGTGCACGTGCCGCAGTTTTGCCCTTATTAAACCGCAAATTGAATCATTGACCACATATTAAGAGGCCTGTTACGTTTTAGGCTAATTTATTTAACTCTGTTACTTAGCTAAGAATTCAGTGAGCTTTCTTTATGCTAATTGCAGCTGCTCACATATTCAGGTATTTATGTCCATGGTGAAGGGCACTCATGACATCAGATTGTTAGGATTTACACCCAAAACCTCGTCGACCAGCACCTTGCTTGTCCGGTCCTGCTACTCCGAATGCAGAGGAATAATCGGAGAAAGTGCGGAATTAGGACTGAACTAGAATGAAACTTTGAATTTGGGTGACAGCATTGGGCACCACGCATCCACATACCCACAATGCCGGCTTGTTCTTGACAACTGCTTCCTCTGTGCTCTGCCTGTGTCCCTTAGCACTGTCACCATGGCGCTGTGTTTTATCATCTGTGACATCCAACAAGAGGCCTTTGACTACGGAGCCACTCAACCACGAGCATACAGCAGCCGCTCTTCCACACCGCCGTCAAAATGTAACTCCCATACACGCTTTTCTCCGACGCTCTGAATTCTGGATTGAATCAGCAGTTCTCAGAGGTATTCAGAGTTCTCGGTCTACGAAGGCAAGAGGTCATACATATGAATTTTCATTCTGACATTCTGTGGAAAATTCCATCGTCAACCGTCGATGGAATCACATCGCTGTTCATTATTTTTCGACTCCTCCGCGTCGCTTATTAGTTGTGACCGGCGGCCGTGTCTGGCTGCTGATATGAAGCATGACATCATCAGGTAATCCCTCTCGTCTGGTTGGTCTCTCCGGACCACACGTGATCTCTGGAGCTGTGGTGGACTGTGGCCTGTTCAGACTGACTGACTTCGACACGTCGCAAAATGGCTCGTGTCAAACCCACGGAAGTTAAGGATGAAACAAAAAAAAAAAACAAACAGAACAAAAACCGACAACGCCAAACAACGCTGCGAGGAGATGCAGCGGGGTCAGGTGACTGGGCCCCGCAGCTGGTTACCAAGGAAACGAAGAAAACAACAAACACCGGCCACCTGACAGCACAGTGAGGGACAGCAAGGCCACACAATCCAAACAGATGGATATGAGAGCAAATAAGCCATGAAGGGCACTTGTCTTTGATGCGTTTGCGAATGCTGGAGAGCGTGCTTGCAGAGAATTATGCACGTGATCAGTTCTGAGATCTTAATTTTAAATCCATGCGTAAGAAAAGTTTCCAGACTTGAGACACAAAGAAGCAAGAGGAACCTTCCAGCGTCCCTCAGAGCTGGACATATCCTGAACCTTTAAGGCCTCTTAGGGCTGCTTTGATGGCTGTGAGAGACGCTACCTTGAGCCTCTCATAGCTGGACATGAGGCCCTAATGAAAATATTGCCCCCCTTCCACCGAGATAGCGTCGCGCTCTTAGGTCTAAGTGCAGCAGTGATCTTTTGCCGTCCACGTGTGGGCGAATTTGCTTGGGATCTGCGCTCCCTTTTGATATCACTCGCCGCTCCCCCTCTCCGCCTCCCTGCAGAGCTGGAGATGTGTCTCGCCAGACCCATCGCTGGGCGTGTGCATTCCTGAGGGCTGAACATCCTGTTGCCTCAGTCAGCGGGGCTCGCCGCGCTGCACGTACGCATGCCACCCCCATCCCCCTCCCCGCCGCCCTCACACACGCCCCCTGGGCACCAGCCATCCCAGCACCTCCCAGCTTTTTAAACAGGAAATGGGGGCTCACGCAGTCTTGCATCAGTCGCCGGCATTAAACACTACGCTCACTGTAGGTGCTCCCACTTCCAAGACTCCGCCCACGTCCTGCTCCCCCTCGCTGTTTATTGGCTCCTGCGGAGGGGCACACTTTTTCATAGGCTTTGTGAGACCACAAATTGGGAAAATATGAAGCCCTTTGAGGGGGGTTCAGTGTCGCCCCCGAGGGCCTCCTTTCCAAAGGGCTTCATTCTGCACAGATTCTGCAGCACTCTGCCTTGCCCGCTCTGTCCTTGAACTAGGCCCACGAGAGGAGAGCGTTTAATTCCGTATCATTGTAGCTATTAACGCACAATTATTCTCAACATTCTGGCGATCCGTAACGAGGGGAGCGCAGAATATGAGCTTAATAAAAGATAAAGCAGTGTCCTCTTTGAAGCGACTCTCTGTTAATGGTGATAAAGTCTAGTGTTATAAATGGAATGAATAGAGAAGAAATTCTGGAAGATGTTCACATTCTGGCATATATTTAATAATGTAGGTGTAAAATAGGAGCCTTGTGACCTCAAGGCCCAGGGTGTGAATCCTGCCTCTGTACGTCTTCCTCGTGATCACATGAGTTTCCTGCAGGTACTCCAGTTTCCTCTTGCAGTCCAAAAAGCATGTGGTTAGGTGAACTTTTGCCCTTAGGGTGTAATTGTGCGTGTTCATGTGACAGGGAGTTTTGGGCCATGTGCACTGTGCTCTCTTAGACTCCATATCCAACAAGACTTCACTGGAAAAGCATTACGTTTCGCAACGGCAGGCGAATCATAAATGTTTGTACACTCACAGTTGTACTGGGAAAATGAGCTCGTGTGTCATAATTGTGCTAATATTCATACAAAAGACGGCGTGAGTTTCGCTACGTGTGTTTTTGTGTGTATATTTGGAAAGGGAGAACTCGGGACGTTGCTCAGTGGTCTGACCTGTTGTGTGCGGGTGTTGTAGTCCTTCAGGCTGCAGGGAGGCGACTGCAGGACCAGCCAATACCCCTTACGCATCAGCTATGAGACCAGTACAAGTGATTCAACCATATGCTCCTGGGTATAAGTCATTCAGCCATACACAGCAGCAGGTACAAGCCGTTCCACCGCACATACCACATTAGCAGTGTAAACACATTTCATGTATGCATAGATGTTTTCATATTTACGTATATTTTTGACCAAATTCTGTTTTTATTTTTTTTTTAATTATTCGAGTAGAACTGGTATATTTTTTTCAATCTGCAGATTGAGTTTGTGGGCTCTAGACTCCCTTATCCTGTAACGCTCCAGTTCCTCGAACTCGATCCTTCTGTCTCCATGATTAAAAGCTCCTGAAACCCAGTTAGCAAAAAAGCAAATCCGACTGCTGTGGACTTGACCGATAGGTCGGGACGGTAGGGGCGTGGTGGACATCCTGGATCTGAGGCTCAAGTGGAGGGTCTCCTCAGCGGTGGCCACAGTTCAGGATGGATGGTAAATGCGATGCAGAAGAGGAAGGACCAGACAGAGCATAAGATCTGTGAAAAGCCACCATAACTGGTCCATCCTCAGAGCAAAGTGTGAAGGTTGCCATGAACCGGCTGCCTTGGAGGCTACATGCTGTTCACAGCAACGTCGGCCCACGTTTGGGCTTTTGGTGAAACCTCACATGATGCAGGCAGACCTGGAATGTTGATGGGTTGCAGCTGAGCGGGGTTTTACGGCGTGGCCCTACAGCATCTGCTCGCTACTTTTCCATCACCTTTCTTTTGGGTTGTGGGTTCCCCTTCCCCAGAGGACTCAAATCGACGAGACAAACCATTTCCAAGTGCAGATGATTAACAGTGGACAGGAGCGTGAGAGTCACAGGGTGCCTGTCATCTGGCTTTGGAACGGGATGACTTCTTAGGCAGAACCCAAAAAATCTCTGCTAGCGGGATCTGCCTAGCATGCGATGGATTGATGATGGATGGAATGGCCTCCAAGCAACCAACTCCTGGGGGTCGCTCACACTCCTGTACTCCCCTCATTTCCATGAGACCCCCGGGCCTGCGGAGCAGATCCTTCAGCAGGGCCTAATTCCACACACTCAATCGGCAACAAGCTACTTCTGTGTTCAGGCTGCACGTCCACTCTGAGGCGGTAGAATGACGAGGGGGAGCATGGTGCAGAGGAAGCCAGCGTGACAGTGAGAGCACAGGAGGCCCAGAATAGCTACTCCTGTCTACTCCCTGTCCCCTCCCTCCACAAGCCTGCAAATCCTTCAGGTCAACCCTACCTCTGTCTATCCAAGGATTCAGGCAAATGCCCTGGAATATAGACCCCCTGTTCACCATGGGGGGACGACGACACAGATTTGTGTAGTAGTAATGACAGTAATTCTGTATAAACAGGTGCCCCTGCTGTTTTCCCTGGCTGTGTGGAGTTAGGGATTGTGGGATTACATGCTGATGTCACCTGACAGGTCAGAGAAGAGGAGCCAGGCTCTTTCCGATGTCGCCCGTCTGCCACACGAGCTGAGGGCAGCTGGCGCGTAAGGAGACACTGGGCAGGGACACGGAGGGGACGCAGGCTGGCATAGGCCACCTCTCTTAGCTGACGACGCATGCTCCGGGGATTGGGGGGCAGGATTGGGAGGGGGGTGGTGTTCGGTGCCTCTTCATAATAGGCCACAACATATGCAGCGTTGCACAAGCAGAATTGGACTTGCGGAATAAACCTTTAAGCTATTACAAACGGATGAAAAATTAAAAAAAAATCACCGGACATTTCATTAAAACATTTTTAGATTTATTTCGGTGTTACATTTACTAACATAAATAAACATTTTATGAACAAAAAGGCACACAGTTCAAATATAAACAGGAAAAAAATGTATGTACAACTTCTCACATAACATAGTTGAACTCCAGGGGGTGGTTGGTGGGTAACGAGACGAAGCAGGCCGATGAGGGTGTAGTTGCTGTGGGGGGGGGAGTCACTGGGGGGGCCCCCAAAATCCCAGATTGCGGGGGGTTTGGGAGCAGGAGAAGTGAGGCACAGAGGATCCAAAAACACCGGGAACGTCTCTCAGACGGACACGGTGCTGGGAACCTCCTCGTACTGGATGATGAAGTAGGGGTAACTCTGGTCGTCGTTAAAGATGACGAAGATCTGGGGGTCCAGCCAGTTGTCCACGCAGGAGTCGTACAGGTCGCTAGAGGGGTCCCTGGGGTTGAGGGGGGGCGGGCGTCGCATGGAGGGATTGCCCACGGTGACGCGGCCCGTCAGCACCTTGGCCAAGAACATGAAGTGCACGCCCTTGGCCGAGCGCTTGGAGAAGTTGTGTGAGTACACGGCCTTGCGGGCAAAGTAGCTGCCTTGGCCAAACATGGTGGCGTGTTTGCCGCACACGCGCGGGTCAAAGTTGTGCTTGCAGATGCCGTCCACCACGTCCTGCGAGGTGCCGTGGAAGAGGTGGCGCTCGTTCAGCATGCGGTCCATCTCCGACATCTTCCTAGACATGTACTCCTTCTTCCTGTTCCGGGGGGAGAAGAGGGGCAGGGGGCGGGTGGTTAGTGTCGGGCAGCGCCCGTGAGGAACGCGCGCGTGTGAGGAAGACCTCCGGGGGGTCCCAGAAAGCTGACGGCCGCCGCTCCATGCACGTGCAGGAAATGCGATTTTGCGCAGCTATTTCTGGGACAGATGTTTCTGCGGCATCAGCGTTACTGGAAGGCGCACTGGGGGAACATGCAGATATCACCACAGTTTCCTGTATTGCTTATAGTTCTTTGGTTTCCTCAAAATGGATGATGGACCCGGTTTGGCCCAAATCTGGCGTCCCTCTGGACCCCTTCCCACCCCCACAGAAGATGGCCTCAAGGCTGCTTCTGGCCTATTTGCCCTGTTAACACTGAGCACCACGGCGCTCCTCCCTTATCTGTGCCGGCCTCTCCCACACACCCCCTGCCCCCCCCCTCCCGACCGTCTATTCTGTGGGGGCTCATGTAGACACAGAGACGCACGCAGCGTCTGTGACTCAACAACATCCTCCCTCCTGTCTCTGACTCATCTGCTAGTCCTGAGAGCTTCAGGCAGAGTGAGATGTTTTCATGGGTGGTGAGAGGAGCCCCCAGGTGCAAAGCCACAGAGCCCATTGCCGTGAGAAAAAAGTCCTCAGCCAACCGAAATTCAGACTGTCCCCTTCAACGGCCTGCTGCCAGTGACAGCCGACGCGAGGCTATAAAACACTAAATCCTGCTTGTTGCCAACTGAAGAGCACGTTACTAGACTCAGTCCCCGGGATACAGTTTCCAGAAAAATTCTTTGGACTTAACAAATTATGAGTTTTGGTGTGATTTTTACTCTTCATCTGCTCCGGAAGTTCTGCCGGGAACTTTGCACACACTCAGGTCCCCGGCAGATACTTGGATCCATACCAGCCACTCACCTCTTGTACTTCTCCCAGAGGAAAGGGTTCTGAACCCGGAGGATGCGGAGAATCCGGAACTTGGTCTCTGACACGGTCTTGTGGAAGAGGCTGTAGACGGTACGGTAGCTGCGGTCCTCACGAGCCACGGGCACCTGCAGGAAGTCCTGGTAGGAGCTCATCGGCAGCCAGGTCTCGGGGTAGAGCCGTGAGGGGTCCGATGAGATAGGCGAGACGGGCACGGGGCCCTGTGCGCAGCCCAGGCCGCTGAGCGTCCTGCAGACGGACCACAGAACACGGTCATCCGTCTCCTTCGAGACACGACTGCTAAACGCGGCTTCCAACATGACGGACCCCCAAACTGGGACACAATGGGGCAGCTACCCGACGGGTGCGGGCAGGGCGCATGACGGACCCCCAAACTGGGACACAATGGGGCAGCTACCCGACGGGTGCGGGCAGGGCGCATGACGGACCCCCAAACTGGGACACAATGGGGCAGCTACCCGACGGGTGCGGGCAGGGCGCATGACGGACCCCCAA
>JABFDZ020000040.1:1397727-1424962 GCA_019775955.2 Pollimyrus isidori | reverse complement strand
GCGGGCAGGGCGCATGACGGACCCCCAAACTGCGACACAATGGGGCAGCTACCCGACGGGTGCGGGCAGGGCGCATGACGGACCCCCAAACTGCGACACAATGGGGCAGCTACCCGACGGGTGCGGGCAGGGCGCATGTGCGGAGCCCAAAAGGGATAACATCTGGGCCCGCCCGGCTAAGCGCTAACCTCACACAAGTGGAAGGAATCTTATCGTGACTGTCAACCAACAGCTGTGCGACAGCGGCTGGCTGCAGAGCACCAGGACCCCCACCCCCACCCACCCGACAAGGCTCCCACACCAGGGACTCCAAGACACCCCAGCGAGACCGTGGGAGACACTAATCCTGCCAGTCAGCTTCACATGAAAAAAGAAAGATTGCGGTCAAGAAAAAAAACAAAAAACGGAAGGACGGGCATGGCGGGGGGGTGAGGAACAGAGCTGTTTACTGAGTTAGGGGGGGCCTCTGCCAAAGGGCTAATGGCCCCCACTTGGCTAGGGGAAGGCAGATCTGCACCCCAGTGGTGAGGCCGGGGAGATGAGAGGGGCGGGGCAGAGCGAGCTGTGGATCTGCGCTGGCTGCGAGCGACACAGAGATGCACACCACAGGCGTTCCCACGCGCCGACTTTCACACGGACAGACAGACACGCACACACAGTCATACCGGCACAAGCGCTTCAACTGCTTGCCCACTGTTGGCTCCTGCAGCTCTGCTCCCGTCAGAGACGCTCCCACGGCCAGCCTCGCACGCGAACTCGCAGTCTGCAGACACCCGCCGGGTGGCCACAAAGCCGCCACCTCGTTTGGGGCACGAAAGCTGCCCTTCCCACGCCACCCTGGCTGGTTAAGCACGGCTAGGTTCACACTCACTGTAAGTATGGCATCAGCATCACGGCCGAGAGGAAGAGGGGCCTCTTCCTGATCTGCCGGCGGAACCCGAAGACGGCGTTCTGCTGGAAGCCCTCGCGGATGTTCAGGATGTACTGGTTCTGGAGTGTGATGAAGCGGACCTCCTTCAGGCCACGGCCGCTGGCCTCTTCGATGAGGCGGACCACGGGCTGGAGGATGAGACGAGATCACCTTGAGTCCACTGGTGCCAGGCCGGGTTCAGATCCGAACCCACCCGTCGGGTTTCCCCCAGTGGTGAACATTACAGAAGGACCAGTGATCTGGAGGTGAGACCAAGACACCTTCCCACCGGCGGGTGTTTGTGTCTGCATGAGTCTGTGATGTAAACGTCGGCCATTTTTGTCTGATACCATACAATCTTCCCCTTAGGGGAAGGGAATGTGAAGATCACCAGTATGGAATAAACCGGCTGGAATATTGAATATGTCTGGCTGTTTCTAGGTATATCACAAGGTTTACAACTTCTGGGGGCGGCTTGTGTGCACTCACCTCAGAGTATTCCCTCCAGCCAAAGTTATCTCTGCAGTAGTACTTCCATACAGTGTGACAGCTGGGGACAAGGCTTGAACTGGTGGGCGCGATGGCTAAGACGGGGGGCGTGGCCGTCTGGCTTGGGGGCGTGGTCAACAAGCTTGGGGGCGTGGACAGGCGTCTGACCAGGTCGAACTCCATGTCGACCACCTGCATGGTTCCGAAGTGCAGGGTGAATGCACGGCCGCTGCGGGAAGGAGGAGACGGAGAGTGAGAGGTCCGTGGATGGAGATGGTCCAGACCGGCCTACATCAATGGAAATCCACACAGAGATATTCAAGGTCCATCAGTGAGTCACTACCAGCTGCTGTTCACTGTACTGGTGACAGAAGACCCCCAAACTGAAACAGGCAATCATGTAAACGCTTGGTGGCATTTTTGAGTGACTTTTCATGTTCTTCAGACAAACAAGCATAATGGCAAAGCACATGTTATTGAGAGCCTGCACGCGAACAAAAGGTCACAGTTCAACCGGGACAGGGTGATCCAGTGGGCTGCGTGCTGTCTGCGATCTAACCACACCCCCACCCTCTAGATACTAAGCCCTGTGTGGACCTGAGCGGAACATAAATCTGCTTCAGGCTTTACTCAATCGCACCCCTGATGCCCCCATTAAGGTCATTCTGCTGCATACATCAGAAGGTCCCCAAGGGCTTGAAACCACAACCTTTTCCAGGGCGGGGGGGGGGGTTGTCAATCGGAACAGAACCAGAGACAGAAACTGTTAGACCAGGACTGAGTGGAACAAGGTCTGCTAGCTCAGAATAAAGGTGCCCATTAAGAGGGACAGAGCGGCCACACTCTCGCATGCTGTCAAACACCGGGACCGGGAACCATCCTGACTGCTAATGAATGGCTGGGAAGGGGAGGCTCAGTAAGTAGAAATTTCTGTCCTGCTGGAGACCCCTTCAGGTGGTTGCCCACCCCTGTTCGCCTCCCACCGTCCCTGGGTTGGGAACACACTGCCTGCACAGCTCAAACAGTCCAGGACATGGTGTCTCTGACTTCCGGTGTCGACACCCCCCGGCCCCCCCCCACCCAGAGCTGGCTGGGACGCCGGCCCCCGGAGGCCGAGAATCACGCCAGAGCGCAGAGCCGCAGCGGAACAACATGAAACCGTAACAAAATCATACCGGTTACGTGTGCGGATAGTCATCTGCTTGGGATCATCTCACATCACTCAGCAGCGAATGAGGACAAAGCAACCGGGGGCCAATGGAGACGCTCAGCATGTGTGAACTTGGGGGGGTCCATTTGTATATTTTCACTTTGTTCATTGTAATGTTGACCCTGCGCCGACTTGCATATGGCAAGTAAAACTGAAACTTTGAAGAGGGAGCAGAAATGCTGAGTAATGTCCCCCCCCCCCCCTCTGGGATTCCACTGCGGGCCCCACGTCACACCCACAAGCTCAGGGGACGAACCCCACGCGGTTCGAACCGAAAAACAAACAGGAAGATCACCAAGCTCCTCCGGCTTCGGATGGGGGCAAACGGAAAGCAGACGTGCTGACAGAGAGGAAGGGAAAAGCTCCCCCTCTGCCCCCCCCAGGAACAAAACCCGACACCCAGAAGAGAGTGTTCCTTCACAGAATGGGACTGACACAGGAACATGCAGTGACTTCTGGGTAATACAGCATAACAGAGGACACCCGGCATCAGCAAATAATGAGAAGAAAACATATTGCGAGCCCACGTCACCCCCCCCGAAACACAGAGTCTCTCACAGTAACCTGACAAACTGCTCAAGCACCCAGCAATGCAGTTTCACGTCAACGCCTGCGTTGCGCAACAAGGCGTGACGTGCTGGTGGGACGCGCCGCAGGTAGCCACAGGTGCCTGTAACCACAGGGCGGGCAACAGCACGCACAAAAGCTGGGCGCTGAGAGCCTTCGTGTTGTGGTGTGAGGGCAGGGGAGGCGGGTCAGAGCCTCACAGAGCCATCAGGGGTCCATGACCCCTGTGGTGGTGAACCTCAATGTGACCCCAGACAACCTATAAAACCGCCCACCACCTCTACTCCCCCCACCCGGCTTCCGGCCAGGGGGCAACCAAGTCCTACACTAAAAATAAAATTCAGTGGGCTAAATTAAGTGTGATGACCAATTGTTTGTTGGCGAGTCAGTTAGAGGGACAGTTTGGCTGGGGTTCCTAATTGGCCTAACTGGGGCAAACCCAGCTGGCCATGTGGCAGGGGGAGGGCCAGCAGCCCATGACGTGATGTCAGAGAGAGCAAGGTCACCAAGCTCACAAAGGGCAACTTACAGAAGGGCTCACTAAGGGCAACTTACAGAAGGGCTCACACTAAGGGCAACTTACAGAAGGGCTCACTAAGGGCAACTTACAGAAGGACAATCTGTTTAAGTAACAAAAAGGAACATGTCCTGGTCACATCATTAGAACAAGATGGAGTCCAGAAGGTTCTGAGGTCAACTTGACACCTGGGACACGTGAGAATGAGCAGCAGATAACAGCCGGCGCACCTGAGCGCTAAAGCGGTCAAAGGGCACCGCGAGCCTGTGGAACCGGGAAGCGGCAGAGTCATCGCACACACAACCTGTTCTGAGAGCTCCGGAAAGTAAAACCTGGCTGAGTTTCAGCAAAAGGGAGAAGCAGCTTGTCATGCAAATGATGGGTTATTTGAATTCGAATGGGAGAGAGAGAGCGAGGCAGTGGGGGCGGGCAAGAGAGCTGCAGGCGGAGAGCTACCCCCCCCTCCCCCCAGCAACAGGGGGGGGGGGCGGCCTGCAACGGGAACCGGCCCATCAGCAGTACCAGCATCACCCGTTCAGGCACGGATAGCAGTCAAAGCCTGGACTACCCCGCTTTGGTGACACCAACAGCTGAACCACACGGGATGCTCCTTTGTCGAATATAAGTGCAGAAACAAATCAGGGATAGACATAGAATGGTTAGGGTTCGATAGAGTAGGGACGGAGATTGAGCGAATAGGGCTAGAGTTAGACAGAGAGTAAGGTTATGGTAATAATTAGTAAGTAAGTTATTAGAAACAAGGAGTAGGGTTAGACAGTGCAGTTATAGTTAGATACAAAGTAGGGTTAGAGTTTGGGGGAGTAAAGTTAGAATTAGAATAGACAGACAAGTAAGGTTAGGGTTAAACACAGAGTAGGATTGTGGTTATAGTTAGATAGGGAGTAAGGTTATCATTATAAATAGAGAATAGAGTTATAGTTAGACACAGAGTAGGGCTATAGTTAGACACAGAGTACGGTTATGGTTAGACAGTTAAAGAGATTAGGAGTCA
Organism: Pollimyrus isidori; assembly: GCA_019775955.2. NCBI lineage: Eukaryota > Metazoa > Chordata > Actinopteri > Osteoglossiformes > Mormyridae > Pollimyrus > Pollimyrus isidori. The sequence goes on along the minus strand of JABFDZ020000040.1, from coordinate 1,420,257 downwards.
GACAGAGAGTCCCGTCTGAGTCTTAGTGAGGGAGTTTGGCTATCATGAGATACACAGAGTGTGACAGTAGGGATGGGGTTAGAGCAGCAGGACAGCAGAAGCTCTGCCAGTATGCTACACCCAGCCAACACGCATTCACCCTCTCACAGCACTGGGATGAGCTCTCAGACATGTGGCAAGAATGTAGTCTGTCTGGGCGTGTAATTCATCTCACAGGGATCCTCTCACATTCAGTCACACACGCCGGTATTCCTCACCCATTGTAGCACCATGCCTACCTCACTAGCACGCTGCCATCTAGCAGCCAGGTCTGCTAAGCCCCCTTCCTCCCCAGGTCATGATCCCCCCACCTCCTGAGTGGGAACACACCCAGCTCACGGTGATATCATCCCCGGTCACATTCCTCCGACACACACGCTGGCCGTGCGCTGATAAGGCGGTTTCACCTGACCCGGTGATCGATGGCCCGGGGCGGCCGAGCGCAGCGGTGACACACATGTATACGCAAACTCGAGAACGTGCGATGCGGACGTCAGACGAGCCCCGGGGAGACCCCGCCCACCCTGTGGACGGAACGTTCCCAAACATCCACGGGCGCGACCAGTTCCACCAGGGTGGGGCAGCTGCCTACCCAATACTCTCAGCATGGGAGACGCTCAGCGCTAAGAGCGACGGCAGTCCTTTTTATATATATAAAAAAAAAAATCACACAAACACACCAAAATGTTCTACCTTGGTGAATCGGAGTGACACAAAGCTCTGACTGCAACACCCTCAGCTTACTCCGTGCTGCTGTGGAGGACCTGCATCTGGCATAAAGTCTCAACTCATTTAAGGTGTAGAACGGCTAAAGGTCTCCCCACCAACTAATGGAACAGAGTGATCAAACCACTGCCCTGCCTCATCAAGAGCCCGCAGATGGAGGGTCTCCAACCGGGAATCCCAGGTTACAAATCGGTGTCTCTAACCATCACTCCCCCTACTGTTCCATCATTAAAGAGATGAAATTATGTTAGTGGAAAAGCACTGTGCGGGTTTTATGACCACACCATGTCAGCTGAGAGTCTTGTGTCAGGGTGTATAACCTGCCACCCGGGGGGAGGGTAGAACGCACAGAGGGGAAAAAGCGATGCCACAGGGGAAGCGGGCAAAGATAGGACAGAGAACAAGAAGAAGGAAGCACCTCGTGTGTGCCCGGAACCGTCGACCCGTTGCCCGCAAAAGAGGGAAATGGCTAGTATGGCACGGGTGGAGGTTAAAGGGTTAAAAAAAGGAGCTGTGAGTAATGAAGATGGGGCCCAGCCTGGCACGGTGATTCACAACACAACTGCCACGTTCTCCGCTTCTCATTCCACTCAGGATGGTTTCGAGCTGTTACGCCCTCAGCCCCCGGGACTCGACATGCCACTGTCCGATTTGTGCCTGGATGTTTTGTTCCACATGAGCCCCCCCCCCCCCCGCCACCCCCTGAGCAAGAGGGGGAAGTGCGTCTCACGCACCCATACAGGCAAACACACACACACAAGCGCACACACTTGCTGTGTTTAATATACACACATATAACAACAGATACAACACAGACTGGAGAACACTGAGCCTGTGGGGGGGGGAGGGGGGGGGGCTGGGGTGTTCAAACCTCCAGTAAACTTCAGGGATTGTATGTTTGGGACTGAGAGAGAATTAGTTACTGGTGGGCCCTTAAACCCTTCCTTCTTGACTTCCAATGAAAGTACATGTTGGGGGGGGGGGGGGGGGGCGGCTGCCACCCATTACCCGGCCATTGAGGGTATGGGAATGCAAACTGGGACGAGGATAGGGAAGGGAAAAAAACCCAACAGTGACTCAGAACACTAGTCTTTAAATAAATACCAAGAATTAACTGCAGATCACACACTACCAACTTCAATCAACATTGCAGGTCAACAGCAATATTATATTCTTGTTCCAGCATAAGCAAATGAGCATAAGCAAGTGTGTGAGCTGGGATAATCAGTATCAGGTCATATCAGTACCAGGGTGCCACTTCCTGCTCGTAACTACGTTTGCATACGCTAATTTCGGCAAAGCCGGCCGGCTGCGCGGTCTCAAACCACCCAGCCATCAAAAAAATGTATTTAACGTATGTGTCACTGTAGCCTGGGGTGAAAGAGAGGGTGGCAGTGTTTGGGCCTGAGCCCGCAATGTGAGTGTCAAGGAAGGTGTGTGTCTGTTTCAGTTCACTGCACCAGACAATCAGCAGGTCATGCCTATTCACTAACCAGCAGCACTTCCTCTTCACAGACCTGCCGATTGGAGGGCACCGTGACTTACCCAACTAACTAGGGTGGTTAATTAATCCATATATAATAAAGCAGCGGGAGGGCTTTGGTTATGTCCAGAATCGAAAGACCTGGCAGCCGCACTATGACACCGGCAACACAGGACGCGGCTCCCTCGGCGAGCCTTTTTGCGCTCTCAGTGTTAAATAATCATCTTATTTTAACAGTACAGTGAACGGTGTTAAACAGAAGCAAGCAAGCAGAACCGCGGGGACGAAAAAAGACGATCAGGCACTTACTGAAACTTAAGGCGGACGTGTTCATTGTCCGGATTGCAATAGAGCCTTTCCAAATGCTCTTGGGAGTCATCCGATATACTTTGCCAGAGCTGGCCGTGAGCTTTTCGGATCTGCCAGTGGTACGGCAGCACGGTGTGATGCCGCTGGCAGTCACTTCCATACACACAGACCCCCTGTAGGAAATTCACGCAGATTTCCACCCCGTCCCCTTGATGCGTGTGATACTGAAGCTGGGTCAGCAGTTCAAACACGAGATCCAAGGAAGCTTCTTCGCTTTTATCCTGAAAGATCTCGCTTTTCAGTTGGCCGTCTTTGATGGGGAGGCAATCAGCTCCCTGCAACGACCCGGAGCTGTAGATGCCATTCATTTTCCCCCCCTCACAGGGGGAAACGACCGCAGTAGGCGCCGCCGCGTCCCGTGTCTGCGACTGGAAATGGGACTCATCGGGCGCCATCGTCACCTTTTGTCCCCTGTCCCCAAGCTCCGTCGCAGGGTCGGTTATGTCTCCGTCTCCCCCAGCATTTATAAGTCCAGAATCTGCTTCGTCGTCCTTCAGACACACCTGGTTAATCCTCGCCTGCTTCTCCACGGCTGCAGCGCAAAGAGTCGCTTGGGGTCTCGCCGGGTTTTGCGGCACAAAAACTCCATCGCTAGCGACAAGTGTGTCCGAATTCAGTAACGTGGTGAGAATAGGATCCTCTAAAGCCCTTAGACATTTGGAGTCCAACTTCCTCTGAGCATGTTTCTTCTTAAAATAAGGTTTAACCAAAGGTATTTTGTCCGACAGTCCCATTTGCTGCTCCGTAAATCCTTCGCCTCCAGTGACCAGACTGAGCGCCGGTTCCTGCATAACCTGCTCCGCCGTATCTACCGGCTTTTGTAATAGACGCAAAGTTTTCTCCATGGCCTAACCAGGGAAACCACTCGTACGACCTAGTCAGGTGTAGAAAAAGGAGAGAAAGTTATCAAATGGGTCGGCGGTATCACTTCGGTCACGTTATTTGTGTCAAAGTCGGACTCACCTTATTCCTTAGTCAACCGCTTTTTCTAGTCCAACCAAACGACGAAAACCGGCGTTATCACAGGGAAAGTTGTGCATTCCGAAACGCAATACAGTGTCATATAAAGCGTTACACTTTGGCATATAAATCGACAAGCTAAACCGAGTCCCACTGACCGACTCGAGGACAGAAACGAAACTGAGCCTGATCACGTCTGCCGGTGGTTGAGGAAACTTTCCGTCTTCTCACGAGTTACGTGATGCGATCACAGCTCGCCAACACTTTGATAAAATCACTGTTAAACTGTAACAGATCGCTATTCATACGGTGGTTTGATCACTTAAAATCACATGTATCGGGTCGGGGGGCACGAGTGCCTGTCAGAAATCGCGGCCGAGCAGGTCTGCACGTAGTCCCTTTGTTAACGCGATCCCCGGGACACTGCGGCGCTACAGCGCACTGAACAAAAACCACCATTTTAAACCCCTTTTATGTTGGCAAACGAGACCGGCACAGAGTAACACGTAACGTATAATGCAATGAAGCCCAGAAATAACAGGGATAGAAATATATACTAACTATATCCTAAGCAAAAAAATCAGGAAGCTCACCGATCTGCCTGTGACATCCAGTTTTGTTACAGCACGTACGCCAGTCCTATCTAAACGTACCGTGAGAATGATCTTCTTCCTTCCCCTCTGTCCTTCTCTCCGTGCCTCAGGTCCGCTTCGATCCTACGCGTTTCATGTCCTCGTCGATGTGCGCTAAGTTTTGTGCGAAGCCGGAGCGCTGCGCTGCGTCGCGGACCCCCACACGCAGCTGTCGCAGGGAAGCCAGGCAGTCTGTGTGCTTCCCTGCTGCCGCGGCCACTCGCTGCGACCTGGAGGCGGAGTTTCGCGTTAAAAGGCAGATAAGCTAGGGGAAAAAATAAATAATGAAACAGGTCTTTCGGTAACAGGAAGCTGAAGCTACTGTCCCAGCGTCAGCGTACAGTATCTGTGTGTCAGCTTGCTGACGCACGCCAATGGACGGCTGTGAGTCGAGATCGGCGAGGCCAATGCGGACTTTCGTCCTTGTTTGCATTTGGAGACCATATTCAAACTTTTATTTTCCAGTGAAGGAAGGATGTGTGAGCAGAAACTGGGGACATGGGGGAGGAGTCACTCTTCGCAATATAACGCTGAAAGCCCATCACAAGATACAGTGAAATATGGAAAATTAGGAATTTCACCGAAAGTGACTGGGCATCTCTATAGGCAATTACCGGGCGACACCTCCAGTGGAATCAAGACACGAAACGAGGCGTAAGGTTATTTTCTGAGCCGGTGATGGCGAGCGCACATGCGAGGCTGACATGCGGAACCGCGGCGGATCCGGGGACCCCAAGCCCAGACGATCTGAAGGGGATCTTTAAAAGATCTGCCAGCTCTGCCAGACGTGCCGTCACAGCGTCAATAGAAGAAATAAAGCGCCAAATTATAATATAGACTCACCTGCTTTAAGAAAAAGAGCTGACGCAAACGAATAATTGCTTGGTTACACATCTATGCGTTTCAAACATTCCCCCAAACCCACATACGTAACGTCCCATTGTTCCTGCAGCGACCTGTCAGCACTAGCCTTTTCACAGAATAACTGCTTTTAGGAACCCGCAAACACACACACTGCAACAGGTCTCAAGACGATGGCCATAACAGCCGAACTCGGAGAAACACACAGGCGATAGATATCAGGAAAGTATCTTACTTTTAAGCCACACCGTTACCAGAAATGTATTTCCACGGGGCTAGTTCGCTGGATTTCGGCGACCTGGGGAGGAGTGGGTTCACATTCCTAATTTTACTACGTGGTAACGTGCTTATTTTAAACTGGCCTTTCACATCAAGATGTTTTCAGTGATAGCACATGATTTTAAGCAGCAAAAACGCGGTCTGTGTGGTTATAAATAAATAACTTGTGATTTGCTCAAAATTCTCAGTCACTTGTCATTTTAGTACTTATTTAAATTAGATCATACTAGAAAATCCCCCATGGGCTGCAATCTAGGGGACAGTCTTGGGTCTAAAATGATCTGTAGTACAGTGACCTAAAAATAAGAATTAGATCAAAGTTCTCTGATTACAAACGCCGGTAATGAGCGTTATTTGACAAAAAACTACATGTGGACTAGAGTCTCACAAAGCCAGTTTAGCGAGTAACCTGCTGATAGAACACAGGTGTAATTGCCGTTAAAGCTTGTGAGTTTTACTTTTAAATAACTGGACACAAACCATATGAAAAATTATCAATCACCTCGATTTAAGCTGTTATCTGATGACAACAGTATTATTGAAAGTTCAAGAACCAGAGGAACTGAGACTTTTTTATCAACTTTATTTTGTTGTCGTTTCATTAAATCAGGCTGATCTTGCCAGTTGATACGATGGTGTCAGATTATTACTGGTGACATATATTTGGAGCTGGATTCATGGCCTGATCTCAGAATGGCTGTTACTGTTGAGCCATGGTGGCAGCTGGGCGTGGGGGTACCTTTTGGGGGACCTGCACAAACCGGGGGGGTGGGTTGGGAAGGCTGGGGATCAGGGCCAGGGTGCTTAATGGAAATGTTTGTGGGAACTGGGATACCACCTCTGCTACAATTCCCAGTCAAACCCCCACCTGTGGGGGGAGGAGGAGAGGGCAGGGGTCATGGGAGAAAAGTGTAATGTGACGCTCCTTCAAAGCGGGGCACTTTTCCTCAGGTCTTTTTAAGCTGGTCCAAGGGTAGGGCCCCTGCCATTGTCGGGGAGATGGAGCACAAGTGTGTGTCAGTAGGCATGAAAGAAAGAGAGACATGGCGTGACCCTTTGTCTTGCGACTTGACATGCATCCCCCCCCCCCCGTTAAAGAACAGCTGATGGTGCGGCCCGATTAGGAGGCTCAAGGAAAGCCGGAGAGAAGGAAGCTGGACGTGACCCAGCATGTCAACCGGGGGATTGGGGGAGTGAGCAAGAATGTTAATGACCCTGAAACTGGCCCGGCAGGTTGAAGAGGGACGGATGCCAGGGATATCTCACTGGGCAGACCGAGAGCCAGGCAGAGGTCCCCCCACTGGGCCACACTACTCTCTCCTCATCCAGAAAAAAACGTGTCACGACAAACGCACATACGTGGGATACTCTTAATGGCCGTGCTCACCTCAATGGAGAATAAAAGCCGTGCTCAGTCAGCCATGTTGTTTACGTCGCTACGTTAGCGGCGGCTACGTGCTAGCAGCAACTGGAAGAGTCATATTTGGTTCGTAGCCTCCGCAGAGGACTTGGTGTGACTATAACCATGTCAGGAACAGGCCAGTGATCTCAGTCCAAAGTGGTAAACAGGGTGGGGGGTGGCCCAACCCCCCCCCCCCCCAGCTTTCATTTCTGTGCATATGCATGACACTGGGAAAAAAAAGACCCTAAACTTTCCTGTTATTGAAATACATAAAGTGAGTGGGTCAGACAGTTAATTTTACCTTCCAGGAGTATGTACGGGAATGGGAAAGGCACTTGACCCCCCCACCCACCAGAGTGCATGTGTTGGGTGGGGGGGGGGACAGGAGAGATACTTCACTTCCCTTCCTGTGACTGCGTGTGCTGGGCAGGGGGCAGCGGCTGTGGGACTCCGTGCTCCGAGGGTGGGGTCTGTGCTTCGGTTTCTTTTCCGTACGTTTATGGGGGAGGGTGTCACTGGTTCACTTTCCTTTCAGCGAACGCAACGCAGCAGCTGTAAACAGCTTGTCAGGTCTCAGGAATGCACCATACGACAAGACTTATCAGGCTTCGCCTAGCAGGCTGCCTTCTGGACCAGTCTGCTGACCAAACTGGAGAAATGGCCTTAGTTACAATACATAATACAAACTGGCTATAAATCAGGGGCTGTCTGGCCATAAAGTAACACTAATTTTTTTTTCTGTACTTAACAAAGAAAGTCCACAACGCACATGGATTGGAATGACGTTTTTTTTCTCTTTTGTTGTGTGTGGAATTAAACTAAACCTTTTAATTTTCGAAATTCCTTTTCTTGTTCCCCTTGCAGATCACGCCAACACACCATGCATGGGGAGTGACTGCCGTTCAATGCAGCCTTTACCTTATGTAATTCACACAGAAAGTCCTATTTTTGTCAGAAAACGGAACTTCAGTACTGTAACCACGACAACCGCAGCTTATCTTGAAAGTCCGGGTTTTCAGACTGTCAGGAATTCTGCCCCCCCCCCACAACATACGCAAATAAGCTGAACAGGTATGAAGCTGATCTGTCACTCTTAACTATAATTAAAGTGTCGCACTAAACGACGCGTTATACCCTGGAACCATCTTTGATCCATCTTCTGATGGAAGGGAGGCAGTCGCAGCAGTACGTCACACATGTGCGGCTCACGTCAGGGGAGGAATGCAAAAAAATGGCAGAAATGCCGTGGAGGTTGTTGTTTTTTTATCGGCGCAGCGTCACCCCGAATCCCTGATAGATATTTGCCGGTCATAGCCAATTCCCCCCCGCGGTCAGCCTCTTCCTCGAAGCACGTCTGGGCGCACGGACACAGTCACGTTTTGCCTCTGCTGACATGCAGGTACTTGTCTGGTCTTGTAACGCAGTTAAATCAACACAAAGTCAGCATACAAAAAAAGAGACTACGTTAGTCTGGGTTTGGGGAAAATCCGTTTTGTTTCATTAACAATAAAGGATTATGAATCCTAGTTATAAGTTAAGTGAGGTTAAGCGCATTTTCTGTCTTTGTTTATATGTATAATGTCTGTACCATCTACAAAAAAGGCCCTCAAATTAGCATGTTACACTTACAGGAATATTACAGGACAGTGGTAAACAACGCGTCACCCGTCATGTGCGCCCTATTTAAAAAGTAGAGGAAAAAAAGTCGGTTTATCTGACAAGAAGCGGCATGATGATATACGGTAAAGCTTCACTTGGCTCCAACACCCAGAAATTCACATTTTAAACGGTGCGGTTTGAGATACTGCTCATAGCGGCGGGGTGATTCAGCGGCAGCGGATCCTCAGTGGAGTTAAATGGAAAACTGAATAGAGGCGCCCCCTGCTGGTGGCAAGATGCTGTGACGTGTGAATGAATACAAAGTATAAAGAAAAAAAAGCAGACGTTTAATAAAAATCAAAAATTGACCATTTTCATACTCGTGATGTAAAACTGGTCCCGTGAATAAACATCATAGCCATGTACATTATGATGTACTTGTAGATCTTTCGGATCTGGTTTGTATTTTTTGACATATTACTCGTTCCATCTAAGCAGAACATTGTGTGCTGAAACTAAAGGATGTTTCGTTTGCTGTTTCACAGGACACCATGTGTTGCAGAAAATGCAAATTCGGCTACCGAAATCGTAAAAGTGCGCGGCGGTCCCGAGAATCGCATGTCCTGGTAATTATAAAGTTAGCTCATCTGGCCTGCAGATGCTTGTGTGTCAACTCTGGGTTATTCTTCATACTTAAGGAAAACCGAAAAGTATCCTGATATAACTAAACTCCATTTGGGTCAGTTAGCGGTGCAGGTTTTACTATCCGAAGAATTTCCTTAATAGCCGTCAAAATCATTCGCCCTTATTGATTTGCCTCGTTTGCATTCTGCCGCGTTGTATGCGTATCCGAAGCCCCCCACACCTCGCATAAATGCGCAGTCGGCTATCGCTCCTTATAATGTGGCCTTTGAGCTGCGGAGCTCCACGACAGTCATACGGATCATCAAACCGACCTACGCTCCAGCCGCGCTTGTGAGTCGACTGAATGTCAAACAGGGAGAATAGACGATTATGGAAATTATTGAAGCAATTAATTACCATTAGAACATGGCATGTTCGCTGATGTGTGAAGCACATCTGCATGCTTAACTCGATCATTCCCCAGGCTGCCTGGCCCACTTACTCTCAAGCCCCCCCCTACAGTGGCACTTAGAAGCTTGTCCCCAGTCATTCACATTCCCTGTGGAGTGAACAGTGGGGTCCCAGATGTGTGGCTGCAGGGGTTTGGTCACAGAGGTGCATGGGGTAGTGGGGACCGGGGGTCCCCAGAGACACTCCCCCTCATTCTTAAGAGTCCAGACATGTCTGCACACACAGCAGCCTGATCCACACACCTGTCTTCACTTCGTTGTGTGCAGCAGACACCCAAGGAGATGACATCACAGGGTGGGCAGTTTGATGGACAAAAAGCGTCTGCTGCACCACGGTGTTGTTGCAGCTGCTTTAAATATCCATCCTGCTTGGCTCTTCCTCACATAACAACATACATTTTGATTGTTTACTGTCCGCCGTCTGTGATGTAACCCTGGACACACTGTCGTGTTTTTCAGTTTGTCTCAGTCGTTTGTGGATGATATTCCACCCCACTGTGCATTCTCAGCCATTTTAGGGTGTGGAAGCACATATTGTCTCCTTCGCTCTTGAACAAATTAACAAACGTCTTCTTCCGTGGACAAGAAGCTCAGAAGGTAAGATGACAGAAGTGCCCCTCACGCGCTAAGCCCAACACGACCCAGTCAAAACCCAGATATTGCCTATGAACCCTGACTTTATACACGTTCTTCGGTCTAAGACAAGTTTTTACCAGCTCAGTCCTCGGAGACCCAGAGACAGTCCACGTTTTTGCTCCCAGGAGCTGAGGGGGAGCACAAATGTGAACCGTCTGGCCGGGACCTCAGAGAGAGCAAAAACATGGACTGTCTGTGGATCGGATTGGGAAAACCTTTTTGTAAGCTTTACTGCATCCCTCACAAGATCAACCCCAATCCAGCTTCTCCACCATGGCCGTGAGTGATGGAGCCCCTGCAAGTCCTCATGAATCACTGTCAGAAGACAGAGACCAGCAACGTGGGAGAGGGTGCCGCAGGATTTCGGACTTGGTCGATGACTCCTTTCCATGCTTCCCGGTCCATGGCTAAATTCTTCGCCTGTTTGATGTCGAGTCGGCGGTTTTTGATGTCTTCTTCAACTTGCCTTATCCAAGTCTTCTTGGGGGCAGTCCGTTGGATTCTCCATTGAGCTGAAATCCTGCGGCACCCACAGCAGCGAACTGGTTTCGCGGAAGACCTCCGCCACCAGACGCAGGCTAGGGAACAAAGAAGAAGAACGTGGGAGAGGAAGAGCCCAGCGGCCCAATGCCACAACGCGCTGGCCAGTTTCCTTTTTTATACATCCTGTGGGGGGTGCAGGCAGGGAGCCACCGCACAAGGGTATTCAGAGTTTGCACTCCGCATTAGTTTTGCGCAAACGATTATATTTGGGGAGGCTGAAGACAAATTCCATTTGCAAGGATATTATTTTCTGGTAGGATGCATGTTTGTGTTGTTTTCTGTCTGGGTGGGTTTGTATTTTCATCTCAAGTGTTCTACACACAGGGCTGGGGCTCGGGAAACATCCTGACCTTTAGATGGAGATAGTCCAGAGAGCCTATTCTGCCAAAATGTCAACAACGTATATTTTCTTTCTTGTTCTTTTCAGCTAAGCTGGGCGTGTTGATTAACCCTTAGGTGTCCCCACTGCTTTGGTCCAAGGGTTGCAATATCTGTTTTGTGTTTAGTGCACGTTAAGTTGTACAGAGAGTAATGGGTTATACTGTGTCGGCGATGCTGATAAAACCACTTCTATTTGAGCTACATCAGAAACCTTTTTCTCGTCGGCTCTGATAACCAGGCAACGGAAATATCTCCTTTTGAAAGACGAATCACCCGAAACTCAGAGACTGCACAAAGCAGCGCATCAATACCGACGCGTCGATAAAACGTGTCTGGGAGGAATACGAGAGCCTCTGGGCGGACAAGCGGCGTCGGGTGCCAACACCAGCATGCGACTGCAGGAGCGCAGCGGGCGCCGCGAACACCGAAACGTGGAAAACGTGGAATGGGGGCGGCGTGGGGGATGAGTCGACTCCCCCGCCTTCGTATCAGAGAAGGCTGAGAAGCTGGGAGGAAACATATTGAAAAGGGAGCGATAAAACCAGCCCGAAATAAAGTGAGTTTCTAGTTTCTTACCATGACCTTACCCAAAGCAGAAGGGGGAGGTCTATTTTTGGAAAATGTACTTTACACAAAAATGTAAACAAGAATCCACTAGTCTTCCTAAAAAAAAAGAGAAAAGGACACACAAACAGAACCCTAACCCGCTACTGTGTATGTGCTCTGTACGGCTCATAGGAGTGTGTTTGCCAAAACAGTGCAACAGCTGAAATACGAGACATAAACCTCTGTGGGACGAACAGCCTGTCTCCAGAAGGCACCGTAAACACAGCCGTCTCTCCTGTGTGCCCTCTGGCTCCTCCGCGAACCTCCCGCTCCAGACGCAGGAACCACCTGCCTCCTTAGTCTGCGTGATGGTATTTGGGACAGAGATGGACGAGGGTGGAAATGCCTGTGAAAGATATCAGCACATGCATAATTAAGTCCTCTTATGACGCGAAGGCTTTAAATACGGTTTATGGAGTAGATGTCCCAGATGTTATTCTGCTTCATACTCCAGCTTTCACTGGACAAGAAACACCCATGACATAAGGAATGGAGACTGCACTAGTAATAAGGAAATCGGAGGAACTGCTTGCAGACCTTCATGGAACAGGGACATTTCAACAGCTCGTGCTTAAGCCAGTAAAATGTTTCTTAATGTGAGCGTGAAGCCAGACTGAAACGTCTACTTACGACAAACCCAGATCACCAGGGGGCAGAGCAGGGTGGCGGTGAACTCTGGCCTTTAACAAGAAACAGGCAGCAACAGTGGCACCTGGAAACACCTTTTGTTTGTTAATTCGCACGGGATTTCTGAGTGTGTGCGACTGAACATGATTAATGATTTACTGTCAGCTGCGATGCAGCATCACAGAAGAGACGTGGCAGCCTGTGGGGGTGGGGTCAGGGGGGGGCTAGAAACCAGTTGCTGTAAAACAGGCCCTTAGACCTGTCACCAGCTCACAGAGAGACACACAGTGCCATCCACAAGCCAGCAGCCAGGAAGTTTATATAATAAAGCCATGTTTTTTTTCAGGCGTCATATCAGCAGGAGTGCTCGAGATATCCCAGTTCCTCAGGCATCATGGTTCTGAAGTGGCAGACAGCAACATCACCAGAGCCACAACAGAAGGACACAATACGTAAACAGCGCCATCGACAGGTAAACGACAGCGGCAGCACGTAAACAACGCCGTCGACATGCGAACAAGTCCAGCAACATGGAGATAACACCGCTGACACGTGAACCGAGGTACGACGCCGACGACGCTAACACGGCAACCATGACGACAGCGAAAACAGCAGCGCACATTCAGCAATAACAATAAAACTGTGAGCGGCAGGCAGGCCTGACCCTCACCTCCCCGATCAGCCTTAATCCCTAAATCGTCGGGGGCCACGGTCACGTCGGCTGGCATTCTGTGCACATGCGTCCGCTTGTTTTTTCTCACTCGGCTGTTTAAGATTCTTCTGGATGGGTTTTGGAAGAAGACACGCGAGGACCAGAAGTGCCGAGTTCCAGAAGTGCTGGTTCTTTTGGACTTCAGTCATGCTCAGCGACAGCGCTGCTCTCGCTGCGGTGGACATTCACATGGAAATGAAGTGGGGGGCCGGGAGCCGCCGCTTAAAATGGCAGAGGTGGTGAGTGTAATGGATCCAGACAGGTACACGTAGTGCTGCGCACTGGAATTCAATTCAGTACTGCCCCGGAACAGCCATGGCTGGCACAGGACGGAATGTCCTCGGACGCCCGAATGATTCGTCCCCCCGGGACAGCCAGTTTGGCTTCCAACTAAACTACTGTCAAAGTATTAAAGCTTATGTTGAGTTTATAAACCAATGACTTCATCTCAGGGCATCATCAAAACCGACGGAACGGGACAAATCCCAACATCATTAAGAACCTGAGCCTTAAAATTGTGGTTGTGCAGCTGACTGGGGTGACAGCCATGCCCAGGATGACAGCAACGTGACAATATTAAAAGCAGGATATGAGTTGTGGGCGTGGCTATGTGTCCTACCTCTGCTTCTGATTGGATATCCAGTAACAGCTCTAAAAAGCCCTTGAATCAAATTGCGGTTCGGTGCCAACTATCTGTAACCTGAAAGTGACAAGAACAAAAAATACTTGGGAACGGTCCCTTTCGTTTAGCCGTGACCATTTTTCGACCTGTGTGATGCTTGTTTTCTCTTGTCGTGCTTGTAATTTGTTTTGCTGCATATTGTTTCAGCGTCTAGATGTTGCTGATTCAGCATTCCTCAAGAACGAGAACAGGAGAAGACAGTGCAGGGTTTCAGACCCACATTAGTAGAGGATTCATAACGTGAACAGGACTTTTTAATTATGTTCCATATTTATTTACTTCCAGAGAGGTATTGTTCCACTTTCCCAAAAGGAACTGGTTCGTCTAGCTCAGAGGTGGGCAATCTTATTCGCAAAGGGCCGGTGTGTATGCAGGTCTTTGGGATGACCTGTAGGTCAGCTGTTCAAACCCAGGTGTGAGTACTCTTCAGCCAATCAGTCCTCTAATTAGTAATCTAATTAGGGAGTTGCAGCGAAAACCTGCATGCACAGCGGCCCTTTGCGGATAAGGTTGCCCACCCCTGGTCTAGGTCTTCCCTGCCTGGATCTGCCCCCCTTTCGCCTTGTGAGTGGTGTTGCCCACAAAATGGCTCCACATTGCCCTTTCATGCTGAGCCTGGCCCAGTCACCAGTTGTTTGCTGGGAAACGCCAGCCCCGGGCTTAGCTGCAGGGGTTGGTCCCCATAAAACCCTGTTCCAGGCAGGGTATACAGCTTATTCTTGGTACCTTTGAAGGGGGACTTTGTTGGATGGTACTTTGTATGGCCTCTCATCACAGATGTAGTCAGCAGGGGACTCCAAACTCCGGAAAACAGAGCTCTGTGGATCATCAAAGCACGTAAACCGCTCCACTACGGTTACAGTCCTCCGAGGGTTTGAGGTGGCGGGGTGACAGGATGCTGTCCCTGTTATCGGAAGGTCACCCGTTCAAATCCCACAGTGATTTTACCATCGGGCCCTTAAGCAGGACCCCTTACCCACATTTCCCCCAGGGGGCCTGCTTTCCCAAAAGGTATCTGCAAAGCAGGGTAAGATTCAAGCACTATGTTATTATTATTGTGTAACACAATAAAGTAACTTTTATGACAACCCCAAGGTGCATTAAAACATACAAAACAAAGCAAAAGAGTTAAAAAATGTTGCTGAGGTGGTCTAGACATCTCATGCTACCTGATTGCCTCTGATGCTCCCCTGGACAGAGACCTTCAGAGTGGACACAGGATGTGCTGTTAGGATTCCATCTGCCAGTTACCTTGGGAATGGAGAAGCAGTATGAAGACTCCAGGTTCCTTCTATATTATACACCTGCCCTCAGGGTTGGGGTCGAATTAAAAATCAGCCCTAGACTTTGGTGTCCCCCACAGTAAGTTTTGCCAGGGGGGTGATATATTTGCAGCTTACATCATACCCTGCAACCAATGCGGAAATGTCCGGTATGCCAGATGCCCAGCCCAGCCTAGCCTGTCCTCAAAGGTACAAAAGAAGCATTGTCTATGACACAGTGATTTATATTAAGGTAACTTCTGTAAATATTTGCTGGAATATGTGATTCAGACATGTCGTAAGTTGATAGTCCCCTCTAGCGTATTTAGCAGATATTACAAATTCCAAAACATCCGTGCCTTTCGGATAAACCCGGTCTTTCCCAATCATTTCCTTGGGGGTAAATTTCACAAACCGGGATTGCTTAAGATTTCTCTAATGAAAACAACGGTCTTTTTCCCCCATTTGGCAGAACCTGATTATCCGTAACGTGACCTTACGTACTCTTTTTCCCGGACTTATTTTTTTTTAGGGACTTCACTTTCTTTCATATTAATATTTGCTTTCTACAGTCTGAATATTTGTGCGTACACACTTGCCGTGCTTTGACCCCGGTAATTTCTGTTTAGCAAAGCAAAACATGGGTCACCCCAGTTCCCCGCCTACCTGAATAATCTGCCAAAGGCCCCGAAGACTTAAAACGTATGTATTAGCATCCATTCCAGCTCAGCATTTATATATTATATATTTATATATACATTTCAATATCATAAGTATATCGATTTCGTGCAGTCCAGTGTTCCGGGTAATTCGGTTTCCCTACGTTTCCCCTGTCTATCAGGAAATAATGTTTCCCCTAATATTAAACGTGAAATGTCTGAAAATCACTCAGGTACATTACTACATGTAAATACTGTATTGTTATTAGTACCGAGGCCGAGAATCGCTGTATACCTGTTTTAACAGGGGGAACCAAATATCCTGGATGCCAGTAAATAATGTTTCTCCTAATATTTAGGCAAATATGCATGTGAGATGTCTGAAAATCACTCAGGTATATTATTACGTGTGAATAAAGTACATCGTCACGAATAATATAGTCTTATAAGCAATACTATATCGTTTTCATCAAGAAATACCTCTATCCAGCGAATTAAATACTTTCATTTATCAGTAAGAACAAAAAACATCGAAAAGGCATGTGATGTTTTAAAATATATGGCTTGTTTGCTTCGTAAAAAGACATGAAAACGACAGTGAAACCGTGTACAAATCAGCCCGCGATAGGGGAAACTGAATTGCCCGGAACACCGGCTGCAGAGAGCGCGTGTTCCACTCTCAAGTCTCAATACGTCATTTCCGAAGACGACTACATCACGACAGGATCCGAACCGTCGTACGACAGTATACTCGGGGAATTTTGTGATTAACGTGAAAAAGGCCTGGATAGTGCGCCCCCGCTTGGACACAAACCGCATTTCACTCTCGTGGCATCCTTACCATAGATATACACGCGGCGGACTTCCATTGCTCCGCCATCCACTTCCGGATTTGTGCTGACGAGGCGTAAGACTGAAAAGTCTTTCGGGGCGAACCGGGGTTTTGCTACGTGTATTTCATTCTTACTTTGGGCTGTGGGTTATACGGCACACTTTTTCGCCATGGCCCCGAAAAGCAGTAGCAAGCAACAGTCCGAGGAAGACCTTCTGCTCCAAGATTTCAGCAGAAACCTTTCGGCGAAGTCGTCGGCGCTTTTTTATGGCAATGCGCTCATAGTTTCTGCCATCCCCATCTGTAAGTAATCAGTCATTCAAAGTGAATATTATTATTATCATCATCATCATTACTATTATTAACAACAACAAAATGTTAAGGCTACAGCTTATACGATTCGTGCTGGCCAACCAGCTCTGCATCGCAGACGCATGCCACAGTCTACGTGGCATAGTCGAGCTCCTGTCTTGTATTATGTTATGGGGGGTTTGCACAATTAACCTGTGGACGTGTGGTATCTATCCCAGTTGCATTGTTAGTGGAAGCGTGGAAAATGTTTCTACTTGTGTGCAATTCTGAGGTAAATCGAATTCACTCTTGTCCTTCACTCCCCCGAATGCAGGGGTGGGTAAGGGGTAAAATACTTTTCGTTTCACCCCCCCCCCCCAGTTTTAGAAGACCGTTTAAAATTCCATATCCCCCGGAGACGTGCAGCTTTATTACTCATAAACCGATGTGGCTACACTGTCGTGGACATAAGAGCAAGTTTGCGGCGTTTCGAGGAACATTTTATGCAGATCGGGAGAAATCTTTTATGTGTTGATTTATTATATTTATATAATTGTGCTTAGATGGCCGGGATTGCAGCCTTTGTACAAATTGTCATTTCTCCTGACTCCCAGGGCTGTTCTGGAGAATCTGGCACATGGATCTCGTTCAGTCTGCAGTATTATATGGCGTTATGACGCTGGTCAGTACTTACCTGGTTGCCTTCGCCTATAAAAACGTGAAGTTTGTATTAAAGCACAAGTAAGTATTATTTTCTGGTCAATGGGGCTAACTTGTATCATTCTAATAAAGGGCCATCCTTAATGTCCATTTCCGTCCAGTCTAAAGGTATATTTAATTGCTACATTTTTCCTGTCAGAGTTGCCCAGAAACGAGAAGATGCCGTTTCCAAGGAAGTGACCCGTAAGCTCTCTGAAGCTGACAACCGAAAGATGTCTCGCAAAGAGAAAGATGAGAGGTTGGTGCTGAGAACTGATGCTGCGTTCCATTTACCTCGTTCCACGAAGTCGGAGCTGAAGTGATGACAGCCGAGTTAGCCGTGTTTCA
Source organism: Pollimyrus isidori (assembly GCA_019775955.2). Taxonomy (NCBI): domain Eukaryota; kingdom Metazoa; phylum Chordata; class Actinopteri; order Osteoglossiformes; family Mormyridae; genus Pollimyrus; species Pollimyrus isidori. Next base: position 1,402,535 of record JABFDZ020000040.1, on the reverse strand, counting down.
GTAAATCTAGCCAGGATGTCCATTAGCAAGTCTTAGCCAAGTGAATGGTTAGCAGTACCACTTGATAACATAGCACCATGTCCAGAGATAGTGGCTGGACAGTACTGTGGGTATGACCAATTTGACACGTGATAGAAATGCAGTATGAACAATTATTGTAAGTGTTGTATAAAGTCGCAATCACTGTTTTCTCACCGTTTTTTCCCCCACTAGGATCCTGTGGAAGAAAAACGAGGTGGCTGATTATGAAGCCACAACGTTCTCCATCTTCTACAACAACACCCTCTTCCTTGTTCTTGTCATCATCGCCTCCTTCTTCCTGCTGAAGAACTTCAACCCCACAGTGTATCCTTTGCTTTGGGTTCAGACTGGTGGTCACAGCTGAACTGAACTGGGAGCAGGTTTCAGATTTTATTCACATTCGGTTAATTTATGTTCAGCTTCAGCTTGGGAATGACTTTGCAGTAAATGTAGGTGGCAGGCCAATAATGTGGTTTTACTGCAATGGATGTACAGATTTGTCCTTAATGATCTTCCTCCAGGAACTATGTTTTGTCGATCAGTGCATCATCTGGCCTCATTGCCCTGCTCTCCACTGGGTCTAAGTAATAAGCTGGAAGATGAGATGTCGTCCTTGCAGTAAGGACTAAGGTCCATGACTTAAGGAAAGGCAGTGTTTGTTTTTCTGAAAGGGGTGGACTGGACCTCTGATGGGATGTGGTGGGGCGGGGGTGTCGTCATGAAACAAATGGCTGTAGTTCAAGGTGATTTGGAAGATGTTCTTTTTTAAATAAAGAACCAGTAAAATGTGCTTCAGAGTGATGGATTGCGAGATTAAACATTTATGATGTAAGTTAATACCACCTTTTATTGCAACGGTGCGAAGAGAACAAAACCACCACAACGCATTATCTCTATTTATTTAAACAGAAATATGTATATATTTACATTTGGTTTTCTTAGAAGCGAAATGTGGCTTAGAGATCCTGTTGAGACGGCCCAGCTTGAAAAGGGAACATTTCTTCTTCCATCATACACTTGTACAAATTGTAGAAAACATAGACGATTCATAAATATATTTCAGCAATTTACAGTCCTGTGAATCAAATGATGAAGCCCGGAGTGGAACGTTACGGTCACTGGCGGTTATCTGCACGGTCAAGGCACTCGGCACGGAGGGCGAAGGGAAACCTGGCCTTTTCCAAAGAAGCTGAAACACTAAAGGAGCGAAGAAGACGGGCATCGAGGTTTTGGGATATTCGAGTCAAATCTGAGGCTGTGTAGCTGAGTGTGTGATGCAGTGCTACTGCCCCTGCTGACCGGCCGCTGGGATAACTGGGATGCAGGCGGCAGCAGCAGCGCGGCCCGCAGTCCTGCACATCTTGTAGCGGCTTTTCCCGGCCTGGTCCTCGGGGGGGCTCCCCTGACAGGCCATGAACCAATAGGGGCCCTCCCTGACAGGCCATGAACCAATAGGGGCCCTCCCTGACAGGCCATGAACCAATAGGGGCTCGGCTGGGGGCCCGCTGTACTGTGGGATTCTTTCTCGTCGTCGTGCTCGTCAGCTCATGGCCCCTCTTAGCCCGTGGCAGACGTCACAAACGCCACGGGGTGGTGGGGGTTGTAAAAGCCCACAGGACAGAGGATACATCGTCTTACAAGTTGCCACTGTGCAGTTGATGGGAGGAAACTGTACATATATATTTTTTCAAAATATATACAATATACATTTAATCTGTGGGAAGGCTTTGAGGTCAGCTTGGGATATTTTACATCGTTTAACATAAAGTTCTCACCTAAAATACAAACTTCAGTACGTCTCATATATATATATACCTCAGCCCTCTGGTCACACACAGTTGCCAACCTTGGTCTCGGATCAACATGTAGCAGCTACAGCATTCAGGTGAGCATTAGCATTCAAGGCGATTAAGATACACAGGCAAAGAGGAGGCCGCATTCTCTCCTACGGATGTAAACGAAAGGGTTGCATCCTTCAGGGTTACTAAAGCAAAGCTGCGGTTTTCCGCCTGCATTGAGCAGCGCGCTGGGAGCTGGCCTTTCCCCTCACACCGCGGCACGCGGCTGTAGGTCGAGCGAGAGCACTGGGGTCAGGATAGCGAGTGCGGCTTTATGGGGTAGCCTACTGTAATGTACTGAGGTACACAAAGTGTTTCAAATTCTACGTATGTCTCCCTGGATCTTCATCCGATGTGCTACAGAAATAGTTCAGGCACACATTTTCTGCGCAGGCATGCAGTTATGGTAACGGAAAAAAAATCCACTTTAGATGCTGGGTCAGGAAGCCGGGAGGGGGGGGGGTGGGGGTCTGCGTGTGGCCACCCAGGTTGTCGGCCCCCACTCTGAGCCTTCTGGACCCCCACCACATGGACTCTACGAGCGGTAGTCCTTCTTACTGTAGGGCCGGTTTCCCAGTATGTGGTCGATGTCGGACACCACATGTGAGGTCATCTTTGGGAGGACCTGAGTACATAAAAATCCCAGGGATTGCGTGAGGTGGAGAGCAGCACCATCAGCGTGCGGCTATGTGGAGCTCGCGGTTGTGCCGCTCACCTGTATCGCCCCCAGGTTCTCTGTCAGCTGTTCTGGGTTCGAGGTTCCCAAGAGCACAGAGCTTACACCCTCATTCCGGAGGCACCAGGCTGAAAGGACACATGGCTTGGTCACTTCTCACGTTTGTGACTGTGACTGTTTGGTTGTAGCTAAGTAGTAGGAATCTATGGTTAAATCGATGCATCTCGATATTTGTATTGACCCACAGCCTTTTCACAAACTGGAACTATTATTCAAGCCATCTGCCGAGTAAATCAACTTATTTAACGGTTTCTTTTTCCCCCAGATGTGAACAGAATGCACAAATGTGGCCTGTCGGAATACTGGAATACCCTGGACTGGGGGCTGAGAACCCTAGAGTGCTGGCTTGGTGGTTAGGGAAGCGTACTTGTAAAGGTTGAAAGATCGCAGGGTCGAATCCCGACCACTAAGGCACCACTGAGGTACTCTGAGCAAGGTACCGCCCCCCAGCACTGCTACCCGTGTGCTGAAATGGCTGCCCCCTGCTATGTCACGATGTCATATATGGGTTAAATGCAGAGGACACATTTAGTTGTTGCACACTGTGTGCTGTGCTGTGTTAACAATGACCACTGATTACCTAATTCATTTCTACAGAATTTCATTCTACTTCGCCTAGTGGTACCACAGGAGTCCAGTAGGTGGCAGTGTAAGTCCTGAATGCCAGCAGAGGAAAAAAAAAAAAAAAAGTGTCTGGCTGCCAGATCTAAATGTGATGCGGTAATAATAAGGGTTTGAGGGTAAAAATACAGCAGCTGTCAGCCTTGAGTTGGGGCTCCTCCCAGTCATTCTCACCCACAGCCAGCTGAGGCAGAGTGCAGCTCAGCTTCTCTGCGACATGGGCAAGCTCCTTCAGCTTGGCCTGCTGCTTCCTGCCATCCTCGCTCGCTATCTTCTCCTTGAGCCACTGGTACGACTACGGGAGGAGCGGACGAGATGGAGAAAGGAGAAAGGAGGAATGAAGAAGTGTGGCAGGAGGGACACTGGAAACCGTGGGTGAGGAGGTCACACACCTGTGCGCGTCGGGCGAGACAAACGGATCGCGGTAAGAGTGTGAATGTGCCGGACTCAGCACTTCGCGGTCTGCTCATGGTGTCCAGTAAATGCTCAGCCATTCGCTTAAGCTTAGTCCCTCACGCTTTTTCAGTAGAATGCATACAGTCATGACCCAGTAGGATAAGCGATTTGGATAATGGATGGATGGATGCATACAGTCCTCATTCTCCCTCTGCTGCATAATTATACCTATACTACTCTGACGATGGAAATGGTGCTTAAGTGACGTGTACCATAACGATAATGATGGTATGTAATAATGCCGGAAACATGGCCGGGATGGCCTTCATGCGAACACTTCAATGACCAGAACTAGAAACTGCTACCTTCATGGAGGCCCTGGAAGCTTCCGGAATTCCATTGTCATACTTCCCGGTGATGATGCCACAGGCTAGAGGAGACCACGTCATGGCACCGACACCTGGTCCGGGCAGAGGTCACCGGCGTTAGGACATGCAGGTGAAATACAGGCTAAGCACCAGCATTTATAGCTGCCTGGAGAGGGATGCGCTAAGGAAGTGAGACGCGTAACATAAAACGTATAATGGGACAGGCATAATTAAGGCAGACCCAGCAGTCGCTGCCACGGTCACTGTCACGGGCATGGAACTCTGGGAAATCTTTCTATAGCAGGGCTGCCTACAACAAGCTGTGGAGAGCCGCCTCTCAAAGGCCTAAGAGGTAGAGGGATCCAGAAGATGTATCTGGGGAAAATTTCACGAGTGATGCACGCGGCCTTCGGCTCCTGGCGGTCACTTGCCAATCTTGTGGTAGAGTTCAGGCAGCTGCACCTCCACCTTCTCCCTCTGGAACATGTGGTACTCGGCCTGTTCACACACAGGTGGGATCATGTTGAACTGGCGGGCCACAGAGTACGCCTCCTGCAGGTGGAGAGGGGAACAGCGCTAGATTCCACGTCTTTTCAAGTCTTCGTGTGTAAAGGTTGCCTTTCCTCATAATAGAGAGTAGAGTGTATCTACATACAGAGATATGTGCTGTATATATGTGTGCATATAAACAAATTAGAGAAAACATAGGGTAACACTTTAGTTGAGGGGGCACAAATAACGTTAGTTACTTGATACTCCTCAAGAACAAATCATGAACTAATATAGTTCTTGCATGAAATACATGAACCGTCATGACTGATTACTGAT
>JABFDZ020000040.1:1382394-1393817 GCA_019775955.2 Pollimyrus isidori | reverse complement strand
CCCCCCCCCCCCCCAGAGACTGCCAGAGCGCGAGCCAGAGAGAGAGACAGAGAATGGGTGGGTGATGCACGTGGGAAGCAAAATGGAGAGAGGCTGGTGTGAATCAGAGGTTTTACACAGTGAGAGGGCACAGCTCACAGGCCCACCATCACTCAGCTGCTTGCACCTTCCACCCCGGGGCGCCGAAAGGTTAAAGGTCAACTCCGTTGCCTCACTGACAGTGCAGGTCCAGGTATTTACATAGGATCAGGGCTGCTCTCTATCGAACGGTGACTGTTCGAGTGATGTACGACCAGCGTGCACAAGCACACGGCACGCAGCGCTCTTGCCGTTCGTGTGCATTTATTCCGGTTTAATGCGATTATGCTAAGTTGGCCTGTCTGTTTATGCAAATAGGCAGGATTCTTGGTAGCTGGCCCATCAGGGCTCCTTGATGGTGATGCAAGCCGGGGAGTCTCAAGAAAAGCTCGCCATCCTTCTTGGCGCGGGCAGGTGTGCGTGTGCTTCAGAAAGAAGTAATTCTGGACATTTTACTGGGATTAAGAGCTGTGCTTTCGGTGACACGTCTGCGCGCGCCTGACATCTTTGCATCTAATCGCAGGTCCGCGCTGAAGTTAAGGTTTCATGCACGGCCGTGCCGCCAAGCGTTTGGCAGGTGCTCCTCCTTAAAGCAGCAGGCACACAGTAGACGGGCCTGGTTTCACTCATCCCTCAGCCTCCCGGTTCAGCAGCAGCTGTGCTAACGATGTGACTGGTGAAGAGGTTCTGGAACAGTCCAGGTGAGGATTCATCACATCACAAACAGATACTGGAGGTGTCCCGTTACCGCAGCTCTGATTACCCACTATAAGCATTCCTGCAGCGACTGCCCTGAATTTCGGCGGGTCCTGCCAAGACCCATCCAACGGCACCCGTGAGAGGGCTCTCCAAAGCAAGGCGAGTGTGCAAACTGCGAATCGCTTCATTTATGATCAACAACAACTATGTGCGTGAAATCGTCCAGATCTCCAATCGTTAATGGGTGGACTGGCTTAATCAGCACTGCTACAAAGCTGCTCATCTGTGCCACTCGAATTACGCCCAATTGATGCATCTCAGAGGGTGTTTCATATATTATATAAAGGGGCAGAAATAGACGTAGCAATCAGAAGTGTTTCCTGTAAAAAGGAAGGTTCTGGATATGCGCCAGGCTACCTGAGGTAATGTTAGGTGTCCTTCTGAGGGAAGGTACTTTGTCAGTCCATTTCAGGGGGCTTTTAAAGAACACAGAACTAATGGAGACCAGGAAAGAGAGGTAGCAGAAAGCACAGAGGGATTAAGTGTGTGGGCTACAGAGAATAAGACGTTGAACTCCAGTGTCCATCATCTAACGTCAACCTTTAGAGCACACGGCCCCAACACCATGGGTAGAGACACGATCCAACTGAAGCTCGAGCAAGGTGCAGCCAGAAGTGAATCTTCAAACAAAATATTAATGAAGGACCTATTTTATTCATCTGCTTGCACAGTGGAATTGTGGGCATTAGCAGATTGAGTGTGTTTGTGTGTGTACTTCTGCGCGTGGTTTGTTTGTGAATGAGTATATTATGCATGTATATGAGCTTGTGTGGGTGTATTTGCGTGTGTTATGTTTAGATTACATTGTGGGGACCCAATGTCCCCCACAATGTAGTAAATACATGTTATTTTCACCAGTTTTCAGGTCTGAATCTATGAATGCAATCAGAAAAGTAAAAATGCCAAAAGTGTTCTGTTTGGTTGCTTATAGCTAAGGTTGCGGCTGGGCTGGGTTTAAGGTCGTCATGTTGGAATTACAGTTTTCCCCATAGAAATGAATGGAGAGTCCTCACAAAGATATAATTACAAACCTGTGTGTGTGTGCGCGCATGTGTGTGTGTGTGTGTGTCATAAAGGCATACTGTAAGTGAATTTGAGTGACACAAGCACAGGAACTGGTCCCTCCGCAAACACAGTAATGGCAGCAAACGGCAAACTCCAGAACCAAGAGGCAGATTTCCCAGGCTCACCCTCCATTGGTGTGTTGTTGTCTGGCCGGTTGGCGAAGACCACATCCACATATTCCAACTGCATCCTCTGGAGGGAGCCTTTGAGTCCTGAGACAGAGACAAGGACTGACCCAAAGGTCTAACAGCACCCATAACCATGGCCATAATGTGAACATTTGGTAGCAACGATATGACTAAGCCTGTGCTACTAATCAGACCTTTTTAATGGTTCCATTGCCCGATTAGTGTATGTTTTAGCAACAATAATGAACCTCAGCCTTCCACCGTTTTTACGTCAGCTGGCCTTTCTGTCTCTTACTGTCTGCCATACCTGAACAAGCAGAACCATATTTTGTCTGGAAAAAATGTTTTCTACATTAGAATAATGCTGAAATAACTATTCTCTTTGATGCAGTCAGAATGTCTTTACAAATCCATATCTTCTCAGATACAGCGGAATACGATGGAACAAAACTGTGTGAATCACCCAGTAAAATATGGGGTGTTATCGGGTCACTGGGGAAGAAGAGATGCCAAGATCAGTTTGATGGAAACAGGAAATGGGAGGGGAACTGTACATTGTAACTGGCAGACAAACGTTGGGAAAGCGGAATGGCGGGCAGTGAGGGTTACCTTCTATGATGTGCTTCCTGGAGAGCCCTCTTTCGGTCTCTGCCCTGTTAGACGGGAGAGAGAGAGATGGACGCACATAGTTTGTGTTTATTTATTTGTTTAGATCTCTCAGTTTCATGGGTGTAAAAATTCCCAAATCCAAACCTCACAAAACTGAAGTATAGAGGAAAAAAAAAACCCAACAGCAAAACATTTTGACACTTTAAGTTTCATGAAAAATATAAAGTTGCTAAGTACATAAGATTTTGAGGAATTTTCCCCAAAAATAGTAAGAGCGTCAGAGACGGCGGTGGACAGGCAGGGAGTGTTCTGGCAGCTTGCAGGTGACCCGCAGAGCCCTTCAGCAGTGCCGCACTCTTTGGGGCCCCCCTCTCTCCTGCCTCCATCACCCAGAGGAGGGAGCTGACACCCCGGAGCGACGCGGGACGGCGACGCCCTGCTTCGGCCCTTATCGGCCACCCCAGCCGCATAACGCCGCATGCAGTATCTCGTAAGCGTTTAATGACGGGGGCCTGACAGCGGCACGTGGGGACACACTTCTCCAGAGCCTCTTTCACGGCTCGCTTGCCATTGCTGCAGTACAGCCCCAGTACAAGGGGGGGGGGTACAAAAAGCAGCAGAGTCAGCAGCAAGGATCCAGTGTCGTCACTCACAATTGGACACTGCTGCCTGCAAGGAGCTTAATCTAATGGATACGATTTGAGCGTAGACAGGACGGGCAGGCAGAGAGATTAGCCTGATATTACTTAGGCATTTGCGCTGAAGACCATCGGCTTAACGCCACACTGGCTTTGATACATAAAGGCTACTAGTTAAGAGCTTAAACTACGGGTGCTACTTCCTCTATCATAGCACTAACTTGTGCAATAATATATTTATTCTGGGATACACTATATATTGTCACGTGCCGCATAATGACATCATAGTCAACAATGGACCGCATGCATGATGGCGGCCCTATGATGTTATTCTGTAACGGAGCTAAAAATACATTGTAGCACAAAGTGTTACTCTCATGTTTGTGGTGATCCTGGTGTGAACAAATCTACTTTAATTTTGTATAAAAGTATTGCACATACAATCACGTACAGCACAAAATACTTGACAGTGTTCCTGGTTTATGTGTTTGTTACACTGCACTTTTTATTGCTATTTAGGGTGTACTCTTTATACCCATTTAAAAGTTTATTGTAGTCTATACCATCTAGGTCTGTGTAACTACACCCTATGACATTTGCACAGCACGCAGAATTGCCCAGCAAAGCATTTCTCAGAATGTATCATTGTTGTGACACCTGACTTCAATTTATTCCAGTTTCATATATATTTCTTCATATTTTTTTTCACATGTATGTGTCCGAGAGGAGCGTTTGGCAGGGAGCCCCCAGAATCCTGTGTTTTGTGTCACTGAGCCCGTGTACCATGAAGGGTCTGCACACTTACTTTCCTCCCCAGTACAGCTTAGTAGTGATGACGAGACTGGATCGCCTAATGGGAGGAGAAGAGGGTGAACAGATGGGAGGAATTAATCAGAACCCGAACTCTCTATTAGCAACAAAAAAATTGCTAAATTTGACTTGACCGGCTAAAATCAACACGGTCACAGTGAAAGTTCAAAGGTCATAGGTCTGGATATTTGTCATTGTGCGCAGCAGAAGCCAAACACGGCAGTTCACCTTTACATTTAAAAAAGAATATGGTTTTAGAACAGAAATGCCTATTTCCGTCTCAACATTTGTGGAACTCCTACAGAACAACTGACAGAGAGCTCAGTGACACTATATATAGTGCAACTCGTACCCAAACTGCATATTTCTTCAGACTTAAGCCCGACTCTTCAAACATTGACAGAATCAGGGTTTTAGCTCAAGGCCGAGAGGGGTTTAGGCTTGACTAGGAAGTCCATCTATGAGCATTAAAAATGTCTGCGTGGGAGGAATTTCCTTGATTTTCTTACTCTCGTTGTTTACTGTTGAGCGATGCTGCAAACTGCAGCTTTGACCTATATATTATCTGCAGGTACATCGTCTTAGTTGTGAGGCAATCTGACTTGTAAATGACCGTTTAGCTGTTTGTATCTCCCGCTGTCCCATGTTTCATGGCCACATTCCATGGCTGCGATTTGCATTTCCCGCTTACATAACGATTAAGGATCATTTATAAAGGAGATCGAAGGCAGCGGTGACATCGATCTCAGCCGTTGTGGTGAAACACACGCTGCACAGCATGTGGACGCGGCGGAGCAGAAGGGGGTAACGCGCCATCTGTCGCTTCGCCAGCCTGTGTGTCTCCCTGTGTGCATCGTCTATGTGTGTGTCTGCTGACGGCGGGATGAGAGTTTGAGCGGAGTTCACACTTTCCACGTGACTCTCGCGCCGACCTAACGTCACGTTGTTATTCCGTTTCACGCCCGTGCGCTGACGAGCTTTTCATAACGTGAAACGAAATAACACATGACGTTAGGTCAGCGCGAGAGTCACGTAGAAAGTGACAAGCTTTTCATAATGCGTCCCTGTCAGCACAGGGACGTGATGAATGTCCTGCTTCAGTCCCCAAGACGGAATTGAGAGTTAGAACCGAGGAGTGGGTAGGGGGGGGTGGGGGGGCCTTGGTTTTATGACCACTTCACTCTCTGACCGACCAGCAGCAGAACTGCAAAGTATTAACTGTCAAATAATCCCCCCAGTCATATGTTACGTGATTTCAGTTACAAAACTACGGCACACAATATGTATTTTAATGCTGTTAACCCTTGTCCGGGTCTCCCAGCAGCCACCGGGCCTGGGCAGCGAGCCGCCTACTCCGCTGACGCTGTCGCTGGTAGCCATGGTGACCGTGGCAGGCCCCGTCAGTGGTACTAACCAATCAAAAATGGCGAGTGTTCTCCAATCGGAAAAGCGTACACTGTAAAACCGAACATTTTTGCTCCTTACAATGTCACAATTCCAGCACAGGTAAGAGTAAAACAGTACTACCTCCAGCACTTTTTCTTGATGATATTGCCCAGAATTATCTCAGCTCTGAAAAACAATAATGAGCAGTAGAATTAGAACGAGCACTTTTAAGGTAGAATCTACACATTTGGCATTTTAGGGAAGCTAGAACTCTCCCGGCCTAAAATACAACATTCATGCATTAGTTATACCTCAAACTGCTGCACAGCCTGAGGTATAACTGAGTTTATCATATGATTCCCCTTAAATATACGTTTGGGATAAATATGCATGTTTATCGACGCCTCGGTAACAGACACCGTTGGATGAACTGCCTTCCTATCAAAGATTTCCGGGGTCGGCTCAGGATGCCACGCGGCCAGTCTTTCTTTGGGGGTCCGATCTGACAGGACCGGGTCTGTCCCAGTGTGTCATCTGAGGATGCGGTCTGTGCCGCGCGCAGTGAATATGTGTCACCTGCCCACCTTCCGGACGCGTACACTTCTGCTGTGTCGAACAAGTTGACTCCGCTCTCGTAGGCGATCGTCATGAGCTGCTCGGCCACCTGAAGGGCACAAAGTTAAAGGTATAAAATGTTTTCTTTTCCTTATTTGCAATATAGTTGAAATCTATTTCTTTCTCACGTCGACTGTTGTTCGTTTCATGAAAATCTTTTTTTTTTTTCTTTTATCAGCCTCATGCCGTTCCTCAGACTGTTTGCTTTCTGCTGATCGACGAGGATCAAGAGGTTCCGCCGACGATTTAAAGTGAGGTATAGAAAGAGATGCAACATTACACTCCTGGACCCTGTAGATCTTTCACTCAATTCACAGCCCACTCCTTTTACTGAGACATTTAAAAAATCACCCCCTCCAAATTATTTTACATAACTAGGCTTAGTAACTACCAACTACACCCCCTATCCCACATTATCCCCATACATATTGTAGCGGAATTTAACCCTGCCCTTCCACAAACACATTTGTAGATTTCCAACTGGAATTTGTAAATCTGTTCAGGCACTTGCTTAGCTGCCTGGGATGTAACTCCCCGGGGAGGGGGGGGGGGGGGGTTGCTCCTATCCTAGGAATGTTTGGTCAAGCTTTTGAGCCCCTGATCCCATCTCACCTCTCACCTTCTCCTCTTCATGCACTTGAAGGAGATGGATGATGAATGTCAAACGCACTGGCACCCAGACACATTTTTGCCCTGACTCCCAGTGACAAATAACCACTGGGGTCACTGGGTATCTGTGGGTAACGGCTATGTGGCTTGGGTCACATTCCTCCAACCCCACAGAAATTAAACCTTCCAGAGCATGATGGACCCAGCTCTATGCCAGCATTTTCCAAAAAGCCAAAACCTTTTTAAAAGGTTAGTTCTGTAACAATTCCAAATTAAACTCTACTTAGCATGTAAATGGCCTACACTAAAACCTTATCCCCAATAAATGCATGAAGCAGATGAACCATGTGTGATTTATTTAAAACATCTCATCTTACCTCATCTGAAATCTGACCTCCAAAAGTTACCCAGGTACCTGCAGGGAAGGAGATTTTAATATTAATTTACTGTTAAAAAACATTAGTGCCTCTATGGTCACTGAAGGTCTTATGAAAAGAAGAAGGGTTACAACCTTTGTGGAAAAGAGGTTACGACCCAGCTGTCCTGCCCAGAAGCTTGTTCAGTATAGTAACAGAAATAATTCATCACTTCTTCACACAAAAGCTACAGTGCTTAAGTCAGATGAAAGCCACATACTGGTGAAGTCTTCTAAAGTGAGTCCTCTACAACAAAGATTCTCAAACCGTGGGTCGCGACCCAAATTTAGGTCAAGGCAAGTTCTGAAAGGGTTGCGAGGCACAGTACGAAACATATGCACTTTGAAACCTGCCAGCTCCTCTGCTGATCCACGATCAGATTTCCCAACCCCAATCCTAGTATTAACCTATATAAACGGGTCTTGGGTCTGCAAATGCTTAGAGTAAAACTCTACGAACAGTCAACCAATCCAAGAAGTCAACCACAGATGCTTAATCTAAAATTCACTGGCACATCCAATCAGACTTGTGCGATAGGCATTGATTGGCGTAAATTGCAGTGTGCACTGCGTGCTTGATCATAGGGTTAACTTAGAACTATATATGGTATAGGGTCGTGACTGGGCTGCCATGGAAACAATTGGATCACAGTACAAAACTGGTTGACAACCACTGCTCTACAATACAATACCGCCCATCGTTTATGATCATGATTATTCATTGTTGATGCATACCAAGTTGGGATTTCCAGTCACAACTTTGTACCTACTTTTAAAAGACAAATGGAAATAAATCTTTTTTTCTCTCTGTATGAAACTACAGTCAAAGCATTTCCATTAACTCCAGGAGCCTGTGAGTTTTCTACTTCTAGTTAACCTTTATTCCCACATCAACAACCGTGGAAACATGTAGGCAAGAATTTTCAACAACAGACCTCTCCAAGGCCCAGGAGCCCGGTCAGTGGTATGCTTTGTGTTGATGACGCCACCTGCTCCCAGCCTGTGCGGGGCCAGCACTCATCCAACACTCTTCTCATGATTTCCAACACCTCAAGTTGGCACCAGTTTCACAGTGGAGCCGTAAGCAGGCCTGGGAGAGGGAAGTGAGGCCTGGCAGAAAGCATGGCGTGGCTATGCAGGTGAAACAATAGAGATCGAGATCCTGAGCTCCCGACGGACCAAATCCTGTGAGAACAGCACTTCATTGCAGTAAACTAGCAAGAATGGGCAGATGGCTCTAAAACACACTCACTTCCTTGTCTCACACGAGCCCAACGTGGGCAGGAGAACTGGCCAGAGGGACAATATGTAACTGCGTACGTGTGAAATTTTCATACAAGTCACTGACAAAAAGCACAACAAGGTCTGTGTTACATGTATATGCCACCAAAGAAAAAATGAGAAAAGTCTATGTAATTCTACATCTAAAAGGATAGAGGGGCAACTACAGGCTTCTGGCCCAAAGTCTGTGTCCCAGATTTCCGTTTTGCCGGGTGTATGATGAAGCCACTGTGTTAGCGGAAAATACCTGATACCGGACACAAATTATGGATGGATGAGGAAATACTATATGAGCAGAGCGGAAGAGTAAACAGTTATAATAAGACACAGAAGATCGTACACCCACTCTGCAACTGCGAGTTTTTGTGATGCAAAATGTAAAATCTCGACATCTCTCTTTAATGTGACCTTGCAACCGACAAAATTCAAGAGAACAACAAATAGATAAATAGTAAAAAATAAATTAAAAACACAGCAGCATAAGTGTGCACGTCCCCCAAACTAATACTTTATGGAAACAGTAAGTCTTTGTGAATAAGTCCAGCCACTTAGCACACTTGACTTTTCAAAGTTCAAGCTCCATCAAAGGACCAGAGGCTGCTTTACGGCCGTCCCACGGGATTCGATCTTCGGTCTGATGTCACTCTCTTGAGTAAAGCTCGCTGCACAGGAACAACATGACACAGTGACTCAGTCTCACACCTACAGCTGCGGGTCCAGCAATGCGCCAGATTTCTATGGCAATGAAATAATCTCATTGTGTGGACGTGATTTAGATCACAGGAAAACACTGAATGGAGGCCCGGGAAGAAAACGAAACCGCACAATGGTGAGGAATCAGATAACCTGTTGGTGAATATTAGAGAAACGGCCCACAGAATGATCTAAGTGATTAAAATCTAAACTCGAGGGAAATAAGAAGATGACTGGTGTAAAAAATAACACCAATAATAATATCAGGAGGACTAAAATATTTCTTTTAGAGTTCATGATTAATGAAGGAAAAATCTTGCATCATAATTTATTTCACTCTTATTTAATGCAGGCAGGTTGTGTGTGCGTGTCTGCGTGTGTCCATACAGTGTATGCATACTGTGGCCACACAGAAATTCTCTCACCTAACATCAAATCTGTTGTTCAGAATCTCACAGAGAATTCCCAGCGTCAGAACCTTACTCTTTGAAAGCCGATCTCCACATTTCAAATTTCAGGACTGCAATTGTGAATCGTTCGTTAAAGAAAGCAGCTGGGCGTTAGGTCGGGACGCCCAATGTCGCCTCGCGTCCCCCCGGAGCGTGAGGCCCTCTGTCGGCTCTGTGGATAGTCGTAAACGTGGAACGCTAGTCCCCTTCCTCGGATTCGGGAGTGCACCCTCCCTGCTGCATCATCCGTCCTGCGAGCTCGACAAACAGGGAAGCCGGTGACCTCCAGAAGGTCACTGTCCTGTTTAATCACTCAGCTGCTGGTCAAACCAGAGTGAATCCGCTCAGTAAACAGCATGGCCAATTCACACAGCGTGACCCTCTTTGGATACATACTACTGCCTACAGAGTGCGATGGCCCTGTTTCACACTAGGTCATCTCCCAGGCATGTAACAATGCCTCATTTTAGATGCTGTTTGTTGTGATTAGCTAAGCCTTCTGGATGAAGAATATATGTCTAATGGCAATATTTTGCATGACACACACAGACAATACTTTTCAGACCAGACTGGTAGCTAAATTTCTTGCCAGCAAATGTAATTACAGTACTCATAGTATCCGGAACATTTAGAGGAATAATGCAGAGAGGAATGTGATATTAAATATTAAACGTTGTTTATTAAGCAGATTAGCATGAATAACCTTTGCCTCTTTCTAGTCATGCTCCTCCACACATTATTCTTGCTTGTGTCTTTAAACCAATTACCTTTGAATTAAAAGCAGGTTAAGGAAAGGATGAATCAACAATGACGCTTCTCCTGTACCAGTCGGCTTGCCAGTTTAACATTTATGGGCGTAAACACAGAATTAAAAGGATTTTGAAAAGACTGTCATTTACACAAGTGCTGGTTATCTTCCATTCTGTGAGACATCAGGGCATAAGTGTTATGGCAGACAAGCAACATACTTCTATGAATCATATTCAAGCTCAAAGAAGCACGAAGAAATTAAATATTGCTTAGGAAACCAATGCTGCTTAATACAGACTGAGGGAAGTGAATTATGGCTTAAAAAGCCAGACTAGAGAGCTGCAGGTCCAGTTTAAAGGTCACGCACTCACACATCCAAAGATTCCCCGACCGGCAGAACTTCTCACCCTACTGGCTTCCATCCAAGGCCCAGAAGACTAGGAAACTGTTCACGACTGGGTGATAATTTAATGGTTCATCAAGATGTCTTGTCTCCAAGAGCAAAGGGACATGTTTGAGGTGGCGAACAGACACAATGACTCGACGGACTTGGCCAGCGAAAACTCAAACTGGGAACGGCAGGACAGAAATGCAGCCTCCTCACTACTTCCCATGGTGGTTTACAGAACTGTAGGTGTTGAGGCCCTCGAGCTGCGTCATCACCCACCACTTAGAACAACACTAGATATATCGATTCCAGCTTTTATCGTGAGTAATCACTCTATAGTCGGCCTTAAGATTCCTCATGATCAATGCCTACTGGAAAAAGCTAGTAGATCAGTATTTCAATAAGCTAGAGCCCTAAACAAGATTTTTTTTCTGGGAAAGCCAGCCCCTCCATGAAACCGCCTTACCCCTGTCGCGTTTATTACATACATTTATCACGGGAGAGGCAGAGAGGCAGAGAGGCAGCATCCACACAGAGGGAGAAAGCCAGGTAAGCACACGCTCCACCGAGCTCACGTGAAGCACGCTGACTGCCGATACTCAAAGACCAGTATTTTTTTGTCTAACAGTCACTGAGGTGAAATACAGCTGATATTAGGGTGGACATAGTGGTGGATAGTGGGGGGGGGGGGGGGGGGGGGGGGGGGGGGGGGGGGGGGGGGGGGGGGGGGGGGGGGGGGGGGGGGGGGGG
>JABFDZ020000040.1:1366632-1378801 GCA_019775955.2 Pollimyrus isidori | reverse complement strand
TGGGATGAAGGCAGACGGCAGCTGGGATGAAGGCAGACGGCAGCTGGGATGAAGGCAGACGGCAGCTGGGATGAAGGTGTGGAGGTCCTTGCTGAGGTTTATGCTTACACACCCTAATTGTTTAATCATTAGGGGTTTAGCTAAGCCTCTTCCAGGTCATTAGAGAGGGGGTAGTACTGGAGAGGCACTGCAGACGAGTCACTAAATAACAAATCGATTAGATCAACTGGCACCACACCTATGCCTTTGAGTTCTCTGCACATGGGTATTACCAAGGCATACAGAATTATCGTTTAAGATCATTTTATACTGCTGAGAGCTCAAACACATGCTACCATATGACCAGGTAAGATCTAAAGGGGAGCTTAGTTAGACAAGTAACTAAACACCCTGTTCTGTTAATGTAACACCCTTTCTCATCTCACCATGTTTTGTAAACAGACTTACAATGGTGTTGCTAATATTGATGGTTCCAGTCATCATTTGCCTGACTAGCTAGCTCACAGCGATATCTGCACCAATCCCAGATTTAAGTTAAGATGCAAATGCTTATGCGTGAGCACCATGACTGTCCACTGAATAAATAGTCGTACTAGATGGATGGGATGGCTTATGTGTGAAGCAAATGGAAACACACTTTCTACATAAACTTAGCTGGTATTTTTCATGCTTACACACTCTCACCAGTGGCGTCTTCTGTTACATAACTCTGAATCACTCAGCTGACCACCACACTGCCCTCAAGACGATACAGAAATCAGTTCATTCCAGACGTTGACAACCGCAGTGCAACTATAATTAAAATGAACTAGAGGTCCCCTGTCAAAAAAGCACAGAGCCTTTATTACATCATTAACCTGAATGCCGCGGTCGCTGCATCTCCACTCGCTGGCTCCCTGGCTGCAGTCCTTACCGCGGCTCAGCCTTCCATCCCGCGCCTTGTTAAACGCACCGCACCCAGCGAGTTCTCGGGTGCGCGTGTCGACAGGATGAGCTGCGATCCGTCCGTTATTTGTGTAAACGAGCTCTAGCATGTAGGGAGCGGCGGAGCTACAGGGATACGTTTATCGTTGGAGTTCTGCGGTGTGTGAAAAGCAGCCTCTGTAATTTGTGGAACGAGCCAAGTTATAATGGCATATGACAAAGTAATAATCCCACTGCGAACGGCAGGGAGGCGCAGCACGGAATGCTTCTATTTCGCTGCATTGGTAGACTCTATCATTGCAAAAATTAGCAACACAGTACAATGAAGTAATAAGAGCCACACTACAACAAAAAAAAAACATGTCTCCTTTGTCCTTTTGTTAAGGTCTTACTGCTGTGAGATATCCTGGTCTTTATAGACAGTGTTGGGCATTTCAGGTCCACAAGCTACAAATCCAGACCATGATTTTGTTTCTACCCAGCAGCTGAATACTCTGTGACCATGACTCCTTATGCTGAACCGGTTGGTAAAAGCAAAATCCTGGTCTGGATTTGTAGCTTGTGAACCTGAAATGCTCAACACTGTTTATAGACACCACATGTACAGCCCCTATACAATATTCTCAATTTAAAGCAGTGGTGCTTGAAATGTGGTCCTTTTGCATTGCGTAGCCGGAATAAGCAAAGGAGAGAACTTTATTTTAGAACTTCAGGATGTTTACTACTAACTAGAATATAGAACAAGGCTCCAAGAAGTGCCAGATCAGCGAACTGCATGCCGAGGAGTAATGGATGCTGTGGCTTCCTTCAAGCAGCTGTGGAGGTTTCGGTCCGGAGAGAATTGCACTTTTGCGGCCCGTTACCACATGCTCTCCGGCGAGGTACGGCCAGCGAGTGAGGTCTGGGGCAGCCTGCCGTGGCGTGTAAGAAGAGCAGGAGAGATAGTGCCAGCGGGTCCCTGAGTGTCATTAATATCACACGAAGAACACAGGTATCCATCACTACCCACCCACTCACATCCAGATACTTCGGCTGGGTGATAACAGCATTAGCCGCTGCTTCACACAAACACATACCATCGGGGAAAGACATCCATCAGCGTACTTTTTCTGTCCTCATCACAATGATAATGCCTGATGCTATCACCCCATGTGATCACGCTCATGGTTCTCTCTTCACATTTTCCTAATGATGAACATCACGGTAGAACAGTCACCAGTCAAGAACCCTGATAATTATCAAATGCAAGTTCAATTAATGACTAAATCAAGTAGCGTGCATCTATTTTTTTTTAAAAAAAACAAACTCAATTACCAGGAAACGGCTAGGACCAAAGAAATGCCTCATACGTTGGTCCATCTCTCCCTGAAATTTTAACAACATACCTGCATTTCATATAACCGCATTAAAATATACGGCTAGTTGGGTTTAATGATGCTGAAACTATTAAACAAAATTCAACATACTGAGCTTCCTCCAGGCTTAAGCTAATGAAATGTGTCCCTGAATTGCCACATGGCTATGAATCCGCCCGTGGTCGGCCTGATGTGAAGAGCGCCGGGTCTCATTAAGCTCACGTCCCCTGACGCTTGCCAAACGGGGCCAGCAATCGGAAAGCCTCACTCAAGTCTCAGCCAAAGTGGGTTACAGTGTTAAATGCTGGTTTTCTGTGTTCAGTGTCACGACCCAAAGGAAAGTCTGCCAGATAGCCATCACCCTACATGACCTCCGCCTTAACAAAGAACCTGAAACGATACAGTGTGGACCACAACATCAGAAAACCTAGACGTCAGTAGACTCTTCACAGCATTAAATGATACAGGGTGACATTAATCCAATAAATTAACAGCAAGGAGTATATATCATATATTTTAAATACAGTGCTATGCTATGGAAAACAAAGTCATAATAACCAGAAATTATAATCATTAAAACACCAATATTTAATGTATTTTTTATTAAAAATAATATGTAGACTGATATTATCCAGTATAATTCAATACTAATAATAATGTTTAGAATCCAAATAGTGTACTTAAAGTCTACACAGCACTGTCTACATTTTGCACATTGCAATTGAAATTTTATATATAGTTTACTTTAGTCTTTTTGTTTTGAATAGGACAGGATGTAGCTGATTCATACCTCTGAAAAATATGCTGTGAAACATCCTGACTGACGTTCTCTATATGCACCTTGCTTGCATATTCGGGAGGAGATTGTCACCCCAGCCATGCCGATCCTCCTGTTTCCCTCCCCAGCGTGGCCCTATCAAGCCACCTCTGTTTCATATCTTACCTCTCGTTGCTGCCCTTCTGTGATTCACTCCAGCTGCCTCTTGTTCTGCCCCCTTGTTAGTCTTTGTGCCTCCCAGTCCTGTGCTCTCTAGTCCTGTCTTTAGCATCTTAACGCCAATAAAGCCCCATTGCTTGACCCTTTCACTTACAACTCCCTCGCTTCCCAAACCTGACAGAGATCAGGACCCTAATTATTATTCCATGTAAGTAATATCAATGAAAGTGCAAACGTAAATCAATCATTGAAGATGGACGTGAACACCCCCATTCTACTTAACCTTGAGAATCCCTAATGCAACAAAATGACAGAACACACATTGCTTTTTAATTTGTATTAAAAAAAAGAAGACAGAGAAAAAATATCGACAAGTTGCAAACGTTAGTCCAGCATGAAAGGATATAGGATATAGTGCATGATGAAAATGCATATATGAGGGTCAGGCTGAAGCAAAAGCATCTCCACAATGTCCTCAGCAAGCTTACTTGCAGGAGGAGGAATGTGACATGTCAGTGGTCAGTCTCTCAGTTAATAACTATAAGTGTTATTAAGAAATGTGCAGTTAAGAACATGTAAAGTGCTTTGGTTGAATGTGTCTTTTACCAAGTAAACAATATTGAAAAGAAGGCATATAGGTTTCTTATGAGGTTTGTTCACTTCAGCCCTAATCAGGCTGTAGACAGTGGAAGTCTTTCAGCAGCATGTGCTGCCGCTGCAGATTTTGGCCCCCCCACCCCAGACCAAACCAATTATGTTACAAATTTTAGGTCCCTTTCACTTTGGGGCAACATCCTAACTCGTGTCCCCCGCCCCCTTTTACAGCAGCCCTGTCAATAGCAAAAGGAACCACATCATTTAAAAGAATTAAAAAACAGATGACTGTGGCTGAGGGAGTGACGCATTTAATTAAAAATAAATCTCAAAAAAAATCACTAAAATGAACAAAGGGGCCTGGGGGCCTCAGTGTCCACCTGTGACAGGGCTCTAAAGCACCGAGAGAAGTGCAGGGAGGTGTCAGGCAGGGGATGGCATGAGTAACGATGATGAACGGGCCGCACAATGAGCCGGGTGCGGTGCCACCCGTGAACAGGACAGGGGCTGTTTACAGTGGCTGAATCGCCGCTTCCTGAACAGATGAAGGAGGTCTGGCTGTGCCCATGTCCTACAGTATCACACAAACCCTAAGAGAGGAGGGGGGGGGTTCTCTGTAGTAGGTAGGATCGGTCTGTAGTGGCTTCTGGAATAGAGCCTTTACGTGCAACTGAAAACCACAATCGCTGAGTTGTATCACAGTGCCAGGCAGTTAAATATAAAATATCCAGCGAACATCGTAAACCGGTACTATCAACAAAAGGGAAGAAAAAAAAACAGCTGAGTTTGCCAGTGAAAGCCAGAGCACGTCGAGAGGCCTGCCCCTAAGCGTATCTCCCTCTACTTGCAGCTGAGTCCACATTTAATTTCAATTTGGGATAAAACTGTCAGATCTAGAGCTCTAACTGGGATCAGGGTGCATCTGAGCGACTGGAATTCAGCTCATTTCACCTCACTGCGCTGGAAAGATATCGAGGACTCGGACCTAAAAACACCGTGTCTCCGCTACAACACGGATATCCTGAAATGACCCAGAAGCCCACGGAAATGACTGAGGAACGCTTTACCCATCACACGCTTACAGCGACGGCCCGGCCCGGCCGGGGCGACCTATTCGTTTGACGAGCTGCTGGAAACAAAGCACTTCATTTGCATTGTATTCAACACACTAAAAATAGTTATCTGTTACAAAGAAGACCACCAGCGGAAGAGCAATGACGCTCATTTATTCAGAAACAATAAAACACCTCATAAAACTATCGCGGCCAATCACAGCTATTAATGTAAATCCTTACTATTACACGTTAATTGAACAAAATGAACTCCCCATACATCTATTAAATCAGCCACTTCCTCTGACTATAAAAATGCTGACAAAGTATCGATCTTCTACACGTATGCAAAGAGGCATAAAATTTTAGTAATTTATGACAAGGCATTACTTATTTTCAAGGAGCCTATGAACAATTATATGAATTTTAATAGAATTCTGGTTAGACAGCCTGTTAGCCAGGGACACAAAACACCCACAACTACTCCTGAGCAGGACCCTGGTTGTGAATGCTGCCAGCCCCAGGGTCACACTACACTGTCAGCTACGCATTGGTTTTATAAAGAACAGCTTTGTGTGGGTGTTGAAATCACCACAGTGTACGTGCGTCTGGCAGGCCGGGAGTGGGCGCCACGCACCTTTCCGGAGGGGTCCGGGCAAAACTAGCTCAGACTGGTGAACGCAGCGGCCAGTGACACCAGCAGCGTACCAGTACACTTGTTTTTGCCACTACACAGACAGGGCTCAAAGGGGGCGTGCATTTTCCATACTATTCCACACCATTTCATAGAATTAATTTTGTACGTAAATACACAGAGACGGCAGAAATGTCAGACATATCGAAGTAGTTGTACAGTATATATCATACTTATATTTTCACAGAAAGTTTCTTATAATAGAATGCGTGCAGCTTTTTGACACCGGTATATAATGAGTATCCATCCATTTTCCAAACCGCCCGTCCTACTGGGTCACGGGGGGTCCGGAGCCTATACCGGAAGCAACGGGCACGAGGCAGGCAACAACCCTGGATGGGGGGCCAGCCCATCGCAGGACATGATCACACACCAGTCACTCACACAAGCACACCTACGGGGCAATTTGCCAACTCCAATCAGCCTCAGCATGATTCTGGACTGTGGGGGGAAACCGGAGTATCCGTGCAGCACCATGCCGCCCATTATATGATGAATATATATAGGGAAATTCTTCTTGATTTGCAGACCACTTAAGGGAACTTCTACGTTATCAGGTAAGTAGTTTGTCTTTTTATATAAAATACATTAACATTTCAATAATGATGGCAAGAAAAAAGAACAAATTCTCTCAGGGCAATCCTGAGACATTTTAAATCGTTCCCTCCCTATTGCAGCTTCGTCTAATTTGACAGTGACACCTTCATTTTACCTTTGACTTCATTTCGGATTAATACCTTTAGTTTTCCCACAATCACTCATGATAGGTCATTTATAAGAAACTGCAATTAACGGCTTCCTGGGTGCGAAGCTGGGATGTTCCTGTTGCAGAATCCCAGGCATGTGCAAAATGCTCCCCGTGAGTCCGCTGCGGTCTTAACAGAGGGCACCAAACTTTCACGTATGACTAACAGCAGGCTGCAGGAGAGGCTACACTTTACTCGCTCCTACTGCAGTGTGGGTCCAGCCACTTGAAAGAGCATATGATGTAATGGTTTTAAAGTTTAAAGCGAAGGGTGTTTCTACATGCATAGTGATATTAAACTTATTCCCAGGAACAGGATATTTGCTAATAGGAATTACTCATCACACTTAAAGCAGTCACGTCAAGCAGTCTTGCACAATAAATACCTTCATAATGCAGCACAAAGCAGCCTTCATTCTTACACTGACCATTACAATGCATTACGAAGGTATCTATAGTGCATTAAAGATGAGAGCTTCATTGAGAATCCATAATGCATAATAAACATAATAAACATAAATAATGCAGTTGGGGGTGCTATCGTTTGGCAACCAGAGGGTTGCCGGTTCGAGACCTGCTTGCTCCTGACCCCATCAAAGTGTCCTTGAGCAAGACGCTGAACCCCAAATTGCTCCCGGTGTGCAGGTTGGCATCTTGCATGGCAGCCTCCGCCACCGGTGTGTGATTGCGTGTGTGGATGGGTGAATGTGAGGCATAAATTGTGAAGCGCTTTGTAGAGCAGCGCTATATAAATGCAGTCCATTTACCATTTAAACATACATGGCTATAATGTTTATAGTTGTGTTCATAATGCTACGTATTATGAATGTATTATAATGCGTTATGATGGTATATATAATGGATTATGATGACTGCTTAAAGTATAGAGTTACTGAATCACTTAGCTCTTCCAAGACATGAAGGTGCACTAGCATTATATGATACTGTTATTATATCTGTGAATGCAATCTGAAGAAATATTAGTCATTCAGGAATAAGGATATGACCACTCTCAACCCAGGACAAAAATGCAAACAGGAAACCGTGAAACAAACAAAATAAAAGACATTTCAAGGTTGCTGCAATAAGGGGGAGTGCGGCTGTACTGGGAGTTCAGTCACCAGTTTAAAAACTTCACTTCAAGATGTTTGCTGAAACCTTACATTTGTCTAATTAGGAAGTCACTGGATTTCCTGCCAAAGAACCAGTTTAAATCAAGAAGTACTGATCCATGGTGGGGAAGGGAGGGGGAGAGAAGTTAACTTTCGGAAAGTGGGGAAGTCAATGAAGAACAGAGACGATGAAATGATGGATTTGAGGATAGACAGGAAGCAGAGATCAAGGAAAGGAAGCTGATTAGAGGATAAAGAGGCCATAGGACGAAACTAACAAGTAGTCATGCATATACTGTGCCTTCAAATTAAACCAATGAGACATGGGGACTAATTACAGCATGTCAGGGGAGCCTCTGCAACCTCTACCCTCTTCAAGGTGTCTCAGGTTCTCAGGGCAGAGATAAAACAGGTCGTCTTCTAAAGCCCAGAAACTGTGTGTCTGTGTGTCTGGGTCAAGCTCTCCCTGAAACCCTAATGAAGGGGAAGACATGCGGAGCTTTATTAGAACAGCAGCTAGACTCTCTGAAACGAGGCAGAGGGCTGTTCTGACCTTTGCTGACGCAGCGCAATTGTGACGGACTACAAGACAAATGCCAATCGGACAAACAGCCCCTTGTGTGTGGTAGATAATGAACTGATCCCGCGCGTTCAGACTGAAACAGTGTTACAGAACATCAGCTGCGTCCCGAACAAACGATGCAGCTTTAAATTCACTTTAAACAGAACAATTAAAATGCACGAATGCGCTCAGCTTTAAAAGTGAATTTATGTAGGGCGACTTGGTACGATAGAAGCCCATAGATGATTTTGGTTTTACAAAACTGCAGGAAGTTAGAACATAGAGCAGCGTTTCCCAGTCCGGTCCTCGGGAACCCACAGTCGGTCCGTGTGTCACGTTCCAAACACGGAGGAGGCAGGAGCCGGTGTGAGAGAAAAGCGGTGATGAGTTTATTAAAGGAATGCAAGCGTACGCTACGATAAACAAACACACGTAGACATGAGGTCAAAGAAAAGGCATAACTGGCAATAGGGGAAACCGTCGGGGATGGGGGAGAGAGGAGGGATGGGGGTGGGAGGGAGCATGAACACACTAGCGCAACATCAATGGCTGGGCTAGGGAGTACAACACTGGAAGGCACTCTTATACACAACTAATGAGGGAGCAGAAGAGGGGCAGCCGGATCCGGAGTGATGCACGCAAGGGCTGAGACGCGAAGTAAGACACATCATCAATAGGAGAGAAGGAGAGGGGCATGGATGCTGTGCATGACCCCATGTTTTTGCTCCCACTGAGCTCCCTGCCAGAGCAAAGGCATAGACTGTCTCCGGGTCCTCGAGGACTGCATTGGGAAACACTGCCCTGGAGTATCGCAAGCATTCATCAACAGCTCGTTTAAAAATCCAAATGGCGCAAAACTAATTTAGAAATCAGTCAGTAGATGTTTTTCAAACCACCGTTATTGGCCATCATATGGCACAGTCTCAAGAGCCCAAAAAACTTGCATTCCTAATTGTATTTTCTCAAAAATCCCAGTGTATCTAGTATTATGTCTGTCATGATAATTTAATACCATTCTCTGACACATTCAGTTACTAACTCAAAAAACAAGGCCCCGGGCCAAGATAGCAATTTTTTGCTTGCTATCAGTAGACTATCAGCTGGTTAATGTGCCGACCTAATTCATTGTGCTCTTAAAGTTCCACCACACAATTTTCACTTTTTAAATAGGGGACGAAGGGCTTGTGTTTCTCTGGATAAAAGTTTGATTTGCTCTCATTTTGTCCCAGGAAGGAGATAAATCATGGCTTTTAAAACTGCTTACAAAGGGGTGCACAAAAATAAATTGGTTAGAGAGCTTTACAATGAAGCATTAGTTACCCAGTGTTGACCAGTGCTGGGCAGAGAAGCTCCAGTATATAATTTTGGAGGATGTTCACGCATTCCCTGCAATTTAGCTCAATCTTTTTTCATTCCCAATATTATAAAAAGCACATCTTGTAGAACAACCCCCATAACAAGGCAGGGAAACAGCCTCAAACACTCCAAGGACAGTGACTAGAAACGATTAATTAGAGGCTGTAAACTATCATTTTCTTATGACTCAGTTAAGTAGTGTCTAAAATAACGGCACAGTTTTAAGCAGATTTCTGTGCAATTCTGTGCCTTGAACAGTGTGTTCTGAGGTAGACATACTGGGATTAGGTGGAGGACAGAATGCGGCAAAAATTAAAACATAGTGTAAGAACTTAACAATCAGCTTGGTAGTTTTACATTACAATGCAACATAAATTAAAGTAATGCAACTGACCGTCGGGTTATGAACGGCTTATTATTTCTTGTCAACCTCACAGGGAAAAGAACACAATGAATACAAGCACTGCAGACAAAGAGATGCCAGGATTGCTGAATGGGCCTTTGTTTGTTCATACTATGCACTTGCTGACAAACCCCTGTAGATTGATGGCGTGCAAGATAGCAGTGAACGACGCGGCTCACCGTCTGTGACGACTGATGAAGATTCGTTTCGCACGTAAGGACTGCAGGCTACTGTATGCAAAGCCACTTTACCTTATATCGGTTCGGAAACTGTTATATATCTTAAGAAGTTTCATTCAAATCATACAGTCTCTTAGCAAACACTGCTCACACACATAATATTAAATATACTATATAACCAAAAGTATTCCCTTTACAAGTATAGCGGCCTGTACTCTTCGGTGAAGGCTTTTTGCTTGAGATAAGCCGTAAGTGCATCAGTGAGGCTTGGGAACTGATGTTGGGCAGTCGGGTCTGGACTGACTCGCAGTCAGCATTCTAACTCGTCCCACAGATGTTCTACTAAGTTGAGGTCAGACTTTTGCCCGTCATGCTTTACCTAAGAACATAATCTCTGACTTCACTCTGGGTGAAATTTACACACTGGGCCACATTTCTGCACGAGTTTCTCTTCCCCAGCTGAGCGGGAATATTTGAGTGCAAGATCCATTCCCCTCATTTCGACCCTCCCGAGTTAAAC
Organism: Pollimyrus isidori; assembly: GCA_019775955.2. Lineage (NCBI taxonomy): Eukaryota > Metazoa > Chordata > Actinopteri > Osteoglossiformes > Mormyridae > Pollimyrus > Pollimyrus isidori. The sequence goes on along the minus strand of JABFDZ020000040.1, from coordinate 1,368,368 downwards.
CACCAGCAAGCAACGCTGCACAACTACGCATTTTTGCTCAAGTACCATTACTTATGGCTCCATGGCAACCGCAAGTCAATTTGGTGTTATCGTGCTTGTTTAAATGCCTTCGGCTGCATCTCACGTGTACAATAGACAAAGCATTTTCTACAAAAGCCACGTAATGCACACCCAGACCCTCTGGTCGGTGATTAGGATGAGAATTTGGATAGTGGGTGCGAGTAAATTTCCCTTTCTTCCTTTATAAATGCACGCATTACTCTCATTTGTATGTAATCAAGACAATCATTTTTAAAGCGAACAGAAGAAAAAAGCTCTGGCCACAAAGGTAACCAGATACAGAATCGTCTGCATTTTATAAACATGGACAAACGTACCACAATCACAGAGGACTCTCTTCGCATTAATGAAGTGTACAATCAGATAGTATTTACGAAGTCCATTTCTAAACACTATCTTGTACACAGGCTTTCTTAGCAATACTGTCCATCATCATACAGAATATATACAGATAACTCGTCATATTGCTATATTTTGAGGACATTTACACACTGATGAGGAGATGAAACATTATCTCTGTATTCACTAAAGCTGTTTGAGAAAACATCTGGGTTTATTTTTCATTACGTTTTAATGTGGCTGGAAAAATATATACACTAATGGAGAGAAATGCCTGAACCAGAGGCTGTCTTGCCTACCAGTGCTTCTGAGTATTCCCCCTAAGTCCTGATCAGGGTAATTAATTGTAAGACTGGGTGTCCCACTGAGTGCCAGCCCCACCTCTATACCCCCCAGCTACATTTGCTAGATGTGACATACGCAAGGCCTCAAGGAATGAATATGATGGAACACAAACCATGTCAGTTACTCACAAGAAAAAACAATCCTCACATACTCACACTTACAAGTTGCAAAGCACTTCTAGCCACATAAACTATATTATAAGGTTGAGTAAAGCTAAAGTTTTTAAGCTAAACACATAGAGTTAAAGAGCTTTTTTCCTTGTGGATAGCGAACCATGCCATGCACATTACTACAGTTTTACATTGAGATCCAATGTAAAAGTCCAAACAAATGGGTTTTAAATGTCCCTATTTAAAGTATTGGAAAACATTCACGGTAGTCAACATTGGGCAGAAGTGCCTATGGCCCAGTGTCTGATACCTTGGAGATCTGAGGTGAATTTCAATCTGCATACTTGACTGTACTTGTGTTCTCGTGTACCCGTTTTACGTCATCTTCCATTGCCGAAGACCAGTTACAATGCTAATAGGAGCACAGCGGATGGTAAAAATTCCAGGATGTTGTTTTTGCCCTGCTCCAAATATCGATCGCATCCTAGCCAAACGAGAGCAATCCCATGATGCACTGCGCCACAAGTTTGTTCTGGGGAGCCAATTAGGAAGACGGGTCTTGCCAAGACCACAAGTATGGTCTTTGCATTCTTGATATTGAGCTTCACCCCTGGTCTCAGTGCCTTCTGAGGTCAGCCTGGCCTATCTGCCCAAGGTTAGTTCAGGAAACTGAGGACAAGCTCTTCAGCCCGGTGCTGTTCACCAAACCGCTGTCCACAAATTACTACCACACCTAGAAGGAAATTGTAACTAATATTTGCATAGAAGGGACAACATGGTGGTGCAGTGGTTAGCACTGTTGCCTCACCTCTGGGACCCGGGTTCTGGTCTCCGCCTGGTTTCATGTGTGTGGAGTTTGCATGTTCTCCCCGTGTCATCGTG
>JABFDZ020000040.1:1348501-1359074 GCA_019775955.2 Pollimyrus isidori | reverse complement strand
GATGCCCTATTCATTGATTATGCGTGACACGGTCTCAATTTGTGGGACGCATGAATTGGGCTTCAAACGCTGTGCGCGCAAGCGCTACGCGGGACGGGTAGTCACCCTAACAGTAGGCTATTTTATGGCCTCTCCTGTCATGCTAAGCAATATTCTACTACGTCCGCTTTCAGATGTCTCTCAATGAATGTATATTTTTCACTATGGATCTCGAACATAAATGCCACCGGATGTAACTCAATCAGGGGTAACTTGACGCAAGACTCTATAGTCAACCCTGATCGAGAACAAATCCAACCAAAGTGTGATTTACTAAGATGGGATGCACCTAAAATCCTTAGAACGTTCCTTTTTCTCGGTTGGCATCCAGTAAGAGGTCTTGAGGATAAGGTTTCTCAGGCTAGAAGAATAAGGATCCTCAAGCTGCATCAGGACTTGACATCACCCAGAGGAGGTCAAGAGGGGCAATAGGAAGGGTGTCCAGTATAACCACCAGAGGGTAAGTACCAGACATGTCTTCCAGATTTACGGTCACGCTGACAAACGAGACTGTCACAACCTGACATTACATGGCCCATCAGATCCCCAGAAGGACCAGAGGGGTTGCCCTTCACCGGGGGGGGGGGGGGTCTACATGTGCACGTAACAGTAAGGACAGAATAGACATTTGTTTGATTAAATATATGAATTACACTTCTTGTGTTGGAATATTTTTAATGCATCGATCAGCAGACTAACAGACCGGGACCACGTGTGCGTAATATTAGAAAAAATCAGGATGGAATTATACCGTACATTATATTTGCTCGTCCGTCTTCATGTTCTCAATCTCTGAGCGTTTTATAACTCAAAGATGTATCTACGAGATATTCGTGCGTCAAACTGGAATGCATGCTGGGGTGCAGGTGTCTTGAATACACAGCGGGAGACTGACGTCCTTCGCTTGGTCAGACTGGCGCTTCGCTTTCAGGGAGAGATGAATGGCAGAAGCAGCGCTGGCATGCAGGAAGACCGCAGTCTTACTCACAATGACAAACGGATCCTAAGTATATTAATCTGGCAGTAGAAAAATCTGCACAGCAAGACATCAGCATGACAGCTGTGGGGATCAGTATTGTATATTTCATTCTAAAGGATTTGTTTGTCGCATATACTTTTCAAGGATTCCAAAAGCTACATTTAGTATATTATTAGCAATTTATTATAGCGCACTGCATATATTTAAACTATTACAAAAATACATAAAATAAAATAAGTGAACGATTATAATTAAGTGATCAATTGACATACCACAGCACACAACAACAAAATGCGTCCTCTGCCTTTAAACCATATGTGACTTAGCAGGGGGGGACAGCTAGTTCAGCCCCCGAGGAACAGGGCTTGGGGGTGGTATCTTGCTCATCAGGGATTCAAACCTGCAACCTTCTAATTATAAGTCTGCTTCCCAAACCATTAAGCCACTACTGTACACAAGTTTAATGCCAGGACCCTGGATTCATGGTGTGTGACATTCATACTAGCAAAACAATTAGGTCCCAAACATTTCAGTAGGACTTCACCGCAAGGACACATGTTCACTGGCAAACTGCAGCCTTTACTGGATAGTTAGACCTATTTTACACTGTCTTTAGCCAAAAAAAAAGCGTGTATTTATTGGCTTGTCATGAAAAGTTTTTTATATTATATTATGTATAACTTGCCCATCAGCTCCCTCCCCCAGTAAAAACGCCGCCCCTTTATCCTTTCACCTCTAACTACGCCACTGATTGCGCTAAACATTTAAAAGGAAAAAAAAATCCTAATTTATCATTTCTTTTCATGTTGATTTTGGTACATTAACCTACATGCAAATGTGAATGATCTGCGCAGTCAGCTGCGCATGCTGGTGTGGGTAACGCCGCGTGTTCCCGAATTCATCGGCCGAGGACCCTGATTTATTGTTAGTACCACCGACTCATTTTCTGCTTCCTGACTTTATTGCAGCAGTTTTCTGTCAGTGGCTCATTTGTTTTTTTCCACTGGCCTAAGGTTGCGTGGGGTGCAGTGATGTGCAGTGATGTGCAATTCCGGTCCAGTTCTATGGGCAAGAAGAATGCTGAGGTCAGGCTTCTACAGACTATAACAGCTTCCCCTTGCAATTCAAAGGGACTTTGAATTTGTATCTGATTTTCCTTTTTAGCATGCAGATACACATCATGCCCTCTCCAGGGTTTGCTGTGACCCTAATAGGGTATGAGGTTCTCATAAATGAAGGTTTGCTCTAATGTTTAAATAAAATGATGCTTCAGTCTTGCTTAAAAAACAATGGCCATATAGAATACTGTTGTCTGAAACAATTACATGAATCTATAAATATCCACCTTTCCAAATATGGGGAAATTCATTTTGCCACCCCCAAATCCATCTCCCACATACACAGATAATAAATCCTTAGTATGCTTAGAACCAAGGACGAATTGTGATGCAAAACTGTCATTATGTGGGGAAGAGCTTTGTATACAGACTGATAGCATGAAAGACAAAATCGATATCAAGACGAATTGAACCAGTTTTGGAAAAAAAAAAAGTATATTTAAATCTCCATGATACAAGCAATACCACATAACAGATCACATCTTCATTGCCAGCTCACAATTAAACTACAGTATTACTATTTAAATGCCAGCTTAAGACGCAGCTGTTAAATCAGCAATGCCAGTGCCTCTTTAAACGGCATCTGTCTGTTTAAACATTATATCAAAAGCCAGACCAGCAAAAGCGTTTTTATTCGCTGCCCTGCCGCTGAGGAATTTGGAAGACATTCTGAACATGGGAAAAAAACCAGCAGATTTCTCCTTGTACGATGACCATCTTACTGGCTGCATGATGCAGGACGAATTCATTATTAAAGTTGGAGGAACGAAAAACAGGGCTTGGTTTTCATATCAAGCTCTCCATCGCACTACATCTATTAATAGTTCTTCATAGCGCAAGACTTTTGACATAAACTGTATCACAGTCCTTATTGTGGAGTGCGCTGGATGTGGGTGGGCATTTTTGTACAGCTGTAAATCTCCTCCGTGGATATGATTGGAGTAACGGAGGAGAATCTGCGCTCCTTATAATCAAGGACTCTTGATTTGGTTAAAGGATTAAAATGCAAACTGTAAAGAGACAATCCCATGATTCAAATGAAATCCTAAGCAAAAAAAACGCCAGTGTGAAGTAAATTATGAACTGTTGGCATTTACAGACTCATATAAAAGCAATAAAAGTCGTATAACTGATTATGTATTACTTACGTTAAAGATTATATTTCAGTGAAATGTGAAATATATTTGCTGTTGCCTCTCTCAAGGCCCCACCCACGGCTGTCAGAGCTGCTCTCTGCCCTTTTCCATTCACCACACCCACCTGTCTTACAGAATACCCAGCCCTCAACACCCAAGCTGTGAACTGTACGGTTGGTATTTCGGCTAGGGATCTACAAGCCGATAATGTGAGAGAAAAATAAGTGCCATCCAGTGTTAATCGACGCAATCCTACCCTAAGAAGCTATTCCCCAATATGTGTATAAGGCGATTCTCCAAAAGCACGTTTTGGAGCTGAAGAGACAGCGGTAGGCCAGTGGTTTGGCAGCATAATGTGCTGCACCACCTCTGACCACTCACCTTGTGTCTCACCTGGCATGCATGCTGAACCCCGCTTTGCAGAGACACAGTAACATTGTTAGAAGGTCCCCTACTGTTTGGGGGTTATTATTGTTATTGTTGTTGTTGTTGTGTGGGTGGGGTGGGGTGGGGTGTATGACAATTAAGTAAGTCAGTAGTCTGCAGGAGCCTATGTGTGAGACTGTGGGTGAGACGGCAGAGTGGAGATGCCAAGTTTGTGCGCGAATATCTGTGCCTGTTTGCTCAGGAGCGTGTCAGGGATGGAACTTTTCGAGTGGCTTGTTCTTCCGACTCTCTGCTCCCCAGTTCCAGCGTCGTCTGCAGAGGCACAATGAAACAGGCCCCTGCTGTCGAGGCTCCCTTCGTTTGCGTCTCGCTGCTTTTTAATTCTCGGCTGTGCGCCCGCCCGCGTAAATATATGTACTTGTACCTTGGTGGATCTGTGCGTGTTTGTTAAGTGTCACACATTCTGGATTCCTGTAGCTCGTGTTTACGTCTGATCGCCGCAGAGCTCGTGCTCTCCATGTTAGCCAGAACCCACCCAGCCCAGTGGCTTAGGTGTGCGTGTATGTGTGTAATATACTTGTGTCTACATTTGGGCTGCTAATGTACAAAAGCTATATGTGAGTGTCGCGCATTATTGAAAGTTAGCGATCGCCATCTGCCAATGTATTTTAGTTATTTAAAAAAGGAAAACGTTACAAAGTAAACAAACCCTGGTAGTCCTTTGCTTTCCCCGGTGCCGACTGCCAAGCCTACACCTTCCGTCTGGTCTCTGGCTAATAACCTAGATGCTAAGCACTAATTGTGGAGCAACTGGTGAAAGCCTGTGTAAAAGATTGGCCAGTCCGTGCGGTTAAGTTTATTTACCTAAACTCGCCTACGACTTCGCTGAGGAAATGATAAATGCGTTTATAATAGCGATGACTGCCCCAGGAACACCTCCTAAAAGCTTCCGCTGGTACAAACCTGCTCCCAGTGCAGTAATGCTGCTGCTCTGTAACACTGCACAGCAGGAAAGAACTGATAAGGACCCAAACTCATTTATGAGAGCTACCTGCCTTTTGTACATGTAACCTTATTGCACATATACTTGCAAATATACTTTGCATACTTAAAATGGAATCTGACAATATTACGCTACAGCTTGCTGCCTCAGAGGCAAAGTTACCCTGAGGTGGGGGCGTGAGCCACACTGATGAGAAGCCCTTTCTTCGGATGATTTGCCCCAGTTTTACTGGAACCCAGTGAAAAGTTCCCACGCGTAGGAACTTCATCATGCAATCCCTCAATTAGCTCTGGCTTCCTCATACGGAGCCCTGCGAGATCATATGTAAAGCAGTCAGATGTAATGCAGTCAGAAGATTGGTGGTGCATTTTAGGGAAACATGCAATCAGTACGTCTGAAACACAGGCAAGAACCACTGTGGAAATCTGGGTCAGATAAAGATCAAAAAACGAAAAAACTACCCATTAAAATCATTCTTCTGTTATCATAAAGAAAAACCTCTTCACAATGCAGCATGTACTCAATGTATAATGATATAACTGCTCTTAAACTCTAGTTTTCCTGAATTGAACAAGAACATATCTGCTTATTCCCACTGGTGAATTTGTGTAAATATTAATAACAGCAGGGCTCCACCTGGTGGCTGTCATAAATTTCACGGAGACAAACACTGTACACTGGCTGCAAATACAGCTCTGGAAAAGAACTGAGACCACTGTATATTTTTATAAAATCTTCAGTTTTAATCCCAGTTCTACTGGCAGAGGCTACACTGAACAGCCGGCTGCTTCCCGGTTCAAAATTACTAAAACAACAGTACACAGGAATCACATGAAATAGGGAAGCAAATCTGTGTCAGATTTTGAATTTTATATGCCACTGAAATTCTAACATTGAATATCTATGCATCGGAAATATGCATCAAAAATTCAAGTCGGACAACTTCTTGTCCTCGTAGTGTGCGAGACCTGACTGCAACGGCCGCAGTGTAGGAGGGAGTAGATAAATCTATACAAATATCACTTCTTTACGCAGCATGTAGTTAGAGTATGGAATAGTCTTCCTGATAACGTAGTGCTAGCGGAATCCTTGGGTTCCTTTAAATCAGAGCTATAGATAAGATTTTAACAACTCTGAGCTATTAGTTAAGTTCTCCCCAAGCGAACTTGATGGGCCGAATGGCCTCCTCTCGTTTGTATAGTTCTTATGTTCTTATGTTCCTAAGTAATTGTTAATCAGTTAAAACAGATGGTATGAGGTGTGAACCTGTGAAGCAGGTATGGCATGTGTAGTGTCAAACTGATGGACAATCACCCCTGATCCCTAATCTGGTCAGTAGTTACCATGAAAGTGGATGTATCAAAAGCTATAACAGCTTAATGAAAATCATCGGTATCAGTCTGGTCATAAATCCCAAAAGGACTGATACAGACCCCCTTCCGAAAGCCCGCCAAATGGATGGTCAGCCATTGGTCCCGGAGTCAATTTCCTGGTCATCCCTATTCATGAACGTTAGACTATAAAAACCTGGCAAACCTGACAAAGGGGGGTAGAAAGATCATCAAAGGACAGAGAAAAGCCCATCAGCCCAAAGAGAGGCAGAGAACATCAACCCAGGAGAAGAGAAGCCCCCAAGAAGCCCTCCGGTGAAGGCCCAGCTGGACAGAGAACTGCAACCAAGACAAAGCTTCACCAGGAGAGAGAATCAAAGGGTCTCCACTCCAAGGTGCTTCCACGCAGCTCTGCAACCAACTGTCAAAGACCCTCCCCACACTCTGCAACCAAGTAAACCAACTTCCTCTTCTTCTAACAACCTAAGCTGTTCCGTTAACCTGCTTTAAGACTTTAGGGTCGTGTTTCCACAAACGGTGTGTGCTTTGCAGAACAGTATTTCCTTTTTAAGGTTACTCATTTAAATCCAGTCGTTGCATTTCCATAAATACATCCTTTATTTCTATTACGTTATTTCGTGTTTGTTGTTGGTGTTAGGTGTAATGTCTGTCTTATGTTATTTGTAGTGTTAGTTAGGAATAAATGGATGTCTTTTGCATAACTTCCACCTCCGTTCATTGAGTGCTCACAATAGTCCCTGCCTCTGTGCGATCTTGCTTCACACTCTGAACCCTCAAACTCACCTGAAATATCGGGAGATACTCTCTCATCGGCCATGAGAGGAGCTTCGCTACTAATCGTTTATATTACCTGGTGATGCAGCTCACTGCACGAGCCTTCTAACCCAATTTACTAAGCGATACTGGTCATTAGTGAATCCCATTGAAGTCTCACATTAACAAACTCACAGGGATATCGCAATTGAATTTGGAGGAACCAACTATTCGGCATAACAATTGGTTAATAATCAACATTAAATAATACTTAATTAAAGCTTAATTAATTTAAAACATATTGGTGGAGATATTAAAATTCACCTGAGCTATTAATTTCTACAGCCGCAGACAACACTACAAGTTTATTAACTCATAAAAGCAGTGTTTATGGCAGCCTCTCACATGAGATCTTGCAGGAATCTCTCAGAGATCGTAGTATCTCGCATTTCTCATATTTTCACTCTGGTAAGGGAAACAAATTTCACACGTTTTTCTAGATCATGGGGGGCTTGAGCCCCTAACCCCCACCATGTGGAAGGTTCACTGTATTCCTTCGAAACCTGTGCACTGAGAATTTTATTCAGATGACAAAGATCAGTTTACGCTGGGGAGGGATTCCCATAAGGTGTGATCCTTTACTACAGTATTCAAAGAGTTATTATTTGAAAAGTTGCTACTCAAAATAGTTATCTGTGTTGTCTTTAATATGTGTGAAATAACCTTTTAATGCCTCATAATTACAAGTATGAATCACTTTTTACTTCTCTCAGTCTTTCTGTTATGTTTCTTGTGAATCATACGAACAAGATGGTGTAAAATTGATAGAAGTCTACCTTGCTCAACCTAATTTCTGAATGAAACCCATTGCTCCTAAATCACCAATCCCTACCCCACTAATGCCCAAGTCTATACCCTAGTGTATTTTACTATGGGGCATAAAGGAATTTAATTGGTATGGGGTGAAATGGGAGTGTTTTATTTTACAGTCTCAGGGCACTGCTATCTGTGTATGTGTCTGTTCACATTGATGCAGGTGACTGCAGGATGTTTTTTGACTAGAAACAAACTGTTTTACATAAAACACTGGAGCACTGGAAAAAAATTATTCACCGAAGGGGCATCTAAGAGCTATGCTTTCATATAAAAGAGCCTTATCATCTCTGTAGAAAGGATGAAAGTATATGGTTCATTCACTATTCATTGGTCCCAAGAGCAGGATCAAAGTATCTCTGAAGGTTCAACTGACCATGGGATTCTCTCATTTAGGAGGATAAACCAATCCAGGCGGTGAAGAAATCAATACTTAAACGTACAAGCACTCTTCTTGTGGCGTTTCCATCTTTCCTCAAACCGTGTCTGTCTCACCAACAGAAATCATTTGATAAATTGGAAAACATCACCTGCAAGCATCTATGCCAGTTATGGGCATACACAGGGATGTACATAGCACAAGTACGCATTCACCTTTAAAAGCAATACATGCAGCAATCAATTGTTATAACAGCACAAATGCATACTTGCATACCAGTTATGTGTATCCTTGGGCATACAGCATGTTTTTGAAGAGGAATTGAGTGATTTCATTTCAAGGTAGTATCTGAACCTGTACATCAGAAGAAATGACTGGTCTCAGGAAGCTCAGAAATGCACCCATCCAGGTCTCCTATACTGTTGGTGTTTAGTAGATGATTTTGTTGCTGATGAAAGAACAGCAACCTTGTTGTTAATCAATATTAGTGTCTGTAGTCTCCACCTGTGCACTGTCCTCTATTTGTCCTCCATTATTAACCAATCCTGTGAAAGTGAACAAATCATTAAAGGCCTTGAGATGTCTCCAGGATACATTTCAATGTGAATTCCCAACTGAAAGTGCATAGTATGCACTGTCAGCTACCTGTGTTTTTATGTTCTAGAATAAAGGTTCTTTTTTATCTGTTTCATCAGTAGAGGGTCCTTGGACAGAGTGACCTGATAGTGATGACCCTTGAGCCCTCATTCTTTTTAACATTTGCTTTTCATGTAAGCATGTCATATAAGACCATGCTCACCACTATGCTCTGTGTAAATCCTGTAGGAATCACCTGAAATGCCAGTTTTTTAAGGATAACATGGGTTCGGCATTTGGGTGATACACAAAGTCAGAACATGAAATCCTAAAATAAAAACTAATTTAAATATACAAAACTATAATCTATATACATAAAACATGCAGTTTCCCTTATTATACTCTAGTATTGTAAGAGTATAGAAGGTTTGTTTGTGGTGGGGGTCGTGAGCCTAATTCATTACATAATTTCCAAGATGTAATTGCTATATTCAGGTTAAACTGCTTAAACAACAGCTCTGTGTAAGGCTACGTGTGTGCTGTGAAGCTGGACTAGTGTTACACATAGAAGATGGCTTGCCATCTCAGCTTTTCCCCAAAGTCCCAGACTGACCTACGAAGGCTGTGTTCGGCCTGCCTCATAATGATCCATTCAATCACCATTCAGACCTTTTAGACTCCCATGATCAATGAACCAGCCTTCTTTTTGGGTAAAAAAGGTGCATTGAGTAAGAGCCTAAGGGATCTGAAAATGCATATTAGCCCCATGAGTCCAATGAATGCCAACATATTTGATGTTTTAACAAGCATTCTAATGGTTGTATTGTGAGTTCATTGTATAGAGGAAGCATGATATTGATTCTTTAGGGCTCAGACAGTGACTTATGTTCTCTATTTGCTGCAGTTCTTTCAGGAGTATCATCAAAGATTGCTAGTAATTGAAAGCATAATGGCATTGATAAATGTGATAGATGTTTTCCAGACATAATGATTAGCACTTTGGCAGCCCTGGTGTAGATCATAATTTATATTTCATGAAATGCTTCAGCAATCTGCTAATCACCCGGATCACTTTATGGACCGAATAGCTTTCTGATGCTTGTAAATGGACCTTATTTAATGACTGTCAGAGTACTTAAAGATTTCTCACAATATGGTCCATTGTCGTTATTTTGACTTGGAGCAAAGATGGCATCTTCTAGGGGTTTATGCGTCTTGTTCTTTTTGAGGTCAGTCAGACATTACGTTCTTCAAAGCACTCCAGACACATGTGGAAACATGGAAAAGAAAAAAGACCAGCCATTAATCATGTGTTTAAAAATTAGGAATGAGTAATAGTGATGACCTTTCTTTGCTGTTCAGTTTGAAACGAATGGCTTGTCGCTTTGTCTATGCTGCATTCAATGCTTACCAGAAAGTGGCAAGTGCATGATGAATAGTAAATGGGCTCCTGTTTGAAGTCATACTTTGTATGTTATGCTTTGAAGGTAATTGTGTTCTATTAAAGAATTTAATTCAGAAATCTTTGTTGAGTGAAAGGCTGCAATATTGTTTGTTCCAAACAATTTAATCATAAAATTTTATGGGAAAACATCAGTATTTAACATGACAGGTTTCATTTTGAATGCATTGTATTTTTAATATGACAAAATGCATGTTTTCTTAATACAGACATGAAAGCCATCGGACCTCATGTTTTACATGATTAAAAACCATATTTATGAAGATTAACTATGAAGCAGGAATGGTGTGGTGGTACAGTGGTTAGGACTGTCTTGAGTCCCCACCATGGCTCCATGTGCAGAGCTTGTATGTTTCCCCCATGTCTTCACGTGGTTTCCTCCAGGTACACTGATATCCCTCCACGATCCAAAAAATTGCCAAGATGATTTGCAGTTACCAAAGAACATAAGAACTATACAAACGAGAGGAGGCCATTCGACCCATCAAGCTCGCTTGGGGAGAACTTAACTAATAG
>JABFDZ020000040.1:1313927-1335390 GCA_019775955.2 Pollimyrus isidori | reverse complement strand
TAAAAAAAATATACAAATATTTATAAACACAACCAAACAAAAACAAAAATATATATTTTTTTTTTTTTTTGTTTTTTTTTTTTTTGTTTTTTTCACTCCCTAAAAATTACCCCACAACATCAAACCCCCCCCCCCCCCCCCCCCCCCCATTCTCCAAATATATGTGGTGAATCAAACCGAAGAACCAGAGGCATCTAGGGACTTGGAACTGACTGACGAGAAAGAGGAACTAGAGCAGGATGAACCAGGATGCTCCTCACACACAAGCATCCAGAGTTTAGATCCAGTGATAGTTTGCATATTTGTAAAGTTCCTACAGGTTTCTACCACCTTCATAAAATTTCCACCTCCCGGACTAAAGCACCACAAAGACGATCGACATTAATATTCTACGTGCCTCTCAATTCGTAGAAAATTGCAATTGACTCGAATGGTGAGTCTGCATCTACTTAAGGGCTTCCAGGTCCATCTGACCGTTGACCTTCACAAGTCCAACACAGACTGCAAAATGCAGTATCATATTAAACTAATGTAATATTTACTATCTGAAGATGTGAAATGCATCATTCCATCGAACAGAAGGGAGCACGGTTGCTGCCATCAAGTAATTACAGAACAAAACCATTAAGTTAATGGTTCTGTAAAGCATCCTCTACACAAGTGTACTGAAACGCCATCTGAATAAAACATTCTCCTTGAATTTGAGACATTTTAGCAGGTTGTTTGGTGTGGAACAAAAGGTTCAGCTCAACCAGCGCTTGCTACTGAAGAGAAACCAGACAAAGACTTCAGATGTAAAACAACAGCCGGGCTTTTTCAAACAGGGAGGGCCTTGAAATGCAGGTCTTTCGGAATCTCGTGTCGAGATAAGAGACTTCGACGATGCTTGTGCTCTGTGAGATCTGGGCTCCGGTAGTCTAGGTGTTCTAGGACAAACGGCAAGTTTAGACTGCAATTAGAGTCCTTTCTGGGGGCTCATTCAACGACAGCACAGGTGGGAATGGTTGGGTAGTGAGTCAGCAGGCCCAGACCTCATTGCACTAATCTCATTATCTTTGTTGAGAGACAGATACATGGAGAATGAGGCAAGGATAGTTTGATAAAAAAAAAAAAAAATGTGACATCCTATTGCTAAGAACGGGTCAATGGATTAGTTATTCTGAAATATGAAAGGTTAAAAGACACCTACAGTTAGTTACATCAAGGAAAACATATAAAGTCACTGGTGCATCATCGGAAAATCATTCAAATATATTTTAAGTCAGCAGTAATGGATACCCTTAAAAATAAAAGCTCAGCGACAAGTAATAGCATCCTCAGCATAGAATCCCGATCTCTAATGACATTTGATCTACCCTGATCTGTTCAAAAACACGAATGAAGATGTCAAAAGTTTGTAAAAGGCATATCACCTCATTCATAGTAATTAAAAGCACCATAATATTATTTCCTATAGGGGAATCCCCATATTGAATACGGATTCTTAACGCCTATTTGTTTAATAAGAAATAAATGTATTTTGGGGAGAGGCTGTTGGCTGACTGACTGTAGTTTAACTTTAATAGTCAAAGTGCCCATTGACAGCGCTGGCTTTCGATGACAGTGATTTCAGGCAATGCCACCTGGGCTATAAACATGCCGCCGTCTCTGTTACACACAATCATATCCATCCAAGCACCTGGTTTCCAAGTTGTACTACTTATTTTGGGGTTTAGGGTCACCAGGGCAGAGACTGGCGCTGAAACCAGGCAGCTCAGCACACGAGACGGGGATGCAGCCCTGGATTGGACGATAGTGCATCACAGGGTGCACAATCACCCATCGATAACCAACCAGAATACTCAGAGAGAACCTGCGGCACAAAGAAAGATCATAGAAACTCCACACACAAACACAAACACACACAGGTTTGTAATTATATCTTTGTGGGGACTCCCCATTTATTTCTTTGGGGAAAACTCTAATCACAACATGATAACTTTAACACAGCCCTAACCTTTACCATAAGTAATCAAAGAAAATGCCGGACTTCTTTTGTTTTTTGATTGCATTCACAGATCTTTGTGGGGACCTGTAATATGAACACAATCCACACACTCACACACGGTTTAGTCAAACCCCCAACCCTGGACCTGCGAAGCAGCAGCGCTGCCCACTGAGCCACTATATCTATATGTCTGCTGCTCATCCAGCTTGTGGGCTGGCCGTCTGCAACACAGCAAGCCGGAGGCAGAAAAGGAATGTCGAAGGGCATGAAAGTCAACCATTCCCACTCTTGGCTTAGCAGGGTGTCACAGGACCACTGGACTGGCCAAAGAACACGAGCTGAAAATAGTCTCAGCCTGAAACAGCAACAAAGGCCACACCACTCTTCACATGCTAAGCAGTGAGTCGTTCACACCGTGACAGGACTGTTAATTCTTGGTACGCATACCGTCTTCAGCAAAAATGTTTCTTTGTTCCTTACAACCGAGCAACAGAGCCAGTTCACGCGGTTTGGGACGAGTGTGGATCTAGTCACTGATGCCCTGAAGGAGGAGTTCTTACGGGAAACCTTTCGCTGACCCTCTAATCTCGCCATAGACAAACGGCAGCCCAGTTTTACCTGATAAGTATCAAGCCTTTAGGACAGCCTCTCCTGCCCACCCATGAGGTTGGCTCACCGGTAGGGCATTCCGGTCCTGTGGGCTGTCGTGTCCTCTCTGGATAGCCCAAACAGCTGCAGATACCAGTTGGTCTCCAGCTCTCGAATGAGTGCAGCTTTGCGGGCCTTCTGCAGCCCCTGCAGGATGCCACTGTTACTGCGGCTGTCGCGGCTGTGCTCCTGGGTGCCTTTCAGGACACGACCGCCACTCACGGACGCCACAGACTGCTTCCGCAGCTTAGGTGGATCCTCATGGCCACCCCGGGCTCCTACGGAGCTACTGCGAGCCGCGATCATTCCCTGCTCTCCGGCTATGGGTTGTGCACTGCTACTGCTCTCTCTTAGGCTGTTCTCTCCACATCTGATCTTCTCCTCCCTGCTCTTATAGCCTCCTGTAGGTCCTGAAGCTGTAACACGAGCTCCATTGCCTTCCAACCCACAGGGAGTGAGGGAGAGACCAGGGAGATAAGCAGGAAGGTGCCCTTACCACCGTGAATATCCTGCATCTAGGGTGAAGGCAAGGCATGACGAGAACGACCTGAGGAACTAGTAGGGATCTTTGCAGGTGATGGGAAGCCAGAAAGTACACATGCTAGGATTCTATTAAGCTTTAAACATAAATTCAATATTCTGTGTGTCTCTGCATGCCGAGAATACAACAGCTGAAAGTTCAATAATGCAAACAACGTATCCGGATACACAGCCAAGTGAAAAGAGGTTTTGTCATTTTACAGCCCACTTGGAACAGTCTCAGATCAACTCGACTCACACCATGTACCCCTGAAATGCTGAGTGACCTGGCAACCGGCCGGTGGGAAGCCCCTAGGGACACCGGGACCTTGCGACACAGAACCCCCGATGTTCAGAGACACGGAACCACTCGCACTAGGGACAGGCAATGTGGCCAAATGGTTAAATCGTGATTTTTTTGGTTAGGATCACTATCTATAATCTAGATCACGTTTTGTGTGTTTACAAACCAACCAAACAGGAATACATGTAGCAATGTTCATATAACATTTAACTACTTAACCACCAATTCTATCCTTACAAGAAACACTGCTTGTACCATTATAACAAATAAACTTAATTATTGAGGTATAAAAGAACTAAATAAATTGACCAGTCTATGTCCAATTTTGCCGTTCCCAACCATTTCCATACAATCAAAGTAGAATCTTAGTTTGGAACCAATTCTTCCTCATCAACGACATTGCACACTTGATTCACACAGCAGAGTGCTGACCTGTCTATGGCCGGAATGCTGTTTGCTATGTTACACCAGTGAAATGTTTTTAGCATCTGATAGTAAATAAAGTTTTTGGTAACACTTTAAAGCAGTCATTATAATGGATTATAATTATAGATACTTTCATAATGCATTATAATGCATTCATAAAGTATTATAAACACAGCTTATATTTCTAAAACGACAAATCTAAAAATTTGCCAACTGGTTATAAAAGATCAATTTAAATTTTAGTTCAAAGTCTAGTCACTAATTTGAGATCCACTGAGACAGATAAGATTGAGAAAGAAGTGAGATATACAGACAGTGCTGAGATGTTATGCAAGCCAAAATTGCTTTGTTCACATTGGTCTGTTTTTGCTGTAGTGCTGAGGCAGCACGATTCTTGCAAGAGCTCTGAAATGCTTATCATGGGCACAACTGCAGCCGGTGATGATAAATCATCATCATACCATCCGCCACTAAGTCGGACCGCCAGAAAACCGAGAAGACGGAAAACCGCACGACCAAGCGAAAAAGGAAATTCAAGAAAGAAGAGGTCAGATTCCTGAGTGGCACGGGCCACACGCTGACATTCAAGTCTGTAACTCAGGCCACAGTCATGCCATGAAACATGCAGACTCCTAAGGTCATGCTGATGGGACAGTCAGAACATACGCGGATCAAGATAAAGTGTTTGCCAGGATTAGCAACAGAATTTGATTCGTAAGGCCTGTTTCCCGGAGTACCGCTCCCATCCACCCGAAGTCTACTACTGAAGTCTCTCCAAAAACAAGTTCATGTCTACATTTGGTGGTCAGAAATGTGCAGAAACCGCCTAACATGGAAGGCTGCCAGTGGCCCTGACACTGATGCTCACCAAAGGGAACATAATATGTCAGACACATAATACATTTTAAATAAATAGACAAGAGCTTTTCAAACCGCAACCACAAGCATGGTTATAAGCTCAGGTCCAATACTGACCAAAGAGGGAAATGTAGGGGTTCCATCTATAAATCTTCCATTTACTTTTGTTAATACTATAGATCTGCCGCTTTACTAATACATTTACCAAAAGGTACATATAATTGCAAGCAATCTATATAGCATTATATTTCGGTAAAGCATTTTTATGGGGTACAACAGATGGGTTTTACAGGTGTAGGTTACATGTCTACGTCCTTAAACATCATTCTACTCCCGACTGTAAGATCTATGTTGCAGACAGAATTAATCAGAATTCACTGAGAAATCTGCATTGCATCAAAAGTGCATAAATGCCAATAATGTCATGTTTTCATTTTGCTGAATAGCCAGAACTGTACATTTGCTCAGACCAGAACATTAAATGGGTGGGCGCCTTGCATTCTGCATTGCCAAACTGATCTAGTGCCCATGCCTTTCTGTGATTTCCTTTTACATTACATGGCTATTCATCTCACAGCTGCATCTTTGTGTGCATTTTCCTCTTTCCGTCTTAGTGCCATTCATTAAAAGGCAGTACTGGGCACATTTATCCCAGGGATAAAAAAAGAACTGAAAATGAACTCTATTGCAAGTTTTTGGACTGTCAGATTGATAAATTGATATGAAAATAATGATTTGTGGCTAGTTCAATGGGCAGCCCACCTAAAAGCAAGAAAACCGGTACGTTCCTGAAATCGGCAGAGTTCCACTCCCTAACCTGGCAGGAAATGGCAGCAGACCACAGGTGCAATTTGAGGGTGGATATCTGGGACCATCACCTCTGTAGGAGAGTAATTGCAGTGACAGGTGTTAGACAGTTGACTCCAATGGGATCCTCCCCATGGACGATGACAAAGCCAGACTAAAAGTGAGCTAAAAAAAACTCGCAAGCAGCCAGTCTCATTTGGTGGAACATCACTAATGGACCTTTTTACAGTTGGGTTTTTGTAACCCTTTCATGCACAGACACTTGTAAGCTCGCATCTTATGTTTTTATGTGTAGGTACATGCTTCTTCCTTCTTATATATTAGAGATGCTCTTGGTTGCCATTTTTGCTTCAGCTCAACACTGAATTTTATTTTCCTATTTGAGCATTAAGACGCTATAGCTGGTGTCTTGCTACTTGTTGCTACATGGGCTCATTATGCAAGCTGTGCTCAGTCGTGTAAGTGCACAAGTGCACGGTTCCCTACAAGCGGAAATTACATCAACTCGACCGCCTTTTTTAAACATATACAGAGAACAATT
The DNA here is from genome assembly GCA_019775955.2 of Pollimyrus isidori. Lineage (NCBI taxonomy): Eukaryota > Metazoa > Chordata > Actinopteri > Osteoglossiformes > Mormyridae > Pollimyrus > Pollimyrus isidori. The sequence goes on along the minus strand of JABFDZ020000040.1, from coordinate 1,329,300 downwards.
TCACTTGTCTATTTTGGAAGGGGTACTTTCCAAACAAAGCGTTTGCATCTATCTATCTAACCATCCGTTTTGCTGCAGGTGCCAGCTAAAGATGTCCTGGACAGGGGGCTCTGCCCAAGGCTCCCACCCCCTCTGGTGTTTAGGTCTCCTCCACCGCCATTAGATCTAAATTACCACTAGGTGGTGATCAGTTGATAGCTCAGCTCCTCTCTTTATCCAAGCGACCAAAACATGTGGACACGGGTCTGATGACACTGATACAAAATCGATCATTAGTCTGAGGCCTAGGGTGCTCTGGTAACAGGTACACTTATGAACACCGTACTGTTCGACCATGATGTTTGTTATGGACAAGCTGTGGTTTAGCACAGAAATCCAACAACTAATCATTGCCCGCATTCTGAATAGGCCTGGTCGTTCCACCCAATCAGATCCTTCCTGGCTTCACTGTCATTACCCATGTGAGCATTAAAGTCTATGCCCAGCCAGGCCTCATGGGTAGAGACCTGGCCGTCAGGCACTCGCCTTCAAGTGCCACCACCGCAGTCTTGGCCCCAGTCTCCCCAATCCAGGCGGGGTAACAATGTCCATTATATTGTTCATCACAATGAAGGTTTTCTGAATCGCACTTTGTCTGGTCGCTCACCTAGGACCAATTTGCCTTTGAGAGACCCCACCGGGAGTGACCGCCCACGGCAGTCTAGGATTATAGGATTATAGGGGCACACAAACCCCTCCAGCACGATGAGGCGGGCATTCATGGAGGGGATTCAGTGTGTCTGCATTGCAATCTAAATGCCGCATCAGATCACCTCTCTAAATGGGCAGAAAAAAGAAAAGGAAAATCACTGTACTCGTGTTGGTTCACGCCTCCTAAGCATATTGAGCTATAGTGGGTTAGAACGGCTCATTATTTGGGGTAATTTGTCACGACGCAGTATGTGACCATCGGTTACAGATCCAGATCTGTCCATTAAGACAAGGAGGAACATAAAGCACATAATGTGATTAATAATATATCATTTACAACAATAATGATAGAATAGAAAATTACAGAACATTATTCTTGATTCGGAGCTCCATGACCCTGAGAATCCTGCCAAAAGATTTCAGTTAGAGCTCAGCAGACATCATTTTAGTTAATTACTGCATCAGTCACAGCCCCCTCGCTGTTGTCTGCTATTAGCCTTTTCAATTTAAGCTCTTCATGTTCATTTAAAGAGTCATGAGTCTCTAGCTTAAAAGAAAACACACATATGTGTCACCAAATATTTTTCTCAATGCGACATAGATATTGAAAGTGTTACAGATCTGTATCGGAATAATCAAGCATCTATCAGGATAGATACTTCTGCCAGAGAGATGATGACTTACCAAAATGAGTGTGTAGTTAAATGTGAATAGGTTAAAATCAATGAATGCTTATAATCAGAAGAAATTCAAGGTTCGACAGGATCTGAAAGGCTTAATGCTGCAGGCTGCAGATTTTCTTGAACACATGTCTGCCCTCTAGTGTCCAGTGGCATGACTTACCGGGTGCACAAAATCAGTGTAAACTGGGAAAAAGGCCTTTTTTTGCGACCCTTCCACCTGATAGCGCTGAAAAAAGGTCTGATGTTTGCATGCATAAGACATCAGCAACAGTACACTGGCACCGGCTCAGAGAACCCCAGGTATCGTTTTACAGAAAGTCCTCCGGTTCTCAGGACTGACAGAGAGCTGCCAGCCGAGCAGAGGTGTGCAGAACATACTGCTCCATTGCATATCATCATAGAACTGGGTCGTGCATCCGCCGCACAGCGGGGGCTACCCAAGGCGGGGGCGCCCATAGGTAACATAGGCGACTGCCCGGGGCACCATGTGATTAACAGACAAGTGAAAAAATAAGTGATATCACCAATCTTTATATTAGTTTTAATATTTCAGTAATTTTCTTGTGAAACAGGCCAGCTGTTGTGAAACTAGTCAGCAGCCAGAAACCCTGCGCGACTGAAATTTGTTTAATATAAATGAACTGTCAGAGTTTGTTTCTTGATGCTGGAGGGGGCAGCGGCTCGGCAGAATATTGCCAATGAAGCCAGAACACCTCAGGGCAGCCCGGGGGCTGCTATCCCCTCTCGTGTCATTACAGCACAGTAAAGGAGTGCTGAGAAAATGTCGGGCAGGTAGATCTATGAATAACAGTTTCCTTGGTTTCTCTCATAACGATCGTTCAGGGAGACTGGGCGGGCAGCATAACACAGGCATTTAAACATCCATTGAATAAAATGCCATTTAAATCATCCATAAAACGAACTGCTAGATGATGGGCCCTTAAAGTTATTTAATTTTACCATGATTTTTTATACACACGCTCCTCTACTTACGAATGAGTTACGTTCCGAATGGCCGTTTGTAGCTTGAAATGTTCGTCGTTATTCGACATCATTTTATATGGAGGACTAGACATGACATAATTATAAATAAATAAATGTGTGAATAAATAAGTAAATACTGAAATAAATAAATACAGTTTGGCCATGAAAACTGCTAAATGTATTCCTATATTTGTTTATTAACGTATTTAAATATATATGAATTTCCACATTGTCAACAGGAAATGGGAGCCCAAGGAACACAAGTTAGACTCACAGTCCTCTTCGTTCGTATGTCTGAAAATTCGTATGTTGAAAGTTCATAAGTAGAGGAGCGTCTGTGTTAGAAGAAACCATTTAAGCTAAGTCTACATACACCATAAACATCTGCTGTGAGAATGATCACTGGTGCTGCCTTTCTTTGGACGTACAATGTCCTCCATCATCTGAACAGAGAATTTACTGATCTGATGCAGTAACCATCCTGAATTGTAAAGGCTGATAGATATCGTTGACATTCTCTTGTATCATATTCAATTTTTGCCTTACTTCTTAGTAATTGATGAATGGGACAAACACATCCCCCATGAAGTATCCATCCAGTTTCTGTTAATGCTTATCCTATTCACTGCGCTGGGGGGGTTTGGAGACTATACTAGAGGCTATGGGTGGAAGGCAGGTAATGACCCAGGATGGGGTGCCAACCCATTGCAGGACACACACACACACACACACATGTGGGAACTCCAATTCATGTTAGTATGTTTTTGGACTGTGGGGAGGAACTATTGCTAACCACCGCACCCCCCCCCCCGAACAATATGTCGCTATGTCTAACAACCTTGGTGACTTTTACGTGTTTGAATTCAAAAGTCCAAAATGCAAGGTGATATATTTCAGTCGTCAGAATCACAAATTAAGGACCCCATCTAGCAACAATTACAGTATTATTTTAAGGGGCTCCAGGTATCTGATGGTATTAAAGCATCAGCCCAGAACCAGATCCAGCCTGGAATGCTTCCTACACACGTCCCTCTGATCTTTGGACCCTCCTGCCGTGTTTCCGGATTTCGTTACCTTAGGGGCTGAGATCCGATCCAGCGAATGGAAAACAAGAAGAAGGCAAGGAAACCAAAGCCTGCAGGCATCTTGATGGGGATTGAAAGGCGACCGAATTGTTATGGACATTTAGATTACCTCTTTTTTTTCGCTAATAAGGAAGGGGAAACGACTCAGTGGATTTAATAACGTGGGCAGTTACTCTACGTTTACCAGTGCACCATTGTCCAAAGGCACGTTCTGCTCTTGTTTTAAACCCAGTAAATGGTGGAAGTGGAAGAGATATCATCTGATGTGGCATGACAGTTTCTGGTACCTGGGGTTGACCTCTGGATCTCCCTAAACTTAAAGAGAGAAAACCCTTCCTCCTCCCAGCTCCTTTCTCCTGCACCAGATCAAGATGCATTTCTGGATTCTCCCTGCACGCTGAGCCGCCGCATGCCGATGCGTATCCTGTCAGGTCCCTATGCTTATCTGTTACACAGATCTTCATGCGGCTACACTGGTCCTCCTCACCGTCTTCCCTTCTCGCCGTTCTGTCGTCTGGCCCCCCTCTGACCGGTCATGTGGCACCCCCAGAGTCCCCCTCCCGGCTTGACACAGAGACCCCTCGCGTGTCAGTCCTCGAGGTGTGCCTGTCACATGTCCAATTATACCACTCCGCCCTCTGTCCACTGCAGGAGCTGAGAAGCACCAGAATAAAAACAGCTGTAAGAAGAACAGGGTGATTCTGACACGGGGGAGGTTGGGTGCTGCGACTGAGAGGAACCAGGAGACACAAACAGACCGTTTATGTCCATTTTCCCAGCAAACATTTATTGATATTGGAGCATACTATGAGACAGCAATCTTAATTTTAAGTGTTTATTTTTACAGCAAAGCTCTAGTTTCAGACAGATAGATATATAAATACAGAAATACTACCATATGAAAGGATCGCATAGATGTGTGCCCGGATTTAAGTCTAGCAGAGCTAATCGAAATTTGAGCTCCACACTGTGGTGGATTTAGCTATACTGCAGTCTAATGGTAGACATTCCTCATGTAAGCAATAGTTCTGACATACGGATTGTAAGTTTTTTTGTCATAAAAGAAGTCAGACAATAAAAATAGTACAATGATGCCTCTCCGAGATCGAGGGGACGGGTACGGTGTGCTGTTTGCAGTGAATGGGCCCTGCTGTCTGTAAATATACAGCGGTCTTGGCTTTTTGCGTTACATGGCTGTTGTGACAGACGGACCCTTTAGGCAGCTCTTCTATCCGCCTCTGAAAGCCCACGTTCTGTGCTGTGAGATTCCCTCTCTGCAGTGTAAGTCTCCCTTTTAAAATCCTGCTGAGTGTATTCCAGAAGTTCATTGTTGTGTGTGTGTGTGTGCGTGTGTGCGTGTGTGTCAGTGCACTCGCACACTGTATCGTGAGCTGCACTGCTGAGCTGCGCACTGAACTCCTGAGGGAAAGTCGGAAGCTAATCGCTCAACGAATCGCAGAATAAAAAAACAAAAAGAATGCAGGTTGTGCAATATCCCATGATTTGGCTGCACAATGGAGGCAAGGTCCCCCGTGGGGAGGGGGGGGGGGAGAGATTGAGCTGAGCAGGGTAGGGGAAGAGCCTACACAGTGTTGCTGGTAAATCCATCAGAAGGTGAGCATCGTGCAGCACCGATGACCAGCTCTCTGTCGGGGTTACTGAACGCAGCCTTCAGTCGTCTATGGAGAGAGTTGAGATGGTGGTGTTGTTGGCCTCGCTGGCAAGGGAGGCGGAGGTGCCCGTGGCGGAGGTGCCCTGGGGCTTCGCCCTGGGCCTCATCACCTCCTCTGTGTTCCTCTCGGGCTTCACCAGCAGGACGTAGCACTTGGGCAGGAAGACGCAGGCCAGCAGCCCGAAGCTGGAGGCCAGGATGGCGAAGATCTGCACGGCCACCATGAACTTGCCGCGCGTGCTGAGGTAGGCGGGGACGAAGGAGATCCAGACGATGAAGAAGACCAGCATGCCGAAGGTGATGCACTTGGCCTCGCTGAAGTGGTCCTCCAGCTTACGGGCCACGAAGGCGAAGGCGAAGGCCAGCAGCGCTAAAGCCATGTCGTAGGCGAAGACGGCGCAGATGAAGACCACGGAGCCCACGTCACACTCCAGGATGATCTTGATATTCTGGGCCGCCGTGTTCTTCACCGGGTGCGGGGGCAGCAACAGCAGCCACACCGTGCAGGCCACAGCTTGGATCAAGGTGAACACCACCACCATGGCCCTCTGGTGGACAGGCTGGAGGGCATCGCCATCCTTCTCCGGATCCTTCTTGGGCGCGGCGGGCACAACGGGCGCGGCGGGTGAGGCTGGTGCCTCCGGTGAGGCCGGCGTGTCAGATGCGGCGGCCGCGGCGGCCTTAGCCTTGGCGGCCTTAGCGGCCTTGAGGGCGACGGCGCGCAGCATGAGCACCGCGGACTTCGCCATGAGGGAGGACAGGCAGAGCGCAAAGCCCAAGGCCAGAGCCACCTGGCTGCTCATGCAGGACCAGGGCTGCGGCTTCCCCAGGAACACGACGGAGCTCAGGAACGTGACCACCAGCGAGAAGAGCAGCGACACGCTCAGCGCCGGGTCGTTGGCCCTGCCCAGGGGCGTGTTCACGTGCATCAGGAACAGCACGGCCACCGTGATGGTGGCCAAGGCCCCGAAAGCCGCAATCACAATCAGGGTGATGCCCAGCGGCTCCCCGAAGTCCAGGAACTCGATGATCTTGGGCACACAGGTATCGCGGTTGGCGTTGGACCAGTAATCCTCACTGCACTGGATGCACTCCCTGGAGTCTGAGAAGCAGACAGGAAAATCCAAACATAAGTCAACCCCGTGACTTAATACCAGAGAAACTCTTTACTTGACAAACGGCCCGTATTGCTTAAATTCTCCTAATCCATGGTTCTTCAAATCTGGACCTCGATTCCAAATCCAGGCCATGTTTTCAGATCTCGCAGGTAGTTAGTTTAATAATGAATGATTCTGATTGGTTAGAGGCGTCACACCTGACAGACAGGTAAAGGAAGGCTGGGAAACCAGCAGGGCTTGGACTCTGAGGACCGTGAGTTGAACAGCCCTGTCTCTATCCCGTCTAAATACACCACCCTCCACTGTCGGGAGCATCACGGCGCTCACCTGTCATGTTGCTAATCTCGCCGTCTGCGCAGGGGATGCAGTCGAAGCAGCAGACGGGCTCGCCCTGCCGGATGCCTTTCCTGGTTCCAGGCTGGCAGCTTTCACTGCATACTGAGCGGGGGGTCTGCAGAAGAGAGGCACCACGGAAAACTCAATACAGCCTGCATATCTATAATCCACAGAATGAGTCAAGACGTGGGAAGGGTCTCATTGAAACCCCCTCCCCCAAATTCATTTTAAGGATGACTAAAATTGCATTTCATTCAATGGATGTTTAATTAGTCCAAATGCCTGCGTTATTTTACCGTCCAAGTTTTCCTGAACGATCATTATTAGGAAAATTAATTGTTTAGATTAATTGACCAATCTATATAATCGTCGATAAATTAATCAATAGAAACATAGTTGTTAGTGGCAGCCCTAGTGGAGATTCCTATAGGTATTCTGGTTTCCCCACAGTCCAAAAACCTGCCAAGGCCAATTGGAGTTGCTAAATTACAATTGTAAGTGTGTATGGAGTGCCATAGTGCCACTACTGGGTTGTTCCCCACTTTATATCCATAGCCTTTGGGATGGGCTTTGGAACCCCGTGACCCTAAATACAACAAGAGGTTTTAGAAAACGGATGGAAGAACAGGGCACCTGCAGAGCATTGTTGCTCCAGACAATAGACTCATTGTTGATGGTCAGCCTGGCCCCCGGGGGCGCTGTGCCATTGTAATGGCCGACCTGGACGAAGGAGATGTGGCCATCTCCATTCGCCTGCCAGTTGATGATATCGTATTCCCCGTTGACCTCGCCGTCATTGAAGAAGACGTACTCCCCTGTGTGTGGAACATTGAATCTCAGATTCTTCAGGTAGTACATCAGCTGGAGAGGAAAGGACAAGATAACACAGCAATCTGTCATTGGCAAGGAAGGCCCAGGTGTGGTCCAATCCAATCAGACATAGCTGAATGAACTCTCACCTGCCATGGCTCAAATGTCGTGATGTTAGCACAGCTGTTGCCCTCGAATGGACCATTGCCCGGAGCGCAGTCCTCTAGCTGGTGCAGAGCCTGCGCCACAGCGTACACGGCCTTGTAGACACTATAGGTGAAGCGCAGCTGTGAAATGTCCATGTATGTGTTGTTAATGGCGTCCAGGGACTCCTGACCTGTGCACAGCTTCGTGGAAGAGGTGATGGACCTGGCGAGGGAGAGGTTTCCCGCCCACAGGCTGCCCCGTGCACTTGGGGCCTTGCTCTTGTCCAGCGTGCAGTTGAAAGCCAACTCCCAGAACTCCTCTGTCAGTGAGTTGTCGTGGGGGTCGATCTCACTGAGGTGCTGACGCAGCCCTGGGATGTCAGCCCTGCGGATGCCGAAGCCCAGGGTTCCACCCAGAACGCCGTGGACCCCGGGCCGAGCGATGAGGGCAGAGGTGATCCAGGCCTCGCTGGCCACCCACGTGCGGTTGGTGATGTTGTGTCGCTGGAGCTCTAAGACCAGCGGGCTCAGGTCCACATCAGAAGAGAACACCACGATGATGTTGGCGGTGGACGCCTTGACGGTCTCCACGATTCGCTGGATGGCCTCGGGAGAGCGGACCTTGGGCAGCGTCTCGGAGAAGGAGATGCACACCCCAGCCTCCTCTACCTCTTCCTTGAAAGCTTTGATGCCGTACTTGCCGTAGTCGTCGTCCGCAGCGATTGTGCCCACCCAGGTCCAGCCGAATCGCAGAACCAGTTGGGCCATGGCTCTGGACTGGTGGATGTCACTGGGGATGGTCCGCAAGAACGTGGGGAACTGGAAGCGGCTCTCCAGAACAGAGCAGGATGATTCGTAACTGACCTGAAAAAGGGGGGGTTGACAAATTTAAAAGCAATAAATCTCTTTTTTTAATTTGCCTAATAAATATGACCTTCATTCGTCATTGTGGATTAAACTGAAAAGTGAATGCAGACTAACTTCTGATGGACATAACAATGTCTGTTGCCTTGGTTTAAGGTACCTGCGGGAAGTAGTACAGGCCTAGAATTCGGGCGGTGGCGATAGAGAGGTCAGACCCACCGGCACCCACAAGTGCCGCCAGTGGGGACCCTGTGCCACATCGGTAGTTGGGCACAGCCTCATCCTGTCCAGTCAAGTACGTAAGTGTGCCCTCAACTGCCTTGGAGATTGTAAAGCATGAATCGTAAATGACATAGCCGAGGTCTGTTCGGGGAAGTATGTCGTCGTTCTTGTTAATTTCATCGATGGCGAAGAGCATCGTTTGAGCCCAGCGGAATGTTCTGAAATTAAACCTGCGGAGAGAAAGCGCAGAGGAGGCTTCAAGCTTAATACGGAAGAGTGTCCCCTAGAGGGCGACAAATCACGGTTAAAGGCGTGGAAAATGCTCCTGTTCCTTTCACATAAAGCAAAAAGTCAATAAAGACGAAAAGCAATCATTCAAATTAAATTTAACATATTCAGATTAAATGTTTAAATACTAAGGTGTATAAAGTGAGTGGGTGAGAATAGATTCTTCCGGTTTTCGGAGATAAGAGGAAAAAAGTAAGATAAAAGAGTCTTCAATAAAACTGTGCACTTTCACAATTTCTCAAAGCTTTTTACTATCAGCTTATTAAGCCTTTATTGCAAAAGACCTAAGAAAGGGGCATATGAGGAGTGACATCACGGCTGACAGCCTTGCAGTCCATGAGCTTTACACACCTGTAGATGCTGACCCTGGGCTCCTACTGCGTCATGGTTACCAACCTTTCTAAACCCACACCTCCATTTACAAGCTGAGGCAATCCCCCCAAGATTATTACTGGGCGGAGCTTAAGTGAAAAAATAACTTTCCAAATTCCAAATTCATTGGACAGTGGAATGTACACATATATTGTCAGAAAGTCCTGGGAGGAGCTACATGCACATAATTGTAACGACGAATCAGTACCTGGCATCTGAGGTGCTTCCTAATGTAAATGAAGCTGACAGTGACAGAGAATCTAAATTACAACACATACAAAGGAAATGAAAATCCCCATAAAATCAATATATTATTACTCATTGCGCAATTAGTCTGAATATAGTAAAAAAAAAAAAAAATGCTTCAGTGTATAAACAAATGAAATTTTAAATGATTATGGTTTATGGTCCAAAACAAGATTTTGCTAAGAACATTAGAACACTTCATACATGCAGCTCATGCATTATCATATTATTTACTGGTTCTTTATGTCAACCAGTAACACAAAACCAATTCCACAGGCAAGCGCTGAAATCCTCACCCTTCGCATCCGGACGACGTGGGGACGGACGACGTATTGGTGTCGGATGAGATCACACGATAGTGGACAGGGAACATCCCCCCTATGACCACCTTGCTCTTCTCCACGTCCTTGTATCCGTTCAAGTTGAACTTGGCCTTCAGCTTGCAGCTGGATTGCGCCCAGAGGCTCCCGAGAAGGTGCAGGAGCACACACAGCCGGAGGAGAGCAGGGCCTTTCATCTCCACATCCGTGCAGGAAAAGTGCGAGGTGCAGGGCCTGGGGATGGTTCTGAGGCAGAGGGTGATTCTGCAGTAGAGCCTCGCTCAAGCCCCTGTGGATTTCCAGTGTTGCATAAGGCGGTCGTCCCCATATATCAAACCGCAGTACAGCGACGGTAATGAACAGAGCTGGGGATTCCCTGCCAGCCGTTACTGCACCTATTATATTCATAATTAAATTCTGCAAAAATTCGGAGACAGATTTACTCCACAGCCTCCACGGCCGCCAGACCTGACACTCATCTTATTAGATGAATTTACTTTGACCGACATTATAGTCCAGCATTCCTGATTGACCATATGAATTTTAATTAGGCAGATCATGTTATAAAAGCTGTAGCCTGGTTATTGGAAACACAGTAAAAGTCTCCAAGTTTGTTTGACAGTCAGAGCTGGGTTTGAAGCCATGGACAAATGTACTTTGAACTGAATAAATGTGAAAAATGAAAAATGTTTTCTAGTGATGGGGCCAGACAGGCAGCCTGAGATGTCAGCATGTTTATGGACTTTAGGTAATCAGAGGCCAAGATGTCTTTGCTTTGAGAGTCATCGGTATTTAAGGGGACCTAATACCAACATTACTGAACGTTCTACAGGGATTTGTCATTCTTGACGTGATTATAAAGTTGCAAGTACTCCTAAAACTGCTCGTGAATTTTAATAATGGAAGACCTTGTCAAATGTAGTGTAAAGTCATTGTGAGGGCACCTCGACTCTCTGGAGACTGTAATATATCTGTGATTTCACCATTTCACCCACACTTGTTACACCAAGTTAAACCTTGTGAGAATGATAGAGAACAGGAAGTGATTCACTGAGGTAACTTTCAAAGCAGAGTGAATGCGGCAGTAGCAGCTATACCCCCCCCCCCCCCACCCCCATCCACTGACCAGCTGCAGGTCCTGCTCACTGCCACAGAATAGTACCTATAGCATTTATAGAATAGAATGGAATAGAATATAGATCTGTTATGTAGGATATAATATATACATTTTTACAAAGAAATATATTATAGAATACAACTATTGTAATCCATTATATTTATAGTTATGGGATAGCAGCATAGCATAGGTATGTATAGAATAGAATAGAATAGAATAGAATATAATAGAATAGAATATAGATCTCTTAAATAGGATAAAATATCTAAAATATTATAAAGAAATATAATGGAATACAACTATTCTATTCCATTATATATCTTGCTCACAGCCATGGGATAGCAGCAGTAGCATTTATAGAATAGAACAGAATAGAATTAATAGTTATAAAGTGCTAAACAAGTGCATCGATAAACAGGGCTCAGGTTTAATTAAGTCAAAATAGCAGTGTGTTTGTTCAGGCGTGCCGGAGACACTCCTGGGGCTAATCTGCCACTGTGTTCATGTGTCAGCCCTGTTGGTGCTGTGCATGCCTGCTTCCTCCCTGGGACATTCAGTCCCGCGCCGCCTGCACACCATAACAGATACTGTATCTCATCTGAGCTCCGGGCTGTTGTCGGAACGCTCAACTTGTCGCCACTTGTCCTTCAATCTCCCGCCGCAACGACAGCTGAGCCCCGGCGTGGGAGACGCACTGAGGATGAGCCAGCCGCGCACGTCTCCTCTCCCAATTAGGCTCGCTACGGAGAGGCTTAACGAGCCTCTGCTCTAATTAAACACTCACCCTGGGCCAAAATATCTTCCATAGGGTTATATCACATGATCTGGATCTGGGTATGTGGCTTCGAACACAGTTATAGTTTGAGTAGTAACATAACATGACATAAGGTTTTTTTTAATTAATAAATCACGTTATATTATGAAAATTTGTATTATGGGGCTTATTCTGGAAGTGCATAAGACATAGTAATGTGTGACAGGCATCTGTCCGTCGCAGAACATTTGTACACACACACACTCGCACACACACACACACACCCCAAGTCACAGACACAGTAACTGGGAAATGGATGATATGCAGACACTAATGTCGATACGTATAGCAAAGTCGAGAAGTGTGTGTGCCTGTATTACATTGATCCCGTCCTGCTGTGTGGCGGTAATGGGCCCCCAGCTTTTGAGAGTCGGGCTGATCTGCTTGCTTCTATTCAGCTGCACTCCAGCTGTGAAAAGCCCAAGGTGGGCGAACCTCCACAGAACCCTGCTGTGTGCTGCGGCTGTGTAGCAGAGACATTCACGTCTGTTAGTTACTGTCCCCATAAAATACCCTTGGGCTGCTGGACGTATATTGTTGAAATGATAATAAAGAAACCTTGAACCTTGTTCCCGGTTTGGACTGATGATAGCCCACTGGCTCGAGCGCCATACGTTCCCAGTTTGGACTGATGATAGCCCACTGGCTCGAGCGCCATACGTTCCCAGTTTGGACTGATGATAGCCCACTGACTCGAGCGCCATACGTTCCCAGTTTGGACTGATGATAGCCCACTGGCTCGAGGGCAATACATTCCCGGTTTGGACTGATGATAGGTCACTGGCTCGAGGGCTATACGTTTTCGGTTTGGACTGATGATAGCCCACTGGCTCGAGGGCTATACGTTCCCAATGTGGACTGATGATAGCTCATTGGCTCGAGGGCTATACACTTTCGGTTTGGACTGATGATAGCCCAGTGACTCGAGGGCTATACGTTCCCAGTTTGGACTGATGATAGCCCACTGGCTCACATTATGACAAAGCCAGGGCTTGTCTGACATTAACAGTGATGCATGGCTAAATTATGAAGTTCCAACATTGGCATCATAAAGTGCCAGGTCCACAAAACATAACTACTAATGCTCATATCTCTCCCAACAGGGTTTCTGGCAAGGTCTGGGGTTTCCTACTTCAGGATCCATATCATCAGCTACTGTCGGAACATGCGTGATATCTGGTGCTTTCAGAAAGCCTGTTACCCAGCTGATATACACTATGTTGAGGCAGGGCCTTGGTAAGGGTGAAGTAGGCATCGTCTGGAACACGTAAGGGTCAGTGTTTGGGGCTATATAACGTTTGTAGCCACTCCGTGTTCAACTCATTGTGTTTGGGTTTTATTCAACTTTAAACATTATGTTTTCTGTATTATAAGGATAAGGGTCAGAGTGCCTTCATATAAAAGGGGATCATTTTTTTCTTTAACCACCTTGGTGTTTGACATATATCTATTTATTTGTTTATTGGGAATATAATATTCACAGATCCTATGGAATGTATATAGGCATCCTGCAGTCTGGGTTTGGTATGTGTGTGTGTGGCTAGTGCTGTTTTCTACTCATTAGTCCAGAACAGTTATGGCCAGTCTTATCTGCATAGGGCCGGTGTGGATGTAGGTTTTTGGGGTGACCTTTAGGTCAGCTGTCCAAACACAGGTGTGAGGACTCGTCAGCCAATCAGTCCTCTAATTATGGAATCGCAGTGAAAACCCGCACACAAAGCAGCCCTGGTGGAGAATAAAGGACATTGCTCTGTGGTGGCCCTCCTGTTTGTGGTGGCCCTCCTGTCTGTGGTGGCCCTCCTGTCTGTGGTAAACTCTGTTTATATTGTTTCTGATTTTCATGATATTTCAGTGTTCAGTGAAATTTTACCGCAGTGAGAGGAGTAGCAAAGAAGTGTAAGTGTATGTATTTCAATGTTAGTGTCATCTTCATGGCGGTAATTTGCCCCACGCTTCTGTGGGTCGGGGCACAGACTACTCTGTGTTCTGCTCTCTTCCATGTAGCTGTACTCCACTTGTTGAAAACCTGAAAGAATGCAATTGTGATACTTTATTAATCCCCATGGATCTCTTCGCTCCATGTAGGTGTTAGCAAGCTTCGGGGGTTGGTCACAGTGAAGGGGCAGCCACCTTGCACTGTCCAGGGAGCTCAGGGGTTCATGGGCACGTGATGGAGACATTCCCGTATTACAGATAAAACACATGTTCAGCAATCTGGCTCAAAGTGATAAAAAAAATCTATGATTCATCATTTATTACATAACAGATGTGCGCGGAAGGCAGAAACTTTTTAGTACAAAGCAATAAACTTTTAGGCCTCGTGAGTTACACCGGTATCAGTGTGACCTACTGACGCACGAGGACACCGGCATCACACCGCTTCGGAGTAGAGACGGCTAATTCACGGTTACCTTCATCAAAATGTCCACTAGTGGGAGCCCTTGTAATACATATGAACACTAATTTATACTTTTATTTGGAATAAGCAGTGATCGCCTTAATGACTGATCAAATCACACATTAAATTAATTTAAAGGGGACGGATAGTGGGGCAGCTCCGACACCATCATCAAATTTGCAGACGACACCACCATCGTCGGCGAGTCGGCATACGGGGCAGAGGTGAGAGCCCTGACATCGTGGCGCCGCGACAACAACCTGCTGCTCAACGTCAGCAAGACCAAGGAGCTCGTGGTAGATTACAGGAGACTGCAGGGTGGAGGCCACACCCCCATCCACATCGAGGGAGCATAGGTGGAGAGAGTCAGCTGCTTCAGATTCCTAGGCATCAACATCTGAGTTGGTCACACCGAGTTGGCGTGATCAAGAGGGCAGCAAGACAGCGGTTCTACTCTTTCTACGGCGCCTGAGAAGATTCGGCGTGGATTCCAGAATCCTCACAAACTTCCAGAGTGTTCTGTCCGGCTGCGCCACCACCTGGTTTGACAGCTGTAACGCTCTGGACGGCAAAGCTCTGCAGAGGGTGGTGAGGTTAGAACAGCGCATCACCAGGACTGAACTGCCAGCCATGCCGGACCTCTACAGAGAGCGCTGTAGGGGGAAGACACAGCGGATCCTCTCTGATCCCAGCCATGCCGGACCTCTACAGAGAGCGCTGTGGGAGAAAGACACAGCGGATCCTCTCTGATCCCAGCCATGCCGGACCTCTACAGAGAGCGCTGTGGGAGGAAGACACAGCGGATCCTCTCTGATCCCAGCCATGCTGGACCTTTACAGAGAGCGCTGTGGGAGGAAGACACAGCGGATCCTCTCTGATCCCAGCCATGCCAGACCTCTACAGACAGCGCTGTGGGAGGAAGACACAGCGGATCCTCTCTGATCCCAGCCATGCCGGACCTCTACAGAGAGCGCTGTGGGAGGAAGACACAGCGGATCCTCTCTGATCCCAGCCATGCCGGACCTCTACAGAGAGTGCTGTGGGAGGAAGTCCCAGCGGATCCTCTTTGATCCCAGCCATGCCGGACCTCTACAGAGAGTGCTGTGGGAGGAAGACCCAGCGGATCCTCTTTGATCCCAGCCATGCCGGACCTCTACAGAGAGCGCTGTGGGAGGAAGACACAGCGGATCCTCTCTGATCCCAGCCAT
>JABFDZ020000040.1:1290297-1306226 GCA_019775955.2 Pollimyrus isidori | reverse complement strand
CATGGCAGAAATGTAAAGCGCATTGAGACAATGTAATGTTGTGATAATGCGCTATATAAATAAAATTGCATTGCAATCGCATTGCTATTAGAAACATGCATAAGGCACTGTTCCATACGGTTATACACCTTGTTTAAAGCACTTTTGAGGCATAAGTGACGAATGCTTGAAATGCCCCACAATTTTTCTCCCAGTGCAACACTGGTCACTTACACTTCGCTGAGATGGCAGCCCCTCGTGTATCACGCTGCAGCGAGTGTGCAAACCAGCGACTCCCATATCGCCCAGTGCTCTCTTCATACTACTTGCATTGTCTTGCATTAATGGGTGTGGTTTATTTAGCAGGACGTTCCACCCAACGCTGAATCCACGCTCTCATGACTTCGTAAAAAACAAAAATTGCAAAACTGCCGTGCTACCATGCTTGTTAGTTTGCCTTGCGAGTACGCAAGTCACCTTTGCCATCACCACACTGGTTCCTGCACTGCGGAGGGTTCGCACGTGATGTCACAGCGAGTGAAAGTCACCGCGCTCACGCCCACCGAATGAGAGGAGGCCTGAGTGGCAGCACCAGGGTTCAGCCTGAATGCTGCAAAGGAGGCATCCGAAATAGCAAGGAGCGGCCGTGCGACTGCTTCCTGCAAATCAGTTTAATGAGAAATAAGGGCTCTCCGTTTACAGACTGGGGAAGATGCTGGTGCAGAAGGCAGTGCTGTTCCTCGGCAACCAGATGGTTGCCGGTTCGAGCCCCGCTTCCTCCTGACCCCATCAAAGTGTCCTTGAGCAAGACGCTGAACCCCAAATTGCTCCCGGTGTGCAGGTTGGCACCTTGCATGGCAGCCTCTGCCACCGGTGTGTGGATGGGTGAATGTGAGGCATGTATTGTAAAGCGCTTTGAGTACTCGGAAGAGTAGAAAAGCGCTATATAAATGCAGTCCATTTACAGACTGCTCAAAACCAAATAAGTATCAGCTGTTGACTGGTCACATATTGCCGATACCCGAACCGTCCAATTAGGTATGGATCGGTGCCGCAGAATATCGAATTAGTGCACCTCAAATTATATGTGCCTCGTCAATCTGGACCAGAGGCAGTAAAGATCTTAAGCCCTTTAGCTATACATTATTTTGAGTCATATCACCAGTGAGGCATACGGCTCAAATGGCAATACTGAGATACGAATGTCAGCAGCAAAATACGGTTCACTGTGGAGGTCATTCAAAATTCAGGGTTGTTTCAAATGTGATCATCTTCACATAATGTGCTAACGACACTATTTCCTAGGTTTCAGAGATTAATCCCAAATCCAGAAAAATCATTGTACACTCAGTGGGGCATATTTCCCCAAAATGTGCACAGAACATCACGTGACTCGCAAACGTTCCATTTAGTTGCTGACATTCTTCTCAGTGAAGCAACCCGCAAAACCTGAAGTGGGAGGTGAAGTGTACAAAGAGAATAAGCTCAGCATTTTGTAAGCGCTTCCTCGTCTCATGAAATTACGGCGCAGGGGTTCTGGCGCCTCACCTGAATCCCTGTTCTTGGAGAGCGAAGGCCGGTGTCTCCAGGGGCAGGATCTCCGAGTGCACGCACAGCTCCCTCACGCGTCGGTCGATCACTTTCCCGTATTGCGCGCCGGCATCCAGGATCGCCACGGCGCCCTCGAAGCGGCCAGAGCCATCCTTTGATTCGGCATTAATCTGCCGTGTGATAATGCAAAGACAGAATAAGGGTTTAAAAAAAAAAAACCTCTTCGATTGAATTGGCATGCCCAACACCAACCATGCCTGATCTCAGCCCAGACTATTATGACTAGTTTATTCGGGAGTCCTGCGAGACTTCGGGTGACGTTTATAAAATCTGGGTTGATATAAATTCACGCAGAAATAGATTCACATTGGCGTTTCCCATGCATTTCGGTTTCAACTACAGTGATAACTTCTGTCATTTATAGAGCACCCATGATGATCCAAAGCAATAGGTTTGGGAATCAGGGAAAATCATTCTGATGTCGGGTATCCCGACATCACTACCCCGGTTTGAATCGCACTCAGCACTTACAAATGTCACACACGTGCATTTCAACGTTGGTTTAAAAAGAGCACAGCGCGAAAATTACTTTTTTTCCTTTATAGACCCGTCTGGCAGCAGCGCGCCACAGGGAGACGGGACAGTCTGCCGCACACGTGGGAAGCCCCAAAGGTGCCTCTGTCTGCGGGACGGTCTGCTGACGCACCGGTGAACTGTTCGACTATAAATGCGATCACTAAACAAAAAACACACTACTAACTTTAGAGCTGCAGCTGAGAGTGGGGGTAGACCGCTACTAGCCCACCACGCAAGTTGCACGGATGGGGGGGCCTATGCGAGGACGCTGTCCGCCGACCGGCCAGCTGCACGCCCCGCCTAACATGCCTTTCCCGGCAAAGCCAATCGGAGTCGCAGCGTTACTATAACACGCCATAAAGTCGGCAACCGCGATTCGTTAAGCAAAACAACACACGCGGCGCGCTTATAACCGCGGTCACGCCGGGGGATCTAACCTTGCCCGCCACGCCATCAAGCTCAGCACGCCACAGCCAGCCTGGACTCGAGACCGGCCTGCTGCTGCCGCGGGGCACCCGGGGACCGAACGGAGCCACCGACTCGACTCGATTCGCTACCGAGCGCAGTTTTTAAGTCCCTTCCACTGTGTGGAGGCCGTGACCGGGGACTCTCCCAGCGAGCGCGCCCGGTGACAGAGCCTCATGTGCTCGCAGGAGGGCGGATAGAGACGCGCAGGACGCGGTGATCCTCCGCAGACCCGGGGGACCAGCGGCCACCGTGCTGACCTTGGATTCGCCGTTGCACAGAGCCATAACTGGCTGCCTGGACCCTTTTCCGTGTCGCACAAGTGATTGAAGACCATCCGTTTGTGCCGCGAGCGTGAGTCTGACTCGGCGTTTCCCAGAATGCCGCGTGACTCCGGCCGTGACTCCGCGCGCTGCATGCAGAAGCAGCCACGAGCGGGGAGGGAGGAGCCTCGCGCGAGGTCGCCTGGTGGGGAAAGTGCGCTTATCCCACGCGAAGCGAATTAAACTCCGCAGCGCCGGTCATTTGACTGCTGAGATCCTTGGTTAAGGTGATTAGGAGCACGCTCGGCCCTTCTGACCTCGGTTTACACAGAGAGATGACGCCGTTACAGTAGATTTCCCGTATTTTATCATTTTGGTGTGTGTTTTGGGAAAATACAAAAGAATGTTTTGAAAACTTGTTCAACACAATTTAAGATTGCGTGCCACGATTCTGTTATCACGCTGCACCGAACAGTGCTTGTGTTCCTCATATCGCACGCTTGAAGGTGTTTTTATTTCTGACTGTACTGAGAAGAGGGGGAATAAATGCTCACTGTCACGTGTCGCTAATATCCCTGGGTTTTCGTACTCGGTGGTTTTGCAATTTGGACCGTGTTGAACCCCGTTTGACCTCTTATTCACCTGCATTGAATGCCTCTGATCCGGGACTGACACGATGCTCCGCTTTCTGGTTTATTAGGGCCAAAGGCAGCCGCATTCTTTTTACGGATACAAAATTCAACAACATCCAAGGAATCTTTTGTTTTAAACTGTGGATTACAAGTAATGTACGGATGTGTTCAGATATGATCGGAGTCTGCATCTGAACACGAAGAAGTTGAAACAGAAGATATGGTACAACCCGATATGTTATAACTTAAGTTTAGAGACCCTTTATGGACATCTTGAACAATATACAGTACTGACCATACGAGAATCGCCATCTAATGATGAAGAGTAGAATCAAATCGTCGTTTTTTTTAAAATCTACCATCGATGTTTCCAGTCACTTGCTCAACACAACTTTTTTAAAGCTCTTTAAAAAGGGCTTATGTCTGGGGATAGTAATACAACTACCACAACTGTGTCAGATGGATTTTAAAGCATGACCAGTCACATGCCACACGAGCCCTTAACCCAATCCGCATGGCTCTGATCCAGTCTACCGACAAGCGTACAGTTCTTGATTAACTGAAAAAATGATCACTTGAAGGAGGTTTGGCCTTAATCCACATAGCCACGAATAGGCCTACAGACCTGCACAATCCGCTAATTGTCGCGGCTGGATTATTTGAAGTTGCTCACGAACACAGTGTTAAGTGTTAACCACAGGTTACGAAGTTTCTGCCCCGCGATCCAAACCATAGAATGAGTACCAGGAGATTTAAAATAATCGCTGAAAAACACAAATACACTGTTTTAAATAGGTAGTGTAACACAAGATTTACGCCTAAAACAACAGCAGGGTTCACCTTCAATTTTACGTAGGCCTACATCATTCGAATAGTTAAAGACGAGAGTGAGATGGAAAACACATAATCTATTAAAAGTTAATATACTGCCACCAGAAACAACTCGGGCAGCTGGACGACAATCCATGTTCTTTAACAATGGCTTTCGTGAGTCGTTACAATGGGTTCAAGATGTATTATTGGCCATATGTGCAAAGTACATTAGAATGGGTATACTCATCTAGTACAACTAACATACCATTCCATATGCGCATTTCACATATATTAAAATAACTGCATTTTAATTTATTAGACATATTAATAAATATTTAATAGATGCATTCATCTTTTTGTGCATAGTGATTTTGTATTTCTGTAATATATTGCATTGTGTAGCCTAGTACCTATTGTACGTGTACAGTGACGATATGAAGGCATTCTATTCTATTCTAATCGCACAGAGATGTACAGGCAGACGGGCGGTACTGCCGCCGAAACAAGTAACACTCAGACATTACAGTACACCTAAATTGCAGGTGAAAGTGCCACTGCCGTATACGTAGTCCATATTCACCTGCCGGTTATGTCGACAGCTTGAGGGAAGAATCACGGTTTGGATCCTGTTATATAAATCGTTCTTTGTTGTGCCAGCGTAAATGCATGTGTGTTATACCAAATATCTTTATTAAACGACTGATGTGTCCACTGATGTGTCCTAATATAGCAACTACACAAATAAGGTTGTTTAAAAACATACCATCATAGCCCATACCTTGGTACCGGCAATTACATTTAGATCTTACCTTCAAAGACTGATATTTCATTTAAAATGTTGGCTCCAGTACACATTGTGGTACATAAGATTATTATAGAAAATAACAGCTGCTAGGAAACCAGGAACATAGAGGTAAGGTAACAATGATATCAGAACTTTTATTAATAATGTATACGGGGAATATCTAAATGGTCAACATATCTGATTGGCTGGTTATGATTTAAGAATTAGAATATCCATACCTATTTGTGATAAATTGTGTCAATGGAGTAATTTTCTAATTGTACAAAGTACATACGACGATATAAATATGTTAACTAACTTTTTGTGATCAATTCAAGTCAGCGCATAATATAAAGTTTCTCCCGGAAGCACGTATATTAAGTAACAACAATATAGATTCTACTGAATATGAAATGTAATCAAAGGTTAACGAAGCTAAACTGCCAGTTCTGTACGGGTATCCTACATACAGCTGATTGTCATAGGTACGTCGCACAATTAGATGCTTACTCGCATACCTCCTGCGGTCTGTCAGGGTGTACCCCTGTCTTTTACCCTATGGTTCTCCCTACGATCCCGTCCAGGATATGCGCTTGGAAAGTGCACAGATGAATGGATATTCCCGAGTAGTTCCCATCTTTTGCCTGAGATTTGCTTATTATGGGTCTCTGTTATTGCTATTAGCTAGAGTAGGAACTGACGTGTGAAGCTTTTGGACACGTCAGCTGAAAAGCACGGAAAGCTTTCAATGAGACACACTTAACCGAAACCCATTGGATACATGAGGCTTTGCGAACACGGAAGGGCTTTATTGTGACACACGCACTTGAAGTAATACGGAAGGATTTTGGTGAAACACGTAGTGCTTATATGAAGGGAGGCGCTGATCTGCCGGTCATGACTAGGAATTATAGTTCTTTTAAAGTGCATTGCGGTTTTAAAATACCTAGTTAACGATACGCGGGAGAAATACACACGACGTATATGTAACACTTGTTGTTTGTAGATGTGTGCATCGTTGGTCGGCTTATTTGGTTAATGGGGTTTCCATGAACCATTTCATCGCAAAAGGTACCGTCATGCTGACTAAACGAAATTATCTCACTAACAATCAATTAAGTATCCGGTTTTTTTACGTTCTGTTTATAATGTTTTAGGTTGCCTGATATTTTTCTTCAGTCTGTTTCCTGGAATTCGGTCAATAATCGTGTTTATTTGATTTTATGAGTTGGTAAACTGACTTCATAGTTTACAATCGCCAACAGATAACTCCTGAATATATATGCTAACTGCTACATCTTGCGATAGTCTGTTGGAATGGGACACTTCAGATCCCGTAACCTTTTCAGACTTGCAGCGATATAAAGCTATGTCACGCAACGTTTTATGCTTCACTGGTCATTCAGGGTAAAATAGACGAGTGAACTTCAAAGCAACCTTTAATGCATCATGTCCTATCATTATGAGTACTGTACTATAAAATATACTTTGATTTGAAAATGAAGTTTACAATCCCCTGAATTTTATATTGTAGAATCCTTCACTGCACTGTTGGATTGATGTCCAACCAGAAATCATGGACCTGCCTATATCTGATTCGAGAAAGAATGGTCGGCAGAGGAGGCCAATCATCTCTTGGGAGATGAAGGACGGCGAAGCCATCTACCCATCCACTTTAGAGGTTGAGGAGGAGGCCCTGCTTCAGGCTGCTGAGGATGATGACGGACGACCCAATGGGCACAGGGGTGTGAGGGGAGAACTGGGCAATGTCTGCTTGCTGCTTTTCCTGTATGTTTTACAGGGAATTCCTCTGGGTCTGGCCGGAAGTATACCTCTGATCTTACAGAGTAAGAACGTCAGTTATAAAGACCAGGCCTACTTCAGCTTCGTGTTTTGGCCTTTTAGTCTCAAGCTGCTTTGGGCTCCACTGGTGGATGCCCTGTACCTGCCACGGTTTGGTCGCAGGAAGTCGTGGCTGGTCCCCACCCAGTACCTCCTGGGCTTTTTTATGCTGTACCTATCCGCGAGCGTGGACTCGCTGCTGGAAAGCGACGGCCACAAGCCCCCGGATATCTTCACAATCACGGCCGTGTTTTTCATGCTGGCCTTCCTGGCCGCCACGCAGGACATCGCCGTGGACGGCTGGGCTCTCACCATGCTCTCCCGGGAGAATGTAGGTTACGCCTCCACCTGCAACTCGGTGGGCCAGACGGCTGGCTATTTCCTCGGCAACGTGCTGTTCCTGGCTCTAGAGTCGGCCGACTTCTGCAACAGTTACTTGAGATTCGAGCCCAAGTCCACCGGCATCGTCACTCTCTCAGGTATGTCTGCCAAGGATCTGTCTGTCGTCATTTGCACTTCGATCCGTAGAAATATACAAACTTGGGTGTGCACACGCGTACAAGCGCGGCTTTTGATTTCCTGTTTCTCGTACCTCGGCTAGACTTCCTCTTCTTCTGGGGTGTGGTGTTCCTGGTGTCGACGACCCTGGTGGCGATCATGAAGAAGGAGACCCCCAGACGGCGGGCCAAGAAGGAGGCCAGGGAGGAGACGCAGGGGGTCATGGAGACGTACAAGCTGCTCATCTCCATCATCAGGATGCCTGCCGTCTTCACCTTCTGCTGCCTGCTGCTGACCGCCAAGGTCTGCACCGACCGCCGCTTTTACACGTTTAACGAACGTTACCGACGATTGACACGTGTGATGCTGTTAACGCAGTTTCGCTCCATCCCCCCATCTGGCTAATGCTGGCATCTCTCCTGGCTTCACGATCTGCAGGTGGGCTTCTCGGCGGCAGACGCCGTGACGGGGCTGAAGCTGGTGGAGGCGGGGGTGCCCAAGGAGAAGCTGGCTCTGCTGGCGGTGCCCATGGTGCCCCTGCAGATCCTCCTGCCCCTCCTTATCAGCAAGTACACGGCGGGGCCGCGACCCCTGGACATCTTCTACAAGGCCTTCCCTTTCAGGTATGCATAGGCGCCAGCATCCAAGGGCAGAGGGACAAGCTCAACTCGTACCTGTATCGCCACTTATTGTAAAGCAGTTGGTTTGGTACTTGGGGGGGTGTGGAGATGAAGCTTCTGGAGCCTTTGGAATGTCGGCACCGAGCCAAACATCTCTCGGCAGGTTGCTGATTGGCTTGGAGTATGCTCTGCTGGTGTGGTGGACGCCCAGCGTACGGCAGGAGAAGGACTTCCCCCTTGGGTACTACGGCGTGGTGCTGCTGAGCTACGCTGTTCACCAGGTGATCCTTCTGATCTCAGCCTCCAGGTTTTCTGGGGACGGTCGGAGACGTCGTAGGTGCCGCCTGCACACCCACACCGTTTAAGGACTTTGTTTGGCCCCTCCCCCTTTCCCCAGGTGGCCCTGTACAGCATGTATGTGGCCACGATGGCCTTCCACGCCAAGGTGAGCGACCCCCTCATCGGAGGCACCTACATGACCCTCCTGAACACCGTCACCAACCTGGGTGGGAACTGGCCGTCCACGCTGGCGCTGTGGCTCGTGGACCCGCTGACGACCAAGGAGTGCCAGGGGGCGGCCGGACAGGCGTGTAGCTCACCGGAGGCAGCGGGGGTGAGTCCGCACGCCGTCTGCTGGTCCGCTGACCCGCCTGTGGGATCTCCATGGAGCGGCACACAACGTTGGGGTCTTCACCAGCGTGCCGTTTTATCCGTGTGCCATCATGCATCTTGTTAATCGGATCGTCGCACTTCGGTAACATTTGTAGTTTGCTGGGATACATTTCTGTATCGGTTTGGATGGTGGAGTGGTCGGCTTGGCTCGGTGTCCGAATGATCATGACCAAGTGAAGATGATTCCTGAGAGCTTTCCCTGGATTCCTAAGGTGACTTTTAATATCCGTTTCTCCTCCACTTCCTCCCTGTAGCTCTGCTCCCAGATGGGTGGCACTTGTGTGACGCTGCTCGATGGCTATTATGTGGAGTCTCTGGTGTGTGTCCTGGTCGGCTTTGGCTGGTGGTTCTGGCTGGGAAAGCGCCTGAAACGATTGCAGGATACGAGACCTTCGGCCTGGCAGTGCCAGAGGCCCAAGTGACCGCCCCCCGCTGCCTCCATCTCCTCATGCAGCTGCGTATTGGGGCACCCCATGCCAGGCCTTGCGGCCTGCCCAGGCTGTGGATGCCCATCCCTGCGCTACCATTCAGCTCTGTCAGTCACTACTTTTTTGTTTCTGTTTGTTTTTGAATCTTCTTCACTGTTGATTTTATTATCAGAGGTAGAAAGTTCAGGTCCAGAAAGTTGCAAATCCATTCCCAGGTTTTGTTTCAACCAACCAGTCGAGTTACTCTGTGACAGTGACTTTTTATTCAACTGTTTTGTCGAAATCTTGGACTGGATTTGTTCTCTCTGGACCGGAACTTTCCACCCGTTCTTATGTCTCCTGACCGCCGTCTCTTCCCTGTCCTGTATACATATTTGGGTGCTTTACCATGCGAAGTCGTCGTCACATATTTCCAAACTGAGTCTTGATCACAAGTCGATCTTTTTGCTCCCCCCATCTCAGAGGTCCAACACAATTATCATTTAGTGTATCTCCACACTCGTGGGTTTATGCTTCCTGGCTTCAGACGATGCACAACTGTTGCACAAAAATTGCATTAAGTCTGGGTTAGGGCTAACGCGAAATATATTCCAGTATATACTTTCAGTTTCTGTCTGCTGTAAAGCAGTTTCATCTTGATTATTTAGTCTGGGGGTTTTAATTTGGGTGAGCGCTGGTTAGAAAGTGATTGTGTAGTTTGCACAGTATTGTAAAGGGAAAGCAAATGGATTGTAGATTCAGTTTTCTTCTGTTTTTGTTTTCCTACTTGTCTGTATTTTTATGATTTCAGGACTTTGTTAACATGTAAAAATGTTTTGTCTTCCGTGACATTTCTGTATAGGATGTAGCTGTACTTTTCCTTTTTTAATTGTTTTTAAAACATTTTTACTGAAGATGGCACGCAAAGAATGTGTAAAATACTTTACTTTCTTGTCATTATTTACATTATTTGATGGCTCTAGGGAACAGAGCAAAAAAAATCACCAAAAGAATGTTATTCCTTCTAATTTGCCAAAATTGTTTTTCTTAATGTCACTTACTTAAATGGTTTTGATGTATTTTTTTCTGATTATAATTTAGATTTTATATTTGTTAGATTTAAAAGGACCTGAGGTCTCGTGATGGAAGGGCAAATTTCAAAACCAGTCTCTTTTGAGTAATTGTTTTTCTTTACTTGATAAAAATGATGTCATACGACCTCTGCTGGCGGTGTTGGGAACTACACGGTGGGCATGGGATTCTAAAGTATCGGTTCGTTATTCCTGTCAGGCATTTTAACATGACTGTTGAAAGTTTTGTGGCGTGAGGTTGTTCTCTAGGACCCCTGATTTCTCTTCATGTTCCAAGTTTTCACAGCGTGTCAATGTTCTGAATGCGATAATTACCTGGGAAGGTTCAGAGAGAACTTTTGAGAACTACTTTTGATCTTGCATTGTGTGCAGTTTTTGCTTAAGTTGGAAGATTTTTTTGTGAATTTGGGTCAAATATGGCAGAAGTTACAGGGTATCCGTAATGACTGATTGTACATATTCTGAACTGTAAGCAGTTCTAGGGAACTTTTGTACCAAAAAATGACCAAGATTGAATATTATAAAGATTTAATACATATCATATATAATAAAAAATATTTAATTCATTAGCAGTTTTTTTACCTTTGTTTTGCCCGAAGTTGATTAAAACGAAAAATATCCACGTAGTTTTGTTTGATTTAATTAATAGTAAGATCGTTTCGGTTCTAACATAACGCGACGATACAACCACTCTCTAAAACTAAATCGTGGACGCCCTTATTTTGGCCCATTCGCCACCCACTACACGGGTACAGCTCAGTTTGTAGTTTTTAGATGACAAACAACATGGCGGAGCCTCCATCACCCGTACCAGCACGGACGGGATCAGTAGGCAGTGGAAAACCGTCCTCCAACGTCGTTTCTACGATATCTCAATTTGCGGACGATCACCTCACGCTTGTGAGGGTACGAGCCAATTTTAGCGCCGAATATGTACATTACAAGCCCTTACCTGATCACCTAGTATTGACATATCGACGCTACAGAGATACCGCTGTTTACAATGTCAGACCTTAAGTTACTGGCACTTTTAATTGAATAGACATTTAAAACGACGGGCAATTTGTTACTCGTGTTGATAGGAGTATCTGAGAGTGTAATGTATGTCCATTTCTATGATGTGTTTCTGCAGAGTCTCAGCACCGGACTTGCAATAGCTGGGGTGGTTATAATAGCACGAAGCATTAAACTGGTTAGTATCGTTAAATAAAAAAACACGCGTGGTCAAAGCTGTGCAGTAAAAACGCAGCAGTAAATGTCATTCAGCAGTGTCCCCATGTAGTCAACTAAATGACCTCGACAGATTCGTGATGCAGATGCACCTGAAACGCATGAATTTTCACATTCACACCATTCAGCTGAGAAAAGAATGGCCGGTTAGGGGTGATATCAAACGTAGCCTTTAGCAAGCTGATAGTCGTCTGTTACATGTTAAGCAGTATTAGTAAATTGCTTAGTAACTTGCTTGACAGTGCTCACTTACGAAAATGTTAAACATTGATCTCTTTCTCGTCACAGACTGCTAAGTTTTGCACTGCCTCGGAAATCCCAGCTTATTTCATAGAGAGGAACGTCAGCCTGCGAGGCAGAGTGCGTCGGGTCACAGACAAGGGGCTGGAATTGGAGCACACCCCCATCAAGATCCCGGTGCTGTCATCCCTGCTGGGGAAATGTACGGCCCACCCCCAAAACAAGGAGCACAAACACTATTACCAAGGAGGAAACACACTATTACCTGCACTTCCTAACTGTCAGACTCACCCTAACACATCACACCAGGTTAAGAAGGTTGGTTCGAATGAACAGTGAAATATAAGGAGCGATATGTTTAAAACTACTATGTTTCTCAAACTATATGTGTGTGTGTGTGTGTATGTATATATATATGAGAAAGATTTTAAAGGTATCGCTCCTTATATTTCATTGTTGATGTTCTACTTCAGTCCTCTGTGAGAAGTGACTTTTCAGCCCGATGGGATTATGGCCGTTTCTCCTCTGCTATTTCTTTCTGATGTTAAGGGTATTGATATGATGCTCTAAGTTCTTCTCAGTGAGTATCAGGGTTCTGTCCCTGGGGATCGAGCAGCATTAGACTGTTGCCTATTCACCCAATAGCGTCTCGCATGCGGAGTCAGACGCGGTTCTGCTACGGAAAGGTGGTCAGCAGTTAGAACAGTGATTAAGAGAACTGGCTATAAGTAGATTTCTGGGCCATCATGTCTAACCGGAATTACTCCAGTTGAAATATCCAGATGTGCGATATTCCAGGTCAATTTGAGTTCAAGGCTTCAAGCATCATCTAAGCTGGGGATTCCCCCCCCTTCGAGCCGTGAGGAGCATCTCAGCTGGTTACAGGGCGCTGGAGGTGGTGAAGGAGGGGTGGGTTGCCAGAAATAAGATGCATTACTGTATAATCACACCTTGATCCCTCGGAACTGGAGAAACGTATGAGGTCAGGGAACCGCTAATATAAGCCACCGAGCTATTAAGTGGCATGAGAGTAAAACGGCAGTGATTAGGCCAACATGGAGGCGTTTTATCGGCTGTTGTTCGCAGCCCCCCCGGATGGCCTGCTGGCCGTGCGTCTCGCTGGGGTGCAGGTGACCGACGAGGGCTGGGCGTGGCTTCGGGACCACCTGACGCCCACAGAGACCGTGTGGTTTAGGCTCATTCGGCGGGACGACGACGCCCTGGACTGCCTGGTGTCCTTGGGCAGGGTGAGTCTGTGTGTGTGGGGGGGGGGGGGGTGGGTAGGTAGGGTCTGTTTTCAAGGTGTCGTCAGTTTCCGGTGAAAAGTAACATGAGGGCGTCTGCCGCCTCCCCCTGCCTCCCCCCCCTCCCACCCAGGGCGTCACGTTCGGCACGTGTGTGAATGAGGAGCTGCTCCGCCTGGGCCTGGGGAGGACCGTACCGGTGGCGGGCCTCCACCATGGCTCCCGGCTCTACTGGAGGGTCCACAGGCGGCTGCTGAGGGCCGAGGTGCAGGCGGAGAGGAAGGGACGGGGCCTGTGGGCGCGGGAGAGCTTCTGGAGCAGGCTGGCGGGGGCCCTGGGTGACAGCGCCGTGGCCCGGCTGCTTAGGAAGCTGCTCAGACGGACCTAGAACCGCAGGGAGGACAGAGGCTGTATTCTGGAGGGTCAACATGTAGAAAAGACCAGCCAAGTGCTTCCTGGTCAGATATGTCTTTGGTAATAGATGTAATAAATACCGTGACTTTGTAAAAACCTTATTTATTAATAAATACAGTATTTGGCATGTGGTCTGTTATATCAGATGTTAAACCGTGTGACGTGTGACCAGGGCCTGTAATACTTGTGTAATAGCAGTTTTCTTGTTTATTTTTTGACTAATGTGGATCTCAGGCGGAGCAGGCCTTGTGTCCTCATGCTACAGGACTGATGAAGTGATTCCCGCAGTCAGTTGGGTGACCCCCCCAGCCCCTTTTCGAAAGTCCTCCCTTTGCTGTTGTCCTCGCTCAGGGAGCCACATTGTTACGGTAATAGTGCTGGAGGGGTCTACTACTCCCCCCCCCCCCCACCCACCCACTGAGAAAGGGGACTCGGTCGTCATGGCAGCATTCAAAGGACAAAGGAGACCCAAAAAAAAGTGAAACCCTAGATAGCTGTAGGAGGCCTGACACAAAAGGCAGGGTATAAATTCAGTATGGAGGATAGCATCAAAGACGCCTTAGATAAAACGTGAGGCTCGACTAAGATTTTGGTTAAAAAACAATTAACAATCGGAGGAGTGAATATGTAACCCCCAATTTAAAATACAATGACTCAGAAAGTTCTTAACACGCCGAGCCACCAGTGTGGCTTGGTTGTTTACAGTCTGCCCCAGAACTGGATAAGCAGCGTGGGTTTCTTCTATAGCAGATGTGGTTTGACCTTGTTTTTTTTTTCTTTTTTCTTTTACTTCACCGTTAAATTATTTCTGCCAGAACAGAATCTAAGTTATGGGGGTGGGGGTCAGTCGGCCAAAGCTAAATCCCCACCAGCCGCAAACCGCTCTCCCTGTGTGTGCGGGGGCTTGGATGGAGGAAAGCGAAAGAAAGTGTCCCCAGGAGAAAGACGGAGCCGGGTCTTTGTTGTGCCGCTCCCACGGGCGGCCAGGGCGAGCTGGTCGCCCCTCATTGGGCGGCTATTTGAACTGGAAGGTAAATGAAAATCTGGTAGCTGGCTGGAGGACTTTGGACTGACGGGGAGCGTGAAAGACGGTTAGAGGGAGGGTCGGTGTGGGAGGGAAACTGCGGACAGGGTTACAGGGGACCTGGAGGCACAGAGAGCAGCCGCCCCGCCGTCAGCGTACCTGCCCCACATTTCTACATTCACATTCAATAAAGCATTTGTGTTTAATTCTAACGAAGTGCTTTTTATTTGTAATTTTAGGCAAGTCAGACTGTGACTGAAATTTAAACCCTAAATAAACTTTTACTGAATGTGTTTAATTTGTATGTTTAACAACACAATAAAACATTCTTGAATACTGAAAATGTGCTGTGAATTTTCCCCTCTCTATATAGGATGACTTTAGGCAGAACTTGAAATTAGAATTAAATTGAATTTATATAATCAAATACCGGTAAAGAAAACTAAACATATGCGTGAATAGCCGGGGAAAACATTACGAATATTGAAGTTCGTAAATTAGGAACCTCAGGGGACCTGGTCATGCAGTCTATGGCTGAATTAAGGGTCCGGCAGAAATCCGCTCCTCGGATTCCGCGTCGCCTGTCGCCCAGTTTGAATGAGTGGCGGTGGAGGGGTGGCGGACGCGCTCCGACTGCGCTGCTTACTTTACTACAGCCCGGCCGCCAACTGCCAGGCATGGAAAGATAATATTTTCGTGAAGAATACGAAGACTACCTGAAAAACTGATACCAGTAAGTATGGTTATTCTTTTCTATTAATTCTCACCGCTGCAGTTGAAGGAGAGTAATTTAGTGTTTGCCCATACTTTCAAAGCGTTTGGCAGGACGTCTAATGTCCTGTACATAGCGCATTGTGAGCTAAGCAGTTCTCATTAACAGAAACATAAGGCGGTTTTATTGTCAAAGTTGCAGAAGAAGCGGTACGGTTATGCACCTGCCAGTGCAGTTAGTAAACTTAATGTATGGGCACTGAAGGTTTCGCTGGGACAAGCCGCACGGCAGCCTGTTCGTGGATGACTTGATGTCAATGCGACCTGTGTTTGACTATCGCCACGATTTGTGTTTGCTCGACACCGGGAACGTTTTGTGTCCCCCGTGTATTTAAACTTAAAATTAATAGTATTCATTTAATTTTCCCTGAGTGAAACGACTTAAAGTTTAGATTAATTTTGCTTTAATTAAATAAATTTACTGTGTCGTTGATTTCATATTAGGTGTGTAAAACATACAGACATTTTGGTTAAAAACGGCTTCCTGTATTACGGAATGATAGGTTCTGGATTAAAGGAGACTATCCCATTTACTGTTTGATTCCTTGGGGACGTTGTGGGGGGACGATATCGTTGGTGACATTTTACAAGACAAACTAAAGGTGGATTCTGTACCCCCCATCCGTTATCAACACACTTCTGTTTTATCCTGCAACCAGGATGACACCCTGCAATAGAGTGATTTGTGTAAATCTTGGGAACCGTTTTTCTTAATTTTCCAAAGATCATTCTTGTTGCCAGTGGCGGTTCTAGACCAAAATCACCAGGGGGGCCGAGGTGGGGCCAGTGTGTTTTTAAGGGGGGCACATTTAT
>JABFDZ020000040.1:1249186-1260392 GCA_019775955.2 Pollimyrus isidori | reverse complement strand
GTGGGTTCACAACACAGGTTTGTTTGCGCTGCTTATTACTTTCCCCCATGCCCAACAACGGGTAACGCGGTGTGGTTCCCGGCCGGTTTTTCGGCTGGCGGCGGTGGCCACCCCCCCCCCCCCCCATCTGTACTCCAGGCACCCCCGGTGATGTGCTGTCCTTCAGCGAGACACAGGCCCAGCATCTCATCCACCAACAGGCTGAGCGCTTCGTCCGTCTCAACCAGCAACAGCTGTCGCGCATCTACCCCTCCGCGTACCGCATCGACTCCAGCAACTTCAACCCGCAAACCTACTGGAACATGGGCTGCCACCTGGGTGAGGAGCTAGCCGGCCACACGCACATAAATAGGTACCATATGGATTCAAGAGGAGTTTTCCAGAGGTTCATGTGAGAACCCAAGGCCGGCAGCCTGTGATAATGTGGCAGGCAGCTAAGCCTTCTGTCGTGACTGATTTGATATTCCGGATCTTTCTTTTTTTTGTGCCTGTTTGTGCTGGATCTGCGCGATTCCCCAGTGGCTCTCAACTACCAGACGGAGGGCCGTATGATGCAGCTGAACCGGGCGAAGTTCCAGGTGAATGGGGACAGTGGCTACGTCCTCAAGCCTCCCCCCATGTGTAAAGGTAGGTTCCGATTCCCACTGGGCCATCTGGTCCAAACCCCCAGCACATGTACATCTGTGCTCCTGAGACCAAGCCCTGCTGCTGTAACACAGACACCTGGGTCCGTCTATCCTGCCCCGCAGGCTAACCTGGTATCTCCTGCTCTCCTTCCAGGGTCTTTTAACCCATTCAGCAGTGACCCTCTCCCAGCTTATCCCAAAAAGCAGCTCGTCCTCAAGATCATCAGCGGGCAGCAGTTACCCAAACCACCAGACTCCATGCTCGGGGACCGGGGAGAGGTGAGGGTCGCTCCAGATGCACCGCAAGGCGACAGTGTCGCGTCCGGTCCGTGTGTGGAGAGACAGGATCCATATCTCCGTCTCCGGTTTGGTATTCGCTGCATGTGATGTGGATAATCTCCGCCCAGTGTTTAGAAAACCCCTCTTGATGAATGGCCTGTCGTCCTCAGATCATTGATCCGTTTGTTGAGGTGGAAATCATAGGGCTCCCTATCGACTGCTGCAAGGAGCAGACCAGGGTGGTGGACGACAACGGTAAGGGCGTCATTCTGCTCATTAGTCCTCCATCTCCGTTAAGCCCCTACGTTTCACTGGTCTAACGTTACGGTTTTCTGGGTGACGGCATGTTGTAGGTTTTAACCCCGTCTGGGAGGAGACACTGTCCTTCACGCTGCACATGGCTGAACTGGCCCTGGTCCGCTTCCTCGTGTGGGACCACGATCCGATCGGGAGAGACTTTGTGGGCCAGAGGACGGTGGCCTTCAGCAGCCTGATGCCAGGTCAGTGTGGGGTCCGGTCCCCCTGCGCGTCCTGGGTCAGCGGACCCGAGAAGCGGTCACATTAGCACATTAACACCCCCCTCCCGATGCTGCTGATTCATACCTCGCGCATCAGAGATGCTGTGAAAGACCGGGAGGGACCTCCTACCGGGAGGTGGTCTGTGCCGCAGCGAAGCTGCTCTGCGCCTCCTTCCTCGGAGCTGTTTCTCTGGCACTCGCTCTGCTGATGGCTGTGCTCCCAGGCGAGTCAGAGAACCAGCCATTGAGAAGCTGAGCAAACCCCAGTCTGGCCCACGGATATCCGGAGGGACAAACACATCCAACAGCAAGAGTACAATTGTACTATCAGTACAATAATAACAGTCGTGATGAATTTTTGTAGGATTAATACTTATTTGTATTACATTATGTCTCCCGGGAAGATTACAACTGTGTGATCATTTCTGCGTTTCTTGTAACAGTCATCGCAGGTTCTTCTAGGATTAGTAATGTTTTCTATCGCATTATCACCGTCACACACTCACTGCTGCTCTCTGCCTCAGGTTACCGGCATGTCTATCTGGAGGGTCTCACCGAAGCCTCCATCTTCATTCATGTCTCCATCCATGACATCTTCGGGAAGGTATGTGACTCTTCCGGTTTTCAGTCCAAGACTCCAAATGGTCAGTATTATACAGAAAGGCTGCAGATCATCCTGAATATGATTCA
Source organism: Pollimyrus isidori (assembly GCA_019775955.2). Taxonomy (NCBI): domain Eukaryota; kingdom Metazoa; phylum Chordata; class Actinopteri; order Osteoglossiformes; family Mormyridae; genus Pollimyrus; species Pollimyrus isidori. The sequence goes on along the minus strand of JABFDZ020000040.1, from coordinate 1,258,279 downwards.
TCCAATCAGGCGCTGCAATTTTGCACTAATCTCAGTTCTATAGAGGAGGCTCAATGGCCATTATATATAGCTGAGTTATATTTGCATAAAGCGGGTGTTTGTCTGAAATCCCATGTGATATTCAGAGATCTGACTGTAGGGTTTCCCTCTTCAAATGTTTTCCCTTTCAGTGGAGTCCCTTAATCCTCAATCCCAGCTATACCATTCTGCATTTTCTGGGAGCTAACAAGGTATTCTGGGTAATTATGCTGGCTGCATGACAGCTGCATGTGTGCTGTGCTCCCGTGGATGTGCTGTCCAGTCCTGGCTCAACTTCTCTTTCTCTCATACTGGGCTTCCTTCCATTGGCTGATATTCCTCAGCATTGCTCCTGTAAGGGTTTTAGATGTAGGCAGAGAGAAGGGAGCACAATAGCGCCACCTACAGGCTCTGCATGGTTATACAGTTACGCCTCATTACATGTGAAACATGGTGAATCCCACGGAGTGAATGTACAGCCATCAGCTTGGTACGCATTATGTGATCGTATTTGAGGATTGGGGGGTGGGCTCTGTGGGGGTGTCGTCTTCACACATGCTGCCATACCGCTGCTGTGGGTGGGGCTCTTCTTTTACATTTAGGCCTGTTTCACGCTCCCCCCCCCTCATGCTTCCCATGCTCCCCAGGGCCGACAGTTGCGGGGACTCAAGGGCCTGTTTAGCCGGACCTCCAGGAGCTGTGTGGACACTCCCCTGGTGGGCCCCCCCATGTGCAAACGCTCTATCAGCCAGCAGCTGCTGCGGCGCACAGCGAGTGCCCCCGCCAAAGGCCGTAGGAAGACCAAGCGGCTACCGGCACCGCCGACCGAGGGCGAGGATGGGGAGAGTGGCGCCCCACCCCCCTTGTGTCCGCTTCTACCCCGCCCCGCCTCTATGCCCCTGGATAAGCTGCTCCAGGACACCCTGACCCTGTCCTCCCCCAGGCAGGACGCCCACGAGGCAGAATCCAACACCCCGGCAGGTGAGGCCTCCAAACCCCCCCCCCCCCCCACGTATTACGATTGGATCAACAAATGGTCAGGGGGTGAAGGTATTAGTATCTTGGTTACCTGTCAGCTGTTGTGAGTGTTACAGGAGGCTAAAAAATTAATGTAATTAAAGTATTCACTCTATAGATCCTGGTTATATTAACAGAATTCTTGAATCTTTATACTTATATGAGTGTAACTTTCTGCAGTCGTGTTCTGTGTGTCTTGGTACATTATAATGTGCTACGGCAGTAAATTTGACAGATTCCTGTCCACTGTTTTTATGTACTGTGTGCTCCTACTCCCACGGTTTCAGACTGAAGCATCACTGGTAACTTGCACTTCTGTTTGTTCTATTTTTATCATCGCACCCCTCTGTAGTAGAGTACTGACTAGGAGCCCCCGCAGGTAACTCCCGAGGCTTAATGAGGGCCCCTCAACCAGAGAGATAGATGTTTTAAATGTTACCCCATCTCACTGATACCATTTACAGAGATGCATCGTGTAAACGCTGTCTGGCTCTGTTCATCTTGTCGTTTCCCCCCCTGATGTGTTAATGGATTTTCCCTACAGCATAGCCTCATTGACCACCCCCACAGTTGTGCTTGGTGGTACATTTCATCCGTCTCTGTGTCAGAATAGGGCATCTCACCCGTGACTCTACAGACACCGCTGACCTCTCCTCTTCTGCCCTCAGAAACGACCTCTGTCCTGAGGCCTCGCTCCTCCTCCTTGAACGTCCTTCTAGAGACCCCATCTTCTTCCACGGCCCGACCTAAAAGCCCCCCGCATGTCGGTGGGGAAACCAACCTAGCAGTCGGAGGTGCCCACGTGGACAGACCCTATGACCTCTCTCTGGGTGGCGAGCAGGACCGCCTGACCGATACAGCAGAACCTACTCGGCACAGAACTGGCCAGAACCAGCCCAACACTGGACAGACAGTGGAGGAGGATCTTTTACAGGGGGAGACGGTGTGTGGTGAAGAAGGCATGACGACCAAAACACTGGAGCCCAGTGCTGGGCCTGTGAACCGGGTAAATCTGCTGAGTGACTCGTTCCTGCACGACAGTACATTATCGCGGCTCATAGATGCTGTGTCCCTGGGCAACGACACCTGTGAGTCCATATCGGCGCTCATTGGCCAGTTTGATGTCACTGCCGAGCTAAGCGGTGTGGCCCCGCGCTCTAGCGACCTTGACCCCCCCCAGACGCCGTGCCGGACCTCCGCCTGCAACTCCTGCCAAACCGGTGACCCATCGAATGCAGTGCTCTTCTCCAGCCCAGAGACCACAGACCTCACCATCTACACGATACTCAATGAGGAGGCGCTGTCGCCCATCTCTGAGATTAACCCAGGGGAAAACACCGTCCGGAGCCTCCAGATGGGGTCTGAGGACAGCACTCCTGTGGCCAGCCCAGCCCCCTCACCAGTAAAGCCTCTTCTCACCCACAAGCCCCTTTTCTTGAGGAAGCAGCCCCCCTACAACAGGGCTCCGGAGGTCCCATGCGGGCAAGACCCCTGTTTTCGTCCCATGGCTGTGCGGGAGGAGGTGACTTGGGGAAGTCATGGTGGGTCGTTCCACAGCGCTGCCTCGGACCGCTTTCTGCTCTGCCAGGACTCAGCTGGCAGCAGCTTGATGGAGATCGAGATCAACGTAGACGAGGATCCGCTGGACATCACGCTGACCCCTTCCAGCCTGACCCATCAGTTACTTGGGCCTCACCCCGCCTCAAGCTGCAGACCTTTGAACCACAGCCCCCTTCATCATATCCCAGGCTTTCCCCCCTCCAGCACCAGGACTGACCCCCACCATAGCCCCACTAGTTGGATCCATGGGCCAACGCCTTGGCAGCCCAGTCATCAGTCCAGGTATGGGCATCAGATGGGTGACAAGCATCTACCTGCTCAAGGGACCGCTGGGCACCACAGTGGGCACCCATCCTCTCACTCCCGGCCATTTTTTCTCACGGACCAGGCGGCCAGCAGGTTGTCCAATGATTGGCCACAAGGCTCCAGGGTGGAAAATGGCCACTTCCTGGGACAGGGTCACCCGGCTATCGGTACCGTCATCACCTCCCTGTCCCCAAACCCTGGCCCTTGCAAGTCCAAGAGCCTGGGCGACCTCACGTCTGAGGATATCTCCTGCAACTTCGAGAGCAAGTACAAGTTCATCAACCGCAGCTTCACAGCGGCCAGATCTCAGAGCGGCAGGCAGATGCCGGGCCCAGCCAGATGCCCGGCGCCAGCCGACCCTCTTACAGAGCAGCTGCGCCGGCTGGTGTCGTTGGACCAGGACGAGCACTCCCAGAACCCAGCTTTGCTCACTGCCTCCCCCTTGCACCCCCTCTCACGCAAGCTGTCGTCTCGCAGCCAAAGCCGGGTCCGGCACATTGCCAGTCGGGCTCGCGAACGGCAGCAAGAAGCACTCAAGCCTCGGCCCTCCAGCGCCTCCTACGGCTCGACTGGGGTAGTGCTCCGCAGCAAGCCTGCCAACCACAACCCCCCCGCTTGCCGACACTCCACTGGCTCTTATATCGCTGGGTACCTGGAGCACTCTGAGGGCCGGGGGCTTCCGGAAGGTTCCTGCACCAAGTCCTTCTACGCCAATGGAGACCGCCGCTGCCATGGTGACACCAGCATCCCCGCGGACTGGTGTCAGCCATCAGAACCCGAGGTCTACTTCCTGCTTAGACTATAGATGTACTTCCTGTCCTACCCTGAAGCACGAATGAGGAGCCCCCTTTCTGAAGTCTTCCCGTGTCTCTGTGCTGCACTGTATCTACAAATGAATCTTGTAATAATTAAATTATGGGTAATAGATTATAAATATGTTTGTAGGAACCTGCATGAGATGGTGGGTGTAACCAGAGCATGACTACGTTCCATCCCATGGCTGTGTTGCCAGGCACAAGGGCTCCTGCTGGAGCGAGAGCGTGGCATGTCTTCCCCCCCTCCTGAATTCAATGTGGTTCACCTGTGTTTTGTTTCAATCTGTATTTTTTTATAATTGCTTTGATATCACAGATGATGCAGCTTTTAGGGGGGTGGTGGGGGTGTGCATGATTTTGGAGCGAGGAGGGTTTTCTTTTCTGTGAGTAGAACTCTGTACAGGCCTCAGAAATGACTCTTCTGAACTCCCGACTGATGCAATAAAACTCTGGAATATGATGGAAGCAGAGAGGGCCCAGTGTATCTGTGTGCCTTCCAGCGTCAGCAGGTGGCCTCCAGGGGGCGCCCTTCAGCGCAACGCCCAAGGCCGTGTGCTCCCACCAGCCGCCACATTCTGATTAGGATGTTGTCCTCGTGTCAGTGTTAAGCAGTGGGGTCCTGATCGAATGCCCTCATTTAAACACATTTATTCGTGCCCCTCAAGAAAATGATGAAAAAATGAGCACTCAACGAATGCATGAATTATTCATATCCTTTATTTAACAGTGTGGCAGCTGAGACTATTAACATAAATCAACAAATCAGCTCCCGTGTATAATAATAACAGGCAAAATAATGATACAGCCAATAATTATGAGTAAAAACAAAAACACGTCATATTTATTATGAGTATTCTGTCAGCAGTTCTGTTCGGGGTGTTTGCCGCATCTGCTGTGGCATATCCCAGAATTCTGCACGGACCTCTGTCCCCGTGTGTCTGTCTTGAGCAGACATCGTCATAAGCCGTTTGCGGGGAACTTTCTTTACACTTACCTAGGAAATCGGGTGTAATTACAGGAGAAATATGGCTCAGTGGGAGACGGCGCACCCGTGTCCCTGGCGGCCCCCTCCCACACTGTCTCTACCCCCCTGCCCCCTTTCTCTGCCACCAAGCTTTTCCGTTTCATTCTTAAATCCTCGATCGGCCTTCCCCCCATTTGCTTTATAATCATAAACACACATTTGCGGTACACATCTGCACGTGCTCACCCAGCCGTAAAATGAATAAACGGCAGGAAGATTACTGCTGATTTGGGGGCCCGGGGGGTGGTGAGCCCAGGCCTGTCCGCACGGTTGTTTACTCCTGACTTGTGGCCCCCGTTGGGGCCCGTTCCCGACGATAAAGGACGCTGGCGAGACCCGCCAGCCACCAGACGGGCAGCCATGTCCCGCTCCTTCGCTCTCTGGCTGCTGCCCGCGGTGCTGCTCCCGGTTCCCGCGGCGTGGACGGCGGTAACCTGCCGGCGGTACGAAGCCCTGGTCACCCAGGACGGATACGGCCTGTTCCAGGATGGGGACATTGTCCTGGGGGGGCTCTTCCCCCTCTACAACGAGCCCATCCTTCAGGACGTCAAGTTCACTCGGCATCCCAAGGTGCAGAACTGTGGCAGGTGAGTCCTGCCGACCCCCCCTGCTGGTTAGCAGGGGTATCACGCCCATTTGACTCGCCACCCTCTCCTTCTGGCCCTTAGCCTGCTGTCAGCTTGTTTCTCACGTGCTGCGTTATGACTGGTCCAGCTTCCAGGCTCGGCCCCTGCGCTGGGCCCACGCCATGACCTTCGCCGTGGAGAAGATCAACAGAGACCCCAGGCTGCTGCCCGGCATTAAGCTAGGATACCGTATCCTGGACAGCTGTTCCAAGCACCCCTGGGCCTTGGGCGGGGGTCTGTCCCTTGCCAGTGGCTGGGGCTTTAACTGCAGTGCCACTGGATCTGTCCCAGTCATCATCGGGGATTCCTCCTCCACCCAGTCCATTATCTTGTCCCGGACCCTGGGACCACTGGATGTTCCACTGGTAAGGTGCCATTTGGGGCCTGGCTGCCGTGTGAAACGTGATGTTTTATTTCGAGGGAGGGATTTGTTACCCCAGGGCAGCCCATGGCCCAGCAGGCTCGGATGCTGTGCCTGTGACCGGGTGGTCAGCGGTCCCAATCCCTTGCTCACCAGAGTGATTATACCACCAGCCTCCTGAGCATGGCTCTTACCCCAGCCACTTTCAAATGTACTTCAGGTGCTGCTAAATAAATTCATGTTTAATTAAGATTAATTATGTCTGCAGAAATGTATGAGGCTGCATATAATATTCATCTTAAGAGGGAATCGTGGGGCTTTCCGGAAAAACAACATCTTCCACCTATTCAGCCTCAGGTGGGTATGAGCGTGTTTTTTGTCACACTGCGTCCCGTTCAGGTCAGCTACCAGGCCAGCTGCGCCTGCCTGAGTAACCGGCAGGAGTTTCCCAACTTCTTCCGCACCATCCCCAGCGATTTCTACCAGTCGTGGACCATGGCGCAGTTGGTGCGTCGCTTTGGCTGGACCTGGGTCGGCGCCGTCGCCGTTAACAACGACTACGGGCTGCTGGGCGTCCAGGCCTTTGCCGAGGAGGTGCGGGCTGCCGGCGTGTGCCTGGCGTTCTTCGAGACGTTCTCGCGGGAGACGCTGCCCGCCGACATGCCCCGGCTGGTGAAGGCCGTCCAGGCGTCGTCTGCCCGGGTCGTGCTGCTCTTCGCCTGGTACACGGACGCGGGCGCCCTGCTGGCGGAGCTGGCCCGCCGCGGCGTGACAGGCCGGGTCTTTTTAGCCAGCGAGGCCTGGAGCACCAGCGCCGGCCTGCTGTGGGACCCCGCCCTGGCCGCGGTGGGCCGCGGCGTGCTGGGCGTAGCTGTGCCAGCCGCGCCCATCCCCGGGCTGGAGGCGCACCTCCGTGCTGTCCGGCCCTCCCAGCGACCCGGCAGTGTCGTCCTGCAGTCTCTGTGGGAGGAGACGTTCAGATGCACCCCGGATGGAGGGGCCCTCAAGTCGCTGCCCCCTTGTGGGGGAACGGAGACGCTGCAGAACGTCCAGAACACCACTTTCGTGGACACCTCCCAGTTGCGGATCACGTACAACGTGTACCTCGCCGTATACGCGGTGGCGCACGCCCTACATAACCTGCTCACCTGCGCTGAGGATAGCGCCCCCTACGGGACTCCACGCTGTGACCCTAGTGACAAAGTCAAGCCCAGACAGGTATTTAAATGCCATCTGTGCTAATGGATAACTTGGCGTGTGCTTTGGTGTGTGTCGGGTACTGCAGTCCGTCGCTGCTGCAGGGGCCTCTAAACCGCTGCTTCGCCCCTTCAGCTGCTGCAGCAGCTGGGCAGAGTGCGCTTCGCCACGCAGCTGGGGAAGGAGTTCTACTTCGAGGGTGGGGACAGCCGGGTGGCGTACGACATCGTTAACTGGCAGGCGGGGCCCGACGGGCTGCTGCGGTACGTCCCGGTGGGCCGGGTGGAGGGCGCCGAGCTCATCCTCGACGACTCGGCCATCGTGTGGCCCGACGGGCAGAGGGCGGTGAGTCGGACCGGGTGTGATGCCGAGGACGCTCCAGCCATACGCTCCCCGCCTGTTGGGCATGTGGCGTGTGCTGACCTGCTTTATGTCCTGGGCAGGTTCCCCGCTCGCGATGCACGGAGGAGTGTCCCTGTGGGACGCGGAAGGCTGCCAGGAAAGGCCAGCCCCTCTGTTGTTTCGACTGCCTCCCCTGCGCAGACGGCGAGATCAGCAACGTCACAGGTGGCTCTGTGTGTGATCATCTCCCTCTTCCTCCCCGGCTGAAAGTCGCTGTTTCTGCGTTTTTATTTTTCTTACTCTGTTCGCCCTCAGGCGCGGTGCAGTGCCATCGCTGTCCTCCCGATTCCTGGTCCAACGCGCAGCGGGACGCCTGCATCCCGCGTGAGGCGGAGTTCCTGTCCTTCGGGGACTCCATGGGCGTGACGCTGACGGCGGCGGCAGCCTCCGGCGCCTGCGTGACCCTCGCCGTCGGCGTGGTCTTCCTGCTCCGCCGCCACACGCCCATCGTGCGCGCCAACAACTCGGAGCTGAGCTTCCTGCTCCTCTTGGCGCTGGCGCTCTGCTTCCTGTGCGCCCTGCTCTTCCTCGCCCGCCCGTCCCCCTGGTCCTGCCGCGCCCAGCGCCTGGCGTTCGGCGTCAGCTTCGTTCTCTGCCTGTCCTGCGTCCTGGTCAAGACCATCGTGGTCCTGGCGGCGTTCCGCTCCGCCAGGCCGGGCACCAGCGCCGGGAAGTGGTTCGGGCCAAACCAACAGAGGGGCAGCGTCTTTTTCCTCACCTGCGTTCAAGTGGCGATCTGTACCACCTGGATCTCCCTCAGGCCCCCCCAGCCTCATCGCAACATGGGACCCCAGGGCTCCAAGGTGCTCCTGGAGTGTGACATCGGCTCGGCCCTGGGCTTCAGCTTCGTCCTGGGCTACATCGGTCTTCTGGCCGCCGTCTGCTTCCTGCTGGCCTTCCTGGCCCGGAAGCTGCCCGACAACTTCAACGAGGCCAAGTTCATCACCTTCAGCATGATCATCTTCTGCGCCGTCTGGGTGGCCTTCATACCCGCCTACGTCAGCTCGCCGGGGAAGTACACGGTCGCCGTGGAGATCTTCGCCATCCTGGCCTCCAGCTTCGGCCTCCTGTTCTGCATTTTTGCCCCCAAGTGTTACATCATTATACTGAAGCCAGAAAACAACACCAAGAAATTTTTGATGGGAAGAACCTGATGTGATTTCAAAAGGAAACACGTGAGACTGTTGTGCTGCTACACCGTTATGCTGGTATACAGGCTGTGCCGAGAGTTCATCTCGACTGTCATCATTATCATCATTATTGTGATTAAAAGTGAATTAATTGCTTTCTTTTCTTCCCTTATAGGCATTTATATAAACACTGAATAATTGTGTATTTATAAAGTTTGGTTAATTCCATTAAGGAGTGTGTAATGGCATTCTGTAATTTAATTTAATTTAATTTAATTTAATTTGTTTCTATGTAGCTTTGGGTAATATGAATGACTAATCCAATAGTGACTTTGAAATAAAAATTTTTATTAGAGAAAATGTATGACTGATTCATTCACATTTTTGGGTCTTTCGGGAAGGTAAAATTCAGATATATAAAACATATTGTTCTGTGGCATGAATATAATGCAAATTAAATATTAAAATGCAATCAATATGTAATTAAAATATAATTGAGGTGAAAGCTGTGTGTCTGTAATTTTCTTCTAAATAAGTTCTCAGTCAGTCGCTCCACAAGTATGAAATGGTGTTCGTGTAAATGTAAATGTGTGTGTGTGTGTGTGTGTGTGTGTGTGTGTGTGTGTGTGTGTGTGAG
>JABFDZ020000040.1:1094122-1146993 GCA_019775955.2 Pollimyrus isidori | reverse complement strand
GCACATTTCCCATCATGCTCTCCTTTGAGATTTACACAGACATACAGGGGAGAGTGAAGCTTGGGGTCTGAGCTCAGGGCCAGCCAGCATGCAGCATCCCTGCTGTAATCGGGCTTTGAGGGATTGTTCCAGGGCTGCTGCATGCTCACTGGCCCCGATTGCCCAGGCAAGAGTCTACAAATCAAATTTCAATTGTTATTTGAAATTAAATTGTTTTTGTCATTGGTAGCATTGTGAGCACTTTTTATTTTTGCAGCAAAATGGGTTATTTGAACAATCTGTTGTCGGAGCCAGTCTGGCCCTGTCTCATGTATCTTTTCTCGTTTGGCCAACACACCCTGGGCTGGGGATTATTTAATGCTTTTTTCTACAAAAAAATTAATGTCTCACTTTAAGGGACCAGCTTTTTCATCGGCCAAGGCCAAGGACTTTGCATTAGGAAGTGCTGCCTTCCTAATATGTACAGAATGCTCAGTCACTGGGACTTGGCGTGGGTTTTACCCATTATATGTTTTCGTGTGTTTTTTTCAGGTTTAAATAATATTATGTAACATTTTGGGGCAAAAATACAAAACAGCAAACCAAAACTGGAAGCCAAAATGGCAAATATCTCAACGGCCACAGTGAACTTCCCAGGTGAGCTGACATAAGCTGGGATAAAGGTGATCCAGACGGCACAGAATATGATCATGCTGAAGGTGATGAATTTGGCTTCATTGAAGTTGTCAGGCAGCTTCCTGGCCAGAAAAGCCAGTACAAAGCAGAGGGCAGAGAGGAGACCAATGTATCCCAGCACAGCCCAGAAGCCCACTGCTGACCCCACATCACACTCTAGAATGATCTTCTCAGTGAAATATGCAGTGTTTTTGTTTGGCAATGGTGGGGCTAATGCTATCCACAGTGTACATATCAGCACCTGCAGGAGAGTACAGCCAAACACACTTAGCCTCTGTAAGGGTGCAGAACACCGTAAAACATTACTTCCAGGCACAGAGGCTTTGAAAGCATTTACTACTACTATAGTCTTTGCAAGAACACAGGAAATGCATAGTGCAAAGGTGATGCCAAACGCCGTGTGGCGCAGCATACAGGACCAGTGAGAGGGTCGGCCGATGAAAGTGAGTGAGCAGAGGAAACACAGGGTCAGGGAAAAGAGCAGCAGGAAGCTCAGCTCAGAGTTGTTGGCCCTGACTAGCGGGGTCTCCACAAAACGGAAGAAAATTAATGCTATGGCTGCTGTTAATCCAACTCCTATGACTGAGATAGCTGTTAGCAGTTTTCCCATAGTTTCTTCAAATGAGAGGAACTCCACCTTCTTGTGGATGCATTCTGTGTGATCTTCATTTGACCAATATTCAAGCGGACATTTTAAACATTTAGTTGAATCTGAAAGAAAAAAAAGTCTGCATTGATTACCAGTTTACCCATAGGGAACGCGTTTGCCCAGCAGGTATTACGTCCAGGGTTTGGGGATCGAATCCCACCTCCACGGCAGAATCTAGTGGTTTTTCCTTTACAGTCCAAAGTATGCAGTTATTATAATTAGTATCTATAATTTGTACCTAGTGTGTGATTGTATGTGCCAGCAATGGACAGGGATCACATCCTGGTTGTACCCCGCCCTTGTGCCCTGTGCTGGTTGGGATAGGTTTCAGGAAGATGGATAGCAAATCACCCAATACAAAAATTCCACTCCATGTCATTTTAATAACCAGATTTTAAGACAAGCAAATTTTTACTGACCCCAGATGGATCAATTTATTTATGTTGTCTCACGGATCAACCACATAAGAGGTGTTTTATCAATAAAATGCTCTGTAATTTGTTATGGGCCTTTTACCTGTTGTGTTGCTGATCTCACCAGAGGCACATGGGATACAGGAGAAGCAGCATATGGGTTTGCCTCGAACCGTGGCCTGTCGGGCACCAGGTTCACAGCTTTCACTGCACACTGACCTGGGTTTCTGAGAAGCACAAGAGGGGGCTGGTTTCCCGTTTGTACACCAATTCCCACAGCCACTCATCAGTCCATCATTTGTGAACTTACTGACTCAAACACCGATCTTATTCATATTACACATAGACAAAGAATAGCATTCATTTATTTTAATTTATCCCACTGGATCACATATTTATAATACCAATATGTTTTTGTATTCTCAGCCTTTTTTGTTGATTAGGATTTGAGAATTAGCCCACAGTAATGAAGAACACAGCAGTTTAAAACTCACCACGGATGACTCTCCTGCCCATACAATGCTGGCATTGTTCATTACAAATTGCTTTCCAACAGGCATTGATGCATCATAGTAACCCACTGTGATAAACTTTGTTTCTCCATTCTCTCCTTTCTGCCAGTTCACTAGTTCATATCTTGCCATTGGATCACCATTGGGATTAAAATTTACATTCTCACCATTGGGTGTAGTAAAATTAACTCGTTGTAAGTAATGCTTCACCTGCATTTTCAGGAATTATGACAGAGATGTTACTAATATACCATATTTTTTCGCATGAGAGTTAATGTAAGAAAGTCACATACTGTAAAAAGGCTTTATCATTGACAGGAAGTGCTTCACACCTCAGCTGCTTCAATATCCTCCTTTCTCACACTGCTCTGGTTCAGTAAGTTGTGGAGGGCGTGAGCCACAGCATATGTTGCCTTGTAGACATTGTTGGAGATCCTCAGCTCTGAGACATCGGTATACTGATTACTCAGCTCTCCCAGTTCCTCAGAGCCTGTACAAGGCTTGATGCTGGATGTTTCATTTGGAGGGGAAAACTGGCACTCAAATGCAGTCTCCCAGAACTCTCTCAACAGTGCATTTGTTGGATTTTTAGATGGATGGACTTTGACCAAGAAGTCTTTAAGGCCAGGTATCTTAGACTTGCTGATAGTGAAGCCGATGGCACTGCTTATCACGGCTGAAGTTCTGGGGGTGGCTAGATATCGGGCAGTGATCCAGGACTCACTGGCAACCCACTGGAGACCTGTCACATTCTGAAGTATGATCTCCTCCAGCAGGACCTCCATTTCACCCTGGGCCAGAAATGCTAGCAGAACCTTTGATGTGGACCTTTTAATGACTTCAACAACTCTTGAGATTCTTTGTCTTGGATTATTTCGTAAAATGGCCTCTGAGTATTCAATGCACACACCCTCATCTTGGGCAGCCTCTACAAAGACACTCATGCCATTGTTGCCATAGTCGTTGTCACTCCTGACGGCCCCCACCCAGGTCCAGCCAAAGTGCTTGATCAGCTGAGCCAGTGCTCTGCTCTGGTAGTAGTCACTGGGAATGGTCCTGAAGAAATTGGGGAACTCTTTTCTGTTGCTTAGACACGCACAGGTGGCAAAGTGACTGATCTGCAACGATTAAGAACCAGTGAGTTTTGGTTGAAGCTTTTTTCAAGAGTCTAGATATATTTTATGATTAAATGAACGGACGTTACCACTGGAATATGAAAAGGTCCGGTGATCCTCGCTATCGCTATGGTCGAGGAAGACTCTGACTCCCCGATAATGGCATGCACTGCCGCTTTGCCCGAGCACTGCTGTGCCGTCTCTTCCTGCCCATTCACCAGCGACATTGCGGCCCGCATAGAGACCAAGGTGGTACTACAGCTATCGTAGATCTCATAACCAACGGTCACATTGGGGAGCAGGCTGCTGCTGTTGTTTATTTCCTCAATGGCGAAGGTCATGGTCTGAGCAAAGCGGAATTCTCTCAGGTTCAAGCTAGCAAACGCAAAGAACTGACAAGGTAAGACGCAGTTTGAGAATGTTATCGCGTTATCAACCACAGATGCATATTGTGCTCTTACTTATTAATGAATTATATTTTGTACGACGTAAAAATATTTCGCACGTTGAACAAGTATGTAAAAGAAATACAAGAAACAGTGTCCAGGCATTTGGTTTAATAATAACAATAACCGGCACTAATGCAATTTTTTCACATTGCTATTCTCTGTGCTGTATCCTACGGGGGAAAAAAATTGACAAATCAAATTAGTCATTTTGTGTCAGATTCTTTATGATTGTATCAGTTGTTGCAAAAGGCAAGTGAGTAAAAAGCAACGAGAAACACACCTGGAGCAAGATGGAGGTCGTGGTCTGTTTCTGAATGAAAGAGCAGGCAGTGACATTTTGCGGCGAATGGAGAATGCTGCTCCAATTACGATGTCTCCTTTCTTGGAAAGCTGGGGGTACTCGGGGATCCCCAGTATTCGGCAAGGAGTTTGTCCCTTTGCTCCAAGGACGTAGAGCAGCATCACAGTGCAGAGCAGCATGCCGGACGCTCTGTGGTGAGTGAAGGGTTCAGTCGACCCCTGTGCAAAGAGCACTTTATATAGTATCCTGGGATAAGGGATTTCTCTCTGCCGGTCTCAGAGTGTACAGCAGGTACGAGGAACTCGTCCCACGAGGGGAAGAGCAGAGCTCCTACAGCTTATTCCAGGTCACGTGATTCGTTGCATTGATGTAAAAAAAAACGTTCAAATGAGAGTTTTGAGATTATATGACTTCTAATAGCTTCTACATTACTTACTACTGTACATATATTATATATAGTTTTCGATTCGGACTGTACATATGGTAGATTACTCTAGTTTTAGGGGGTCTTGCAATTGCACTTCATACTACGTGAAACTTCTGTCCAGTGTATTTTACCTTTATTTGCTTTATGAATTTGAGTCCTGCAGTGTAAAAATGTACTTAGTGATTTAACAGATGGATGTTTTTACTGTCAACGGAAGGAAACTCCCTAATAATAACCAAAATAACACCAAGCATTTATTTTATAGTATTGTTTATTTTTGAAGGTATATATCAAGTTACACAAACAGTTTGCATGCATGGTCTCAAGGTCAGTTCATACTTTTATAGAGCCACGTGTGCATTATACAATGCTGGTCGATGCTAGGTGTTTGTCCTAAACATAACCGTGTTATCTGATAATTCTGTAGGAATAAGCAGATCCTCAGTCCAAATCACTACGGCAACTGCTTCAGCTGAACATCCAGAGCCAGGCCCCAGTGATGTGACACAGGAAGGTGTAGCAATCTGCATGCCATTCCTTTTTCTGCACGTTGCATATCATTTATATGATCTGGAAAAGATGAATAGGATTGTGAGGATAATTCATTTTTGGTGAATATTGGTCAGTGTGCAGGGGTTGGAGTAGCTGCCCCTCCTGGGCTGCAGGAGTATGAGGAAGCAGCTTGCCTGCTTGATGATCAGCCGCGCCCCAAGCACGTGGTAGAGCATCAGGGCGGTGAGCAGGCTGGCCGTGACCAGGCCTTGGCCGGCAGAGTGGGGTGGGGGCCAGGGACCCACCGGCCTCGTGCAGCAAGCAGGGCGGCCGGGGGCTGGATCCTGAAGCTCCCCAGCTGGGCAGGGAGCCAGAATCCATGGCCTGTCAACGTTTAAAAACGCGGGAGAACCTTCAGTCAAACTCAATCACAGCGACGAAAGCAAACATGTTTTGGTCGACATTTTGATCAAAGGCAGTTTTATGTTTTAAGCCTTTGGACTTCAGCTTAGCAAAATTGCAGGGTGAAGAAAACACAGAAGTCAGTAGGATGTATTTGTCTTTATCACCTTATGAATGTCTGGCCTCAGATAGGCAGATGCTGCTAGGCTATCCAGAGTGTCTAATTACTAAGCTCTCTAATTAGTAGGTTCCCTGAGCCAAATACACAAGAGGGGTGGCAGTTGGAGCCTTGGGTGGGGGTGGGGGGAGCTGTTGGATGCTGGTTGCCGATTCCTCTCTCCAGTCTTGGTGAGTGTGGTTCCCTGTGGAAAGCTGAGGGGAGGGCAGGTTGATACTGAAGCTGGAGACAGAGGGTCAGCCGCTTGTACTCAGCCACACGAACGGCCCATTTCTTAGGGGGGAGCACTAAGGTCACGAAGTCACCTGTAAAGATCGAAGGCGAGCATTCACATGATTCAAAGAGACCCCAACCTTAAGTAAATGCACTTACCCCAGACACTGCACAGTGACCTCTCTGCTTGTGCGGTTCCAGGCTGGAGAAGGCTCTTCGATCAGTACGTCTCCGTTAACAAGCAACGTTGGCTCAAATTGGCTCTGCTGACCACAAGTGTAGCCTGGGGTCTGGAACCGGGGCACCGGCGGCCAGGTTACCACCAGCCACAGAAGCAGAGCCATGCTGGTGGCTGTGAGACGCTCACTCGGAGCGGGGACACCTGCCTGGTGCGAGTATGTGAACTTCAGGGTGACACCCTTACGTTATGTGTCTGTGGGCAGAGTGAGGACAGCCCACGCAATGGTCTCTGCAGGTGCCGGAAATGGCTGGTGCTGAAGATAAGGTGGGAGAGCAAAATGTCTTGCTGTCATACACAGGAAAATACGGCGTTTCATTGAGGGTGTGTAACAGTACGGTGATGCAGCTAGAATCTGGCCTTCTTGTTGTTATTGTCGTAAAAGTCGTTAATCCTTTCAGGTAATCATTAACCAAGCATTATTATTCTCGTTATTATTACAAATGCATATATGATTCCGAGCGACAGTTTGAAAATTGAAATTCACTGCAAATCATAAATAGCATGTAATAAAAATATATGTAGCAAAGTTATAGTAAAACCATTAAGCACATAATTTGTTTTCCATAGACTAGGGATACTTTGGACATGGGTATTAGATGGAGTTTTTGACAGTGTAATAAAATAAACAGTTCATTACTCACACCTGATCCACTTATTCATGTTGTTTTTCTTTTTTGTTTTTAACACCTTGGGGCATATAGTATTTGTTTAATATCCTTGAATAATTCAATTTAACACTGGGTGCTTTCTAATTAAAGCGCTTATTGTTCGTACAGCCATGCTGTGACCTGGAGGTGCCTCTGAAGCTGCCTGGCTGTTTGTTACAGTTGGCTGCCAGGGCACAGACCCGCGTGGGGCCTGCTGGCTCTCTCCTGGCACGCCTGCCCCACCCTCGCCAGTCTGTTTGTTAAACCCCGGAGACCGCAGCAGGTGTTACTGCTGTCACGCTGAATCATCAGCTGTTCATTTTATTTTCTCCAGGCCTGTGCTGACAGTGTGGGGTGTTTGTTTTGTGTTTATGATCAAAAAGGGTCTGTGTGCGTCTGTCTGTGTGCGTCTGCTTGGGGCCTGCTAGCGGAATGACAGGCCAGACACCAGAGACGCCGCACAGGAGGCCTCTGTGTCGTGGAGAATCCCCACCTTCACTGTGGGAGGATTGGAGTGGGTCTCACTCTTGGCCTTTAGCATCCTCTGCTGGCCGGTTTCCAGACCTGCAGCTTCTGCTGAAACGATCTGCCAGGGTCTCCTGCCATATCATGTCTGATATGACAATAAATATATGAATTATGTCGTTTTTGGGAAGAATTGCAGAACTTGTTGGTGACCTCAGCTGTTGTCCTACAGTATATGGACCAGAATGGTCACACTGTTTGTTAAAATACTCAATAAGCCTGAATTATCTGTAGACAATCAGTTTTTTTATATCTATTGTATTAGGTTTGTGAAAGCTGTACACTTTCCAGATCTCCACTACAAATGCACTTCTGTATATTTTGTCAAACAAACTTTGGAGGATTAAAAGTTAAAAGGTCATTGTCACCTCAGTATTAAATGTCTACTTCATACCCGTGCAAAGATGGCACTGCACTATATTATATTTCTTTGCTAGATGCTTTTATCCGAAGAAGGCAAGGTCAGATAATTGGGGACAAATCACTCAGCGGACCCGTAGATTTGGATAAAAGCAACCTTCCAATCACGAGCACAGTGTCCCATCTAGACTACAGAGGCGCTGTCCAGTGTCTGCCCTGCTGTCAGCTTTAAGTTCTTGAGCACAAACACACATACAGGCCCAGAAGCAGGAGCCTAGTAAGAACTGGCACATGCTTCCTGTGTGAACGGCCGAAAACTGATAGGGAATTGTGGGGCGTAGGCGTGTGTGGGAGAGACACCCTGAGCTCGCAGGTCACTTCCCATGTCCCTCCTGATGAGATTCTCTGTAATCAGGTGAGGCTCCCAGGGAAGCTGCCGGTCACTAATCAGGACCGGGAAATTTGTTATGATGCAACACTGCAGCTGCGATCAGGCCGCTGAGGCACAGAGGTGCTTACCTGTGTAGGAAACAGTTTCAAGTCTCTGCATGTCTAATTGGCCCTTCTTCACCTGCGCCCTCTGCCCCCCACCCCAGAGGAGACAGGGAAATTGGGCGACCCGGGGCACCATTCCCACGTGGACGCCCACACCTCTGCGCCGAGTTCCGGCCCCCGTCTGGGTTTGCAACTTGTTAATTAAATCGTCACTCCAGGCGAGTTTTGATTAAAAGCCAGACATGTCCCATAGGTGATCTGTCTAAGCTCACAAACAACACTGTTACGTTATTGTTGTTTTTGATAGTCTGTATCAGTAATATTAATTAGGGCACGAGTCAGGTGACGTCCCAGGAAAAATCTTATGGTTCACGTCCCGCCTGCTTCTTTTTTCCAGCCGGCTGCAGTAGACAAAGCAAAGGGATCTCTCGGTGGTTTTACAGTATGAATACTAGCATCAACACCTGTCACCTTCATGTGTTCATTTAATCACAGAAATTGTTATTTATTTTTTTTCCTTGTGCATTTGCGGTTCATGCTCCCATCTCTTAAGACCTCAGCGGATTTGGATCGGTAATAACACTGTTCCGTTTAAGAGTATGATTTTAAAAAGACGGCCTGAAATATTGCATGTTGTACTTCTTGTGGATCACAGTTCTGAAATACAAAAGTGAAATGCAGAGGGGCCAGCAGCTGTCTGCGAGTGTCTCTGAGGGAAGAGAGGCTGCTTGAAGAAGACGTGCCGCAGTCACTCTCCTCTGGCTTCCCCCACCCTGCCGCTCGGGGGGCTGCCCCCCCCCCCCGGCCCCCCCATTACTCCATAAAGCATGATATAGTACCCTGCCTTGCTCAAGCATCCGATAGGGCCTTGCACTGCATGTCGCTAACTGCTTCTCCTCTGTGATTTGCCCTGCATTTTCAAGTTTAGTAAGATGCAAACAAAGAAGGCTGACAGGCGTTCTGCTGCCCAAGTCCTCACTTATACACCATAGCTGTATATGCCACGGTGCTTGCTTGCTTAAAGTTAAACATACACAGAATTATTGTTGACTGGGTGGGAGTTTATTTCACGTTGTCACTTTTATGCATTCTGGGTTTTTTTTAAGGGGGCATCATGTTTTGTTGTTAGGAGAGCAACTAAGGGTCCACTGTGGGGTGCCCCGTAAGGGCGGGAAATGGCACGGATGCAACAGAACCTGCCATGAACAGAGGCAGAGGAAGTTCTGCTCCAGCTCCATTGGAACTCTGATGTCCTGGTCTGGTGCTGAGACGCAAACGCATCACTTCCTGTTGGGACACCCTCTCAGGGAGCCAGACGCAGGGACTGGCACCAGAATATGGGAGCTGTGGGACTTAAAAGTGGGCACTTAGTGAAGAGAGTGTGCCTGTGTTGTCCCAGCAGAGAAAGCTGGGGAGGCAGGCTGCTGTTTTCCGTGTGGCCTGGGGCGCCACAACAAGCACGTCCCACTCCCCCAATCGCCTGTCGCCTGCGGAGCTGTCCTAATGACCTGCTCCCATACAATAGCTGCACTTAGCACACACACCAGCCCTTAATGACTCATTAAACCCAAGCTAAACCATCCTACTGAGAGCTCCTGCTGGCGCGGGTTAATGGACAGACTGCGATGCGCGCTTGTCTCTGGAGTGTACAGTATAGCCCCTCTCTTAGCGGTGGTATCGGGAACCTGACATTCTGTTACAAGAAAGCCCTGCGTTCTGTTCTAATGCTGGTGAGCAGCTGATGTGTTTTCAGCTTCGACGAGAAGAAAAGCACGTGCCTCTTTGTGTTAGGATCCACACCGCAGGCGGGTCCACATTGTGTAATTTCCCACTGCTGTGCCCTCCAGGGCCCTGGGTTACTGTCTGTAGGGAGGTGATGAGATGATGCCCATCACGTATAAAGTTGGGCGTCTGTGGGCGGCACTACGTCTGATGGCGCCGATGCAGGGCATGTGGGGCACGGAGCACCAACCATGAGGGCGTGCTCTTTGCTGTGGGTGACCTGCTCCGCCGCGCTCTGGGCTTCCTGTCACCAGCAGAGCTGCCAGCCCATTGCTGGACACTCCAGTCTGGGGGCACTGGAGCAAGAGGGAGACGTCACCTTGGGAGGGCTCTTCTCCCTCCACGACTCTGTGCTGGAACCAGACCTGACCTTCGGGTCCAGACCTGCCCCCACGCGCTGCTCTGGGTAAGTAGAGGAACCAGGCCAGCTCCCGCAGCACTTCCACACCTCGAGGGGGTTCTCCCGAAAGGGATGGAGACTGAGCACAGCCTACAGGCCGTGTGCAGGGTCGCCGCACGACTGTCTGACATCTGACGTCTGTGCTCCAACTGTCCCTGTTTCAGGTTCAACTTCCGAACCTTTAGATGGATGCAGACCATGATTTTCGCCATAGAGGAGATTAACCGACAGGGTCACCTTCTTCCCAACCTGACCCTGGGCTACAAGATCTATGACTCTTGCAGCACCACCTTCCAGGCGCTGCGGGCAGCAATGGCGCTGGTGAATGGGCACGGCCCAGGGGAGGAGGCGGCCAGTTGCGGTTCCGCGGTGCCCGTTGTCATCGGTGACGGCGGGTCCACTCTCTCCCTGGCGGTGGCGCGATTTCTGGGCATCCTTCGCTTGCCACAGGTGAACAGCCTGTGTTATTATGCTCCCGTCAGTCTGATGTTAGTGTCTGATGTTAGTGTCTGATGTTAGTGTGTGATGTTAGTGTCTGATGTTAGTGACGCCCCGGCTCCTCTCCTCCCCAACCCAGGTGAGCTACTTCTCCAGCTGTGCCTGCCTGAGTAACAAGAAGGAGTTCCCTGCCTTCCTGAGGACCATGCCCAGCGACCTCTTTCAGGTCGACGCCCTGGCCCTGCTGGTTCGCCACTCGGGTTGGACCTGGGTTGGCACCGTGGCTGGGGACGATGACTACGGCCGGCAGGGCATCCAGATCTTCAACCAGCAGGTGGGGAGGCAGGGTGCATGTGTGGCCTTCCTGGAGGTCATCCCCAAGAACCATGCCGCCGAGCGTATGTCCAGCATCGTGCGGCGCATACGGCTGTCCGGCGTGCGCGTGGTGCTGCTCTTCGCCCTGGAGCAGGATGCCGGGGCCCTCTTCCAGGAGGTGCTCAGGCAGAACCTGACCGGCATCCAGTGGCTGGCCAGTGAGGCGTGGGTCACGGCGTCCGTGCTGGCCGCGCCCCACTTCCGCCCCATCCTGCAGGGCTCTGTGGGCTTCGCCATCCGCCGGGCCGAGCTGCCCGGGCTGAAGCCCTTCCTCCTCCGCCTGCACCCGTCCACGGCTCCCTCCGACCCCTTTGTCCTCGAGTTCTGGGAGAAGACCTTCGGCTGCACCTTCCAGGGCGCCGCGGGCCGAAGCCGCTGCACTGGCTCTGAGCAGCTGGCGAACGTCACGAATATCTACGCTGACGTGACGCAGCTGAGGATCTCCTACAACGTGTACAAGGCAGTGTACGCCATCGCTCACTCTTTGCGCTCCATGCTGCAGTGTGAGCCGGGTGGGGCACCCTTCTCTGGGGGCTCCTGTCCTCACGTCTCCAACATCCAGCCTTGGCAGGTAACGCTCCCGGAACATTACATAACTTTGTTTTGTTTCCTTTTTAAAACGTAAGTGTTTTGTTTAAAAAGTAGGTGTTTCTCAACCCTTTCCTTGGGGACCCTCAGACGGTCCACGTTATTGCTCCCCTCTAGCTCCCTGTCAGACAGTCCACACTTCTGCAAAGACAGGGACTATCTGGGGGGTTTCTGAGGACGGGCTTGAGAAACACCGATATAAAAAACACGGCTTTTCACCCCTTCAGCTCCTGTACTACGTAAAGCAGGTGGAATTCACCAATGAGTTTGGCGAGACTACAAAATTCGACGGGAACGGGGACGCCGTGGCGACGTACGACCTGATAAACTGGCAGCTGACGGGCGACGGCGCCATCCGGTTTGCCGCGGTGGGGCGCTTCGACGGCACCTTGAGCCCCAGTAAGAAGCTGACGATCGACGACGAGGCCATCGTCTGGAACGGGAACCGAAAACAAGTAAGCCTTTCATACTCCGGGGGACGTGAGCCCAGTTGCGCGTCTGCGTTCAGTGTAGGTGTGAGGCGGCGACGCTCCACGCTGACTGCCGCAGTCTCCCCGGTCCCTCCCGCTCAGGCCCCCCGATCCGTGTGCAGCGACAGCTGCCCCCCCGGCACTCGCAAGGCCATCAAGCCTCGGCTCCCTGTCTGCTGCTTTGACTGCGTTGTCTGCGCAGCTGGGGAGGTTAGCAATCAGACAGGTGGGTGCTAATGGCTTCTGTCAGGCTGTTAATCCTGAGGGTAACCATTTGGAGGGGGGCGTGCGGGTGAGTGAAACGTGCGGGTCTCTGCCCTCTTCCAGACGCCGTAGAGTGTGAGAGATGCCAGCCGGAGTTCTGGTCCAACGAGGGCCGCGACGCCTGTGTCCCCAAGCGGCTGGATTATCTTTCCTTCCAGGACGCCCTGGGGGGCGCCCTCCTGGCGGCGGCGCTCCTGGGGGCCTGCAGCACTGCTGCTGTGGCTTCGGTCTTCGCTCGGCACAGGAACACGCCCATCGTCCGCGGCAACAACTCGGAGCTGAGCTTCCTGATCCTGTGCTCGCTGGCACTCTGCTTCCTGTGCGCCGCGGCCTTCCTGGGCCGCCCCTCGGCCTGGTCCTGCCGGCTGCGTCATACCGCCTTCGGCGTCGCCTTCGTCCTCTGCATCTCCTGCATCCTGGGCAAGACCGTGGTGGTGCTGATGGCCTTCCGGGCCTCGCTGCCGGGCAGCCGGGTCATGCGCTGGTTTGGCCCCATGCAGCAGAGGGCCAGCATCTTCCTCTGCACCTTAGTGCAGGTGCTCATCTGCGGCCTGTGGCTGGGGCTCGCCCCGCCGTCGCCGCGGAGACTGCTGGCGCGTGAGAGTGCTCACATCCTACTGCTGTGTGACGTGGGCTCCAGTCTGGCCTTCTCCCTCGTCCTGGGCTACATCGGTCTTCTGGCCGCCGTCTGCTTCCTGCTGGCCTTCCTGGCCAGGAAGCTGCCCGACAACTTCAACGAGGCCAAGTTCATCACCTTCAGCATGATCATCTTCTGCGCCGTCTGGGTGGCCTTCATACCCGCCTACGTCAGCTCGCCGGGGAAGTACTCCACAGCCACGGAGATCTTCGCCATCCTGGCCTCCAGCTTTGGCCTCCTGGTCTGTCTCTTCTTTCCTAAGTGCTACATAATTTTGCTAAAACCAGAGAAGAACAACCGAAAAAACATGATGACAAAATTGACATCAGGGAAGCAATATTAGAACGAAGTGTAATTTTTTGGTCCTGTAATATATGATTCCACAAAAACATGTATTCCTCAGATCCTGTTTCTGTGTTTTTTCCTGTACCAAGTAGTATGTAGGTATGAGAAATGTATGGAACCTGAGCAATAAGCCTACTATGTATAATGACTAGTTCTTGGTTTGAGGAAAAAAAAGTCACACCGGTATGCTTTGGTGTTTAGAGGAAAGAGAAATGAATATGTCTCCTTTTAGCCCATCTACAGCATTATATTATTGTGGCCCATGTGAGGGCAGAGAGCAGCATTCAAGAAAAAATAATAAAGAGCACTGTGGTTTGGAAAATGTGGGTGGCAATGCTATACCATACACTGTATATCCATTCATCTATCTTTCGACTGCTTATCTTAGTCACGGGGAGTGTGGGGAGGGAGGGGCTTGGCCTATCCCGCAAAATTATTTCCTGGAGGTCATTTAGAAATGCCAGTTAGCTTAAGTGCATGGACTGTGGGTGCAAAGGAGAATCTCTGGAGGAAAACTGCATTATAGAGGGAGAACCTTCACAATGTACTACATGTGTGGGTCATCTGATATTATTAGTGCCGTGACAATCCTGTGACGTCTCTGACTCTTTCATTTGCCGAAACGTCTCATCTGCGACCACACAGTGCGTAGAGAGTTTGCAGGAAGCCTACTCACACGGCATAGTGGCATCTGTACCATTCATAATGTCTTTAAGGGGGAAGGAAGCAGCCGCATGGTAGTCTGGGGGCGAACCAGACCTGCGTTCCATAGGAAATGCATGGAGAAGCAGCTGTCAATGACTAATTAAAATCAGTGTCCCCTGAGATTCACTACATGAAAACAGTGCAGGTGACACCCCCCCGTAGCCTGACCCCCACAGTAATAAACAACCTGTTTCCACCATAGGCCTTCCTCTTTTCTTCCCCAAGCCCCCCACCATCATGCATAACCCCTGATATCTGATGCCATTATATTTATCAATTTATTTTGTGATGGGGGGGTTGGTGTAGGAATGGTGCTTCCGTCACCACCAGGCCCCTTGCGCTGAACTAATGTCACTTAATGACACATAATGACCAAAGCGCGGTACAGTACACAGGACACACACTGTGGCTTTGAACTGCAAAGAACGGAATGTGGTCCACCTGGCTTGAAATGTGTCGAAAATGGGCTGGAAATGGCCCATAATTACCAAACCTTTGTGTTTGCTGGTTTGTGCTTGAAGGCAACTATTTATATATTTTTTAGCTATTTTCCAGGAATCCTCTAATCAGAGAGTGACTTTGCATATTTTGGCTGAACAAATTAGACAACAGTCTATGGCAATTATACTGTATGTTTTATTCCTGGTTGGAATTGTAGAATGTTCTGTTTGCCAAAATAAAATTCATCCTGCTCACAAATTAAGGCTCAAATGAAAATGTTTCAGTTAAAATAAAAAATAAAAAAATGTCTTATCTTGTTAAACAGATCTTAGGATCAAAGAAACCATGCTTATCTTTGAACCCATCCCAATTAAGCCTATACACGTGTGTGTGTGTGTGTGTGTGTGTGTGTGTGTGTGTGTTTGCACCCGTGTGTGTCCTTTTGCACTATGATTTCCCTGAAGGTGCCGTCCTCATTAATCGGGCCCTATAAAGCCTGGGTTTCGCTCGCCGTGGGTCACCCCGCTGAAGATGCACGCCGCGCTGGCTCTCTGGCTGCTCGTCCTCGGCCCCGGAGCCACGCAGGACGCCTGTCAGCGCTGGGAAGACCTGGACACCTCGGTGGTCCACAAGGGCGGCGACGTGATCCTGGGAGGCATGTTCCCCATCCACTCCAAAGGCGTGGAGGAAGAGCGCAGCTTCAGGATGCCTCCAGACCAGAGCCGGTGCAGAGGGTAACAGGGAAGGGAGCTTAAGGGAAGGACTGGGAGTTCTGGGAATCTAGTTACCGCTAGTTCAGTGGGGCTGCCACCCACTACAATCTCACAAAGCATGCGAAAGGTGCATCTGATCAAAATGATCATTTTGTTTAGGTTTAACCTGAGGGTATTCCGGTGGTCCCAGGCCATGGTGTTCTTCATTGAAAAGATCAACCAAGACCCATCTCTCCTCCCCAACATCACCCTGGGCTACCGACTATATGACACATGCGGCATTGTGGGGCTATCGGTGAAGACCGCCATGTCTGTCATCTCTCAGCCCTTGAAGAGGATAGGGGGGCAGTGTGGACCTCCCGGGATCCCCCTCATCATCGGCGACTCCGGCTCCACCCTCTCCATGGCCATCTCTAGGGTGCTCAACCTTTTCCGCATCCCCCTGGTGAGCTAAGCAGAGAGGACCATACGCACGCCGCTTCCCGTGTCACTTCCTGTCACACTCGATGCTTTCGCTCCCACTAACCCCACGTTGTCAGATCTTGCTTTTCTGCGCGCTCTCTGTCTCCAGGTCAGCTACTTCGCCTCCTGCGCCTGCCTGAGCGACAAGCGGAAGTTCCCGTACTTTTTCCGGACCATTCCGAGCGACGTCAACCAGGCGGACGCCCTGGCACGTCTGGTCGGGCACTTCGGCTGGACGTGGGTGGGCACCGTAGGGGCGGACGACGACTACGGGCGCACGGGCATCGACATGTTCACGGCGGCCGTGACCCGGCTGGGCGTGTGTGTGGCCTACAGGGTGGTCATCCCCAAGATCCCCACCAGAGACAGGCTGCGGGAGATGGTTAAGACCATCCGCAGGTCCACTGCCCGGGTGATCGTGGCCTTTGCCATCGAGGAGGACATCCAGCCTCTCGTTCAGGAACTCGTCCGTCAGAACGTTACGGGTATACAGTGGGTGGCCAGCGAGGCCTGGGTCACATCCACCCTCATCTCCACCCAGGAAAACTTCGCCGCCCTGAGTGGAACCATTGGCTTCGGTATTCGCCGGGCGGACATTCCCGGCTTCAAGCACTTCCTGGAGAGCCTAAAGCCGCTGGCCACACCCTACAACCCCTTTGCCAGGGAATTCTGGGAAACGCAGTTTCAGTGCTCTCTGAACGCGACAGCGCCGTACGCCTCTACGTCTGAGCCGCCGCAGTACGGGAGCATCTGCACTGGCTCAGAGAGCATCAGGGAGACCGACAGCATCTACAACGACGTGTCCCAGCTCCGCGTCACCTACAACGTGCACAAAGCCGTGTATTCTGTGGCGCAGGCGCTGCATGGCCTGCTGGGATGCGGGAGGCGCAAGGGCTGCGCAGACCCCCGAGAGCTGCAGCCCTGGCAGGTGAGTGCATTGCATATCCCACTAGATGCCTCCAGCCCACTGATTGGCTGAAGCTCCTAATTACCCATGAGGAGGGAGCACCAATTATCCAAATTAAATGACATTAATCCATCCATCCATCTTCCAACTGTTTATCCCAGTCAGGCACTTTTTTGGGGGGGGTGGGGATCTGAAGCATATTGCATGGAGAACTGGGCACAAGGCTGGGGTACAGGATGATTACAAGATGGTACATGATATTAATGTAAAAAAATATTTAAGTATCATTATATTAGTAGAACAAACGGTTTCAGTAAGACAGCTCATTTTCTGAACACATAGGTAGTCAGAGTTACAGAAAAGGACGACAGGATGAAAAGGTAGGACTTCCTGCAGTTTACAGCACTGTCATCTGCGTCACCATGGAAACCGGCCGGATTAAAACCCGCAGGTGGTGCAGTTCCTGAAGGAGGTGAACTACTCCAATTCCTTCGGCGACGTCGTCTACTTCGACGAGAGCGGCGACCCCGTGGGCTCCTACGACATCATCAACTGGCAGAGGGAGGGCGGGGGGCCCGTGACCTACGTGACCGTGGGGCGCTTCGATGCCACCCTGCCGTTCGGCGAGCAGCTGGTCCTGCGCCAGGCAGACATCGTGTGGCACGGAGGCCGCCGGGAGGTAATGGTGGATCAGAGCCATAACGGCGCCGGGGGAAGTCAGTGTTCGGAGCAAACGAGCGTGCATTAGGCAGCATCATTAGGCGGAAACCGGAGACTCGCTCTCCGTCCTTCAGCAGCGGAATATGTTTTACTTAATGGTTTAGGCTCCTTCATGTTCCGCTGGCTGGATGTGTAATTTGTATAAATATCGGGGAAGTGATCTTTATAAGTTCGGGGATGAAAACAGGAAAGAGAGAGGCCTTTTTCAGAACTGGGATTCTGTTATTCGAGCAGGGTGTGTGTGTGTGTGTGTGTGTGTGTGTGTATGTGTGTCTGTGTGTGGGTGTGTGTGTGTGTGTGTGTGTGCATATGTGTGTGTGTGTGTGTGTCTGTGTGTGCGTGTGTGTGTGTGTGCGTGTGTGTGTGCGTGTGTGTGTGTGCATATGTGTGTGTGTGTGTGTGTGCGTGTGTGCCTGTGCCTGTGTCTGTGTCTGTGGTTCAGGTATACATTACATTGAGAGGATCAAATCTCCCTTCAATGTGGTAAAACTCTGCTATTTAGACGTCATGGTTCTGATTAGTTTTTCGGTCCCCACCAGGGGAAATTCAATTTTATAAAAATGTGTAACTGCAATCAAAAAAAATAAAAATGTCCTGTACCACTAAAAAGTTGTGTATTTTGTTTGGTTACCGATGGCTTGGGCTGGGTAGGGGGGCTGAAGGTTGTCCGTGTTTGGGATCAGCTGTCTGTGCCTCTGCGTGCCAGGTGCCTGCGTCCGTGTGCTCTGCCACCTGCCACCCGGGTTTCAGAAAAGCCGCACGCACAGGGCAGCCGGTGTGCTGCTACGACTGCGTCGCCTGCGCAGACGGCACCTTCAGCAACCTCACAGGTACGGCTGGGGCCAACGTCAGCTGCATCCCTCCGCATTACGTCCCTCTGCATGCCACCTCTGCGCCCTCTCCTCGCAGACCGGGACGACTGCACACCCTGCCCAGAGGACTTCTGGTCCAACGCGCGGCGCGACAGCTGCGTCGTCAAGGAGACGGAGTTCCTGTCCTACGCGGAGGTCTTCGGGCTGACGCTGGCCGCGACGGCCGTCCTGGGCGCGCTCAGCACGGCGGCGGTGGCAGCCATCTTCTCGTGGCACAGGGACACGCCGCTGGTGCGCGCCAACAACTCGGAGCTGAGCTTCCTGCTGCTGGCATCGCTGGCGCTCTGCTTCCTGTGCGCCCTGCTCTTCATCGGCCGGCCCTCGGCCTGGTCCTGCCGCCTGCGCCGCACGGCGTTCGGGCTGAGCTTCGCGCTCTGCCTGTCCTGCCTGCTCAGCAAGACGCTGGTGGTGCTGATGGCCTTCCGGGCCACGCGGCCGGGCAGCGACGCGGCCCGCCGCTTCGGGCCCCCGCGACAGCGGCTGGGTGTGTTTGCCTGCACCGCACTGCAGGGGGTGCTGTGTGGGGTGTGGCTGGCTGAGGCGCCGCCCTACCCGGTGAAGAACACGTGGCTGTACCGTGACAGGATCATTCTGGAGTGTCACCTGGGCTCGCTGGCCTTCTTCTGCTGTGTGCTGGGATACATCGGCTGCCTGGCCGGCTTCTGCTTCATCCTGGGTTTCCTGGCCAGGAAGCTGCCTGACAACTTCAATGAAGCCAAATTCATCACCTTCAGCATGATCATATTCTGTGCCGTCTGGATCACCTTTATCCCAGCTTATGTCAGCTCACCTGGGAAGTTCACTGTGGCCGTCGAGATATTTGCCATTTTAGCTTCCAGTTTTGGTTTGCTGTTCTGTATTTTTGTTCCCAAATGTTACATTATCATCTTTATGCCTGAAAAGAATACTAAAAAATATCTCTTATCCCAGCGAATGGCAAAATAATTTACCTGTCTGGCATCCAGACTTTTAAAAGGAGATTTGATTTTGTGTAGCTTATGATAAGGATTTAAAAAAAGTCAACGACCACAATGGTTTTGTTGCTAGTATGCGCTGGTAAGAATACGCACACACGCGGGATTTTTAATGCTTTTCCATCGCAGTTTCCCGATGATAATGACAAATCACCACCAGGGGGTGCTAAAGCCCTGAAATGCGATTCCGTGTGCGACCATTGCCTATAGAATCTCCGTGTGTAGTACTTTTCTCCTGTAGCTTGAATGTAAATGAGCAAAAAAAAAAAAAAAGAATCAAACGAAATCAAAATATATGTGATTCCTGTATGATCCGGTTATTAAATTATGTGTCTTAGAGCTTGTCAGTGTGTGGTGGCTAACAGCTTACTGTTACTACATTAGTCATAATGGGAGAGTTTCACAATAAATTTAAAACTGGCTGGTTCTGTTTTGGAGTTATTGACCTTACCATTCGACTCGACAGTGCTATTGGAGCTACAGAGGCACCCATTCAAATGAATTTCACGATGAAGAATGTGGTCAGAATTGCTGCAGGGGTCATACCAGCTGAAAGGGCTGCACTAGCCACACTACAGCTAGACACACAGGCACAGCCGAATATTCTTACAGCAATGATAGAGGAGTACTGTACTTATAGCTAACAGTCTAATAGCATACTGTCGGGTTGTGGTCATGTAATCCCATTTACACTTCTTCAGTATTGCCTTGATATAAAGCTATCTTATTTACATCTAAATCGCCCATAGAACATTCGACGCATCAGTCTCTGGCATTTCTCGTAATGATTTTTCTCAATGAACTCCCTGCAAACAAGAATAATCGCATTGTTTATAAAGATTCCCCTTTTCCCTTTTCATCGGTTGTGAAAACTCGAGAGCCTTTGTTATCGCAGTGAAAGGTCTCCCTTTTCTTCCTAGGGTGTGAAGTCAGACTGAGTGCTCATGTTACTGACATCCCACACCACACTGTGCAGTGATTAATGGCTGGCGACATCCCTGATTGGTTAATTACCCAATGGGACGACATTACACTGCTTTTATTTTACTTGTCTCTCTCTCCAAATGAGACTGACCGCATCTCCCTCCCCTCCTCACTCCTCTGCCCTTCCTTCAACTGGAGGAGATGCGGAGAATCTGTGTCACGTGCGAGAGGAGCACAGCCCCGCCCTTTGTCCCCTTTGGGGGCCTTTAGAGACGAGCTTTAGAGACACTGTGAACCCCACCCACATGCGCATCTTGGATTCCAGCTCCTGGCAGATCTACACCAGGGGCAGTTTGGCTTCACAATGGGCCGATTCAGAGAAGCTCAGAGAACACGCTGTTCTACCTCAGCTCGCTGGGAGACTTGGCCCAGGTCACTGACATTGTGGCCCAGTGGTCTCCCTGTTTGGGGAGCACTGTGGGGTAACTGGACCTGGTAATACCCACTGGGAGATAAATATCTGGGCTGTAATGTGACTGGGATCAGCACCGTTCACGGGGGGTTAAGTGGTTCCCACACAAGCCAAACAGTGGTGTAAGAGTTCTGACTCCCGCCGAGAGGTGTCAGGGTCACAGAAGCAACACTGAAGCCGTGCGATTGATGGACATTTATTTATGTTGCAATATATTTAATAAATGTAACATGCCAGACTGACACACGAAAAGCAAGCCACACTCACCATCCAGATAAACATTCAAACAAGATTTATTTTAACATCTCACTGACACTTTTATCATGGCAATGAGATTGCAAGAGTCATCGATGCTAAAACTGAATAAATAATGAACAGGAGCTGTCGGGTTATATATCAGCCTTAAAGAGTCACATGTGGATCCGCAAAGCGGTGTTTCCATCTACGGGAACTTCTTAATATTCCTTCCTTTCATTTTGCCATCAGGCTCTTCTTTGTATTTTTTTCTGGCTTCAGTATAATGATGTAACACTTGGGGGCAAAAATGCAGAACAGGAGGCCGAAGCTGGAGGCCAGGATGGCGAAGATCTCCACGGCGACCGTGTACTTCCCCGGCGAGCTGACGTAGGCGGGTATGAAGGCCACCCAGACGGCGCAGAAGATGATCATGCTGAAGGTGATGAACTTGGCCTCGTTGAAGTTGTCGGGCAGCTTCCGGGCCAGGAAGGCCAGCAGGAAGCAGACGGCGGCCAGAAGACCGATGTAGCCCAGGACGCAGCTGAAGCCCAGGGCCGAGCCGATGTCACACTCCAGGAGCAGCCTTGGGCTGTGGCCTGTGTTCTCGGACGGTGAGGGGGGGGCCTTGGCTAGCCACGCCGCGCAGATCGCCACTTGAATCAGCGTGCTAAACAGGAGTCCCATCCGCTGCTGGGCCGGGCCGAAGTAGCGCGTGATGTTGTTGCCGGGCAACGTGGCCCTGAAGGCCACCAGCACCACCAGCGTCTTGCTGAGGACGCAGGAGACGCAGAGGACGAAGCTGATTCCGAACAGGGAGTGACGCAGCCGGCAGGACCAGGCCGAGGGCCGGCCCAGGAAGGCCAGCGAGCACAGGAAGCAGAGTGCCAGCGCCAGCAGCAGCAGGAAGCTCAGCTCTGAGTTGTTGGCGCGGACGATCGGCGTGTCCCTGTGGCGGAAGAACACGGCCGTGACCGCAGCTGTCAGGGCGGCCCCAGTCACGGAGAGCGCAGTGAGGACGACGCCCAGGGTCTCTCCGAAAGACAGGAACTCCACCTCCTTCGGCACACACTCTGTGCGCAAGCCGTTGGACCAGAATCGCTCTGGGCACTTTGTGCACTCGGTGGAACCTTAAACACAACAGCAATGAAAAAGGATGCATCGGAGTTAAATAACGCGTTCCCCAGTTCCCCAGTTTCCCCTGGCATCAAGAAGTTTTCCGCGTTGGGTACTGCTGGAGGAGGTCAGGGACCGGTGGCACCTGTCTGGTTGCTGACATGCCCATCAGCGCAGGGCAGGCAGTCAAAGCAGCAGACTGGTTTTCCTCTCTGGAGAGCCCTCCAGGCACCTGGGGGACAGGGCACGCTACACTGAGACACGGGCACCTGTGGAGACAGCAGGCCACACAGCTGACAACCCCAGCCCCACTGAAAAAGGCAGCAGGCGGATGAGAACCAACGCCAAGCCCCACAGGCAGTAAAGATGGTGCCTGCAGTCACATGATCCAGGGTGACCTTCCAGGGCACTTCTGTTTGTTATTCCTGGACAGCAGCCCTATTAACGATCACCTCTGGCATCGCACGGCGTCTGAATTCATTCCAGAACTTTCCCACAGGCTACAAACTCCATTTTGTGTACGTCGATCTGAAAGGCTGTAATTAACACGCTGGCATGGTCTAATCGCTAGTGAAATCTGTCATATTTTTAGCCATGCTCGCAGACAATGCCGTCTCTATGAGTGATCGCCGTCCGCGGGACCGAGGCGTCCATCAACAAGCCTGGCTCCGTGGGGTCGGAAGGGGGGCGGAAAATTCCAGGAATCTGAATATTAACGTCAGAGATTTCTGGTATGCGAACTAAGGGCTGCCCACTGTGAACTTCCAAAGGAAAGCTCAGGAGAGGCAGGGCACAGCGGCACACTCACCTCCTCTTGGGAGCCACCCCAGAAGACCTTCTCGACGTCAAACTCGAACATGCTCTGAGAGCCGTCCACAGAATCAAACCGGCCCACCTTGACGAATTCCACCCGGTCCCCGGGCCCCCTGTGCCAGTTGATGATGTCGTACGACGGCATCGGATCACCATTCTCATCGAAATGTATCTCTTCCCCAGCAGGTGTGGTGAAGTTTACAGCTCTGAGGTAATGAAGGAGCTTCCAGAAACAGTGGAAATGTCACAGAGAAGATCAAGCACAGATGTTAATTACATTCTGTGGATGCTCTATATACTTTACTCTAATACATATACTACATTATACTCCACTATACTCCTGTTAGAAGAGTACAGCAAGAAAAAGCGGTGGAGTTGGGATGCCACTTTACCTGCCATGGCTGCAGCTTACTAACATCAGGGCACCGTTTGCCCTGGAAGGGCCCCCGCCCGGGCTGGCAGGCGAGCATGTCATGCAGGGCGTGAGCGATGGTGTACACGGCCTTATACACGTTGTAGGAGACCCTCAGCTGTGACACATCCATGTAGATGTTTTCTACTAGATCCAGCCTCTCTGCTCCTGAGCAGCGGGATCTGCTCGATGCCAAGTGAGGCTGTCGGTCCTCCAGGGAGCACTGGAACACAGCTTCCCAGAATTCCCTGACAAACGGATCAGCGCCGGATGAATTGGGATGAAGCCGGGTCAGGAAAGGCCTGAGCCCCGGGATGTTCCCCTTTCGCAGGGCGAAGCCGATGGTGCCGCCCAGTGAGCCCATGAACTGGGGGGCAGAGAGCAGGCTGGACGTGACCCAGCCCTCTGTGGCAATCCACTGCTTCTCCGTGATGTTCTGCTTCACTACCAAACTGAGCAGGGCATACATGTCTGGGGTGATGCCGAAAGTGACCACCACCCGGGCGGAGGAGCGCTTAATGACATCCACGATGCGCTCCATCCTCCACCGTGAGTAGGACTTGGGGATGAGCTCGGAGAACGCCAGGCACACCTCGGAGCCTCCGAGCTCTCGCTGTAGCAGGGCCACGCCTGACTTCCCATAGTCATCGTCTCCGGCCACCACACCCACCCAGGTCCAATCCAGCAGGCGTAGCAGGCGAGCCATGGCGCGTACCTGGAAGGCGTCGCTGGGCACGGTTCGCAGGAAGGTGGGGTACTTTCTCCAATCGCTCAGGCATGCACAGGAGGCAAAGTAACTCACCTGGGGTGGGGTACAAAGCTCCAGTTAGTAACTAAACTAGTAGCACCATTAAATAATAATCCCAGCGTTAACTAATGCTCAACACAGTCACCATAAAATATCACCAACGTAGCGATCATTATATTTAACACAGATTGTAGCTGACGAACACATAAAATGCAATAACATAGAAGCCCCCGGATGGAGAACGAGGAGGCCATGTTTGGCTGGACACTTCGTGCAAGTCTGGGTCTGAATAGAATCTGCAATTGGCCTGGGAATGATTAATCATCCGGGTTCACCAGGGGGATGCTGAAGACACTGAGTGTGCGGGCGATGGCGATGGACGAGGAGGAACGGGCGTCCCCGATGATGACGGGCACAGCCACGGCGCCGCTGCACGCCCCGTGGTCCTGCCCCGTCACCAGAGCCAGGGAGGCAGCCAGCGTGGTGCCTTCGGCCAGGCAGCTGTCGGCCGCCACGTAGCCCAGCGTCAGGTTGGGCAGCAGGGTTGGGCTGCGGTTGATCTCCTCCACGGCGAAGATCATCGTCTGCAGCCAGCGGTACGAGCGCAGGTCGAACCTGGGGGAGCGAGAGAGAGAGAGGGGAGGAGAGGAAACAGCATCGTGTGGCGTTAAGATGCCCTCCACGCAACATAACGGCAAGAATTTGCCAGTGCAGTGAGATGTTTCGACTTAGTCTGAGATATTATTCTGCACTCGTGCGTCAGAGACAGACAGTGGTTCTCCACAGAGATTCTCTCACTCAAGGCAATTGGTGGCCACAGCTCGCTGGGTGAATAGCTGGTCGGGATCGGGGGCCCGCATGTGCACGGGGAACAGCCCCCCCATGAGCACGTCCCCATGCCGGCGCAGCACCCCCGAGGGCGGGCCGCCCACTGGCCGACAGGCCCCGTCCTCCAGCGCGCGGGCAGGGAGCGCCCAGAAGCACGGTAGGCACAACCAGGCAGCCGGGCCCATTTGGCAGGATCGGGACGTGGAGACGCGGGGCACATCTGCTTATGTACGCCGCAGGCGGCCTGGCACGTAAAAAAACAAGATGTGCATCGATTAGGCCGAGCAAGCAGCAACGTGCCAGAAAATTGAGCTGTCCCTAGCGGAGCGCAGATAATCTGCGCCTCGCGCACACAGAGGAATCCCGCTATTGTTGTTTTTTCGCCCAGACCTCCTTTGCCGGAGGACACTGGGTTCTTACAGCCTTGGCGACTCGCTTTGTTTACGATTCACTCCGGATCGCCGTCGTGTTTTTTATGACGCGCCGTTTCCTGACAGATGCTGATGTTTAACGATGCTGCTGGGGTTCTGCCTTCCAGCACGGCGATGAAATTAGGGAACCGGCAACACGGAAGACCACGGAACTTGGGGTATATGGCTGCAGACCAGGGTACTCTTCCTGGGTAAAACCCAACAAGAAAAACATAATTAGCGCCGTCAACCCATGTAGAGAAGTGACACGAGCAGCAGTAAGGCAATGAAATTAGCTGACAAGCTGCCTGTGATCTTACAGTAGCTTAGCGCCAAAGCCCTTCTCCAAGGTAATTCTGGGAACTGGAGGGGAGTAATGGAGGTGTGCTCCACCTGTACTTTCATCACCGAGCTGCAGCTTCTTTCCCGTCTCCATTTCAGCACTGTGATTTAAAAAATGGTCCATTCTGGTCATGACTGCAGTTCCTTTGCTGTTGTGCAGCCCTTGCCTGGGCCTGCCTGGTTTGCATGTACGTGTCTGTCTGCACATGTTTGTGTGTGTGAAGGACCATTTTCACGGCCCCGGGTAAAACGCAATGGAGTAATTGCTAGTTAATGTGTCTGTTTTGCAGCGGCCCTGAGACAGAGAAGATCCAGCTCCCCCCTCACTCCAACCTCCCTACACATTATGGTTGATTATAGTTATTGTGTTACTATTGTTCATCTGGCGGTGACTTAGTCAACAATATAAGGTCCTATTTGTTCCGGGTTGACTCTCAGTCTGAAAGACCAGCTGACCTACTAATGTAGATTACAGGACAGTCATTGATTCAGCTCTGGTTACATTGCCTTCCACGTTGTTTCACTGGTGTGACTGAATGGGACCAGCAGAGATCATATAACAATGAAGCTGGCAGCTATATGCTTCCTGTGTGCTCTGTAACCTGACTGACCTGACAGTTCAAAGAAGCCTTTACCCAATAGCTCCATT
The DNA here is from genome assembly GCA_019775955.2 of Pollimyrus isidori. Lineage (NCBI taxonomy): Eukaryota > Metazoa > Chordata > Actinopteri > Osteoglossiformes > Mormyridae > Pollimyrus > Pollimyrus isidori. The sequence goes on along the minus strand of JABFDZ020000040.1, from coordinate 1,120,858 downwards.
ACCTGCCTGCAATGGCAACTCCATGACCTCCTGTTCAGATTCTTCAGCACGGTGAATCAGCCATTACTAACTGAACCATTGCTTCACCTTGGGGATAAAACATCATTTTTGAACCAAAAAAATAGGACCTGCTGGATCTAAGTGGGGTGAATCTTTATGTTTAGCAGTATAGATTGCAAATACTTGGTCATGACTAGAGACAACCGTCGCTGAAAGCATTTTCAGGTGCACTGCTCCAATGACGGCAAATAGTTTCGGAGATGGATTCTTTTGTTAGCTGGTAGATTCCACCATGATTCATTTGGCCTGCAAGATAGTCCTAGTTTCTGCCAAGAATCCCTTTTGTGGAAACAATTTAGCGTAGCAAGGGAATGGGAACACAGGTCACCTTCTCACATGGCACAACTTCTCATACAGGACACACATTACACAATAAACAGCTTTGTAATCTGCATTAGCCCCTAGTCTATATTGCCCAGTCTTTGGGGTCTTACAGACAATGCAACATGAGATCAATTGTCTGTCAGTTCTCCATTCTCTAGTATTGGAATTTAAGCCAATCTCTTCCAATCTGGATTCGTTAGAATAATTATCTCAACATTTTAATTGTTCTTCAGTTAGCTTGTGATATTTCTATTGAGATGCCATCTATCCCTTAGGCTTCATTGACAGCTCATCTGATCTCAGGGCCGCTCTGACCCCCTGTTCCATTACTGAGGGTCCTCCCATGTATCCAACTTCATTAAATATATCTTGGCTCTTGTTATCAGCTTTGCCATACAAGCCTTCAATGTATTGCTTCCATCTTGATCTTTGTTCTGCTGTTTTTTATTCTCTCCATTGTTGTCATTCAGCAGGCCCACTTGAGGTTGGAACCTCCTCTTACGTGCCCCTTTAATGTGCCTCCGATACTATTTCTGTCACTTCTGTGAACTATATAATTAGAAGAAACAGGTCAGATGCGCTTTGTCTGCCTGTCCAGCTGACATGTGGAGAACAATGGATTTCACCTTCTGCCTGAGCCAGCCATTGGCATGGACACAGCATAGAAGGTCAGCTCACACTGAGATATGAGTTTGGGCCAAAATCATTCTGCGTCCCACACCCCTACCCTTTCACATCCCGCGCCCCAAAAAGGTGGAATCTGCCAGACAGTTCATAAAAGGGGTCAAGTAAGATGTGGGGCATGGAAAAATCTTGATTTGGTGCCACTTTCATCAGCCGTCCAGCAACCTTGCAAACCTCCTGTGAAAAATCGAATGTGTCCTGCTGGAAACACATGCGAGGAGGGCTGTTCGGGTTTTAAGCAATTAACACTCCAAAACCCCTTCTAGCGGGAAGTGGTCCATGTCGCATGTTAGTTTCCCAGTATTTGCCTGTGACTCTCATATGAGGCAGGTGAGCGCAGCCCTGCAGCCTCATGACTGGGCCTCATCTGCAGCAGCAGCTCACCGATGGAGATCTTCCAGCGTGACGGCACCATCTGAAAGAGGGTGCAAACAGCTGCAGGGCTTTGCCCACTGGCAATATTTCGACTTTTCCCTCGCAGGAGGGACCACTGCGGACCTGCTGCAGACAGACGACACGCGTGTGTGTGTGTGTACTGTGAGTTTTCTTATAGGCTGATGGAAATTTGCGTATATGTGTGTGTGTGATAGAGAGAGAGAGTATGCGTGAAAAGTAAGAGAGTGTGTGATTCTTGTCTTTGCATGTGAACGCACAGCTGTTCCTGGAAGCACAGGCACACATTTTGGAAGGGGGTCAAAGGTCACATTCCTCAGCCCCTTTATTAGTCCATCCTGGGTGGAGTGCCCATGCAGCGTGCCCAGGGTGCCTACCGACCCCATCCATCTGAAACACGGAGTCAAACGAATGGCGCAGGCAGGTAGGTCTCTGTGTGGTGATGACAACGTTCTCAGCTAAACACTGTGCGAATAGCTAGAAATGAATCGGCTGGATAGAGGTACACAGCAGATGAGATGCCGAGGGGAACCTCTTCTTATGCACCCAGGGATGTTTATCTCAAGAAAACATTACGTTGATGCCCGGGTACCATCAGCTAAGCTGAATGGAAGAATTTACATCCGTTCCTAATGACTCGCGGCTGTAAATGTTTCGTATCTTTTCACGGAAAGATGAATGCGATACATTGAGTTCTAGATTATTTATATGATATTTGTTGGCAATTCGGCAACTCTTGAATTCAAGGACCCCCGTTACCAGAAAATTTCTACATTCATTCCCTGAAACATGTTGGTATGTAGAGCACACTGGCAATATATTTGTCTATGATATTAGTGGCTGTACTACATGAACAGCCCACGGAGGAGAACCCGCATGCCCTGTGGACACCTGCTCGCGTCTAGGTGACGCTTTGCAGGAGACTGAGGTGAGGTCAAGAGTTTGGGGATTTATATTTACAGACAGTCCAAGGTCTCAGAACTGATATCTGGGAGGTTTATTGCAGAATTCAGATGGAGAAAATGCTGCAACTGTAAGACGTATAAGGAGGATGAGGAGGATGCTTAAGGCTACACACCCGAGAATCCGACGGCTTAGCCCTGATTTTTCCTTCTTCCCAATCGAGACACTTTTCAAGCTACTTATTTGCCAGTGATTACGAAAGATTCATCGCAACACGTGCCGTCACGTCGTACTCAGAAAACAAGACGACCTCGTTCTCCTCAGGGTCTAACATGACGCTTGTGCTTATGGTGCCCTGCTTTAAGGTTTTTTTTTTTGTCCACAACTGCAGGTCAGTTGGACGTCTCCCGTCTGGTGGTGCCAGCACTGCTCATGCTCGGCTGGATTGTGGGATGTGCAGTAGTTGTGTACTGGGTCTTCAACTAGGTCAGTGTACCACCAATATTGTGAGATTGAATGAAAAGCTCATTATATACAGTAGTTGAGAGTTAATTTCAAAGACAAAATATAACAAATCATATTAAATTACTTACAGCTCAAATTTTATACTGTACCCTATTCAAGGTTCTAAAATGCATTGAACCTGTGTAATCAGTGGCCGGTACTACGAAGCGGGGTTAATGGCTTATCTGGGTAACTTGTCGGATTTAAGGTACCACAGATTAAATGAACTTCATATTCGTTCGCTTACATTTTGACCAGACTACGTTAAATCTGACAAGTGACCCTGATCAGGCAGTAACCCCCCTTCATAGGCCCCAGGGGTAGAAATCGGAATCCACCTGCTTTTTGTACAAACGTATTCTCTTTTCACAGGACAAAGAAAAACGTGAAGAAGTGACGGAGGACATGACACACTATGAGCTGAAGACAGTTCTTAATCCATTGACGTTGCTGTGTGTCTTCGCATATGCGTGAACGTGCATAAATCTTTTGTGAAGTTCTTTTGTAGCAGTAAACCGCTATGGTCCTGGTGACGGAAACTGAATGACAGGGACCCCTTCATCAGGTTTGGGACAGGATGGTGGCCCACTTCCAGGGCTTTCTGTCTCTGGTCCTGGTGACAAGGGAGGCAAATACCAGGCGTGTCTGCAAGGGCTCCTGGGATATGGAGCAAACTCGCTGTCACGCTGTTTTTCCACTACGATTTCCCAATATCCTCTGCTGCCTCCATGCATGTCCTGTGCGCCTGGATGCCATTATAGAGCAGGAGACGCTGGAAGACAGCTCCTCTTGAAGGTCATTTGGCGCTTGCAGGAAAGCAGCATTTTTCTGCCTGTGAATGTAGGCCTGATGCACATGGTTGTTTTCCATCTTTTATTTCACAGACTGTCAGCACCATAAACAAGCACTCCATAGAGCAATAAGACAAACAACTGGGTGTGATAAAACTGTCAGGAACTTGTTAGAAATGTTTAATTTCCCATGCCTTGATTTTTGAATAAAAGTATGAAAATGCAGGACATTATCTCAGTCGCCTCACTACAAATGTAATCTCATCACTCCCCCCCCCCACCAAATTATACATGCCACATGTTTTTGGATGGACATCACATAACTGCTTTTGTCCCTGTGCTGCTGGGAACAAGCTTCAGACTTCCAGCAACTCAGAGGAACATGGATGGATGGATGGATTGATGGATGGTTAAGTTGTAATTGGTGTGTGTTATTTTTCAGGTGAACTCTGGTACAATGTAGACTTTTACACATATTTCTTGATTACTACACAGGTACAAGATGATTTTTGACATTCTGTGTGGTGACCTAAGTCCCCCCCCCCCCCAGCAACATTCCTGTCTTGCACCATTATAAATGGCCTTTTGGAAACTAACCAATCAGATCATCATGCAAGAGAGCGCGAGCGAGATGAAAACAAATTAGCCAATGAATTTACAGTATAGAAAAATTGTGCTTTGGTCGCTCTAGACCGTATCAGTGAAATATGGCACAAGTATTAAAAAAACCAAAACGAATCGTGTTGTTTAGGACATATTAAATTGGAAATACTCGACACTGTGTAACGGTCGAAGCTTTCCATAGTCTGTCAACCCCAGGAGTACGTCCCTCACAGCAGAGCCTTCGAAGAACTGTTTTTTTTTCGTAAACATTGTGAGCGGAGAGCAGGTTGCTGAAGGTAGCAGGCAGTGTCGCCGAGTAAGTATAGTGTTACATGATGTGACCACTAGGTGTCAGCTTTTAGCTCAGTTATACGGGGCTGCCAACTCTGCTGACGTGACACACATACTTACGCAAGTACATTTTACGGCAGATCTGTATTAATCCATTATAAACCTAAAATTAGCTACATCAAAAGCTTCGGAGTACTTTGCAAACCCTACAGGCTATTTACAAGGTAATGAAGCTATTACATACATGTAAATGAGTGTGCAGACTTGTTTCGAATTGAAAATCTCATGACAGCCAATTGACCAAAGTTGGAAACCCTGATTCTTATAAGAGCGGTTTTGATGGTTCTTTTTCCTCGTCTTGCGTTTGTAGAAATGCCACACTATACTATACTTTTTCTACAGGTTTTTATAGGCCTAAATACTGATTAGAAGCTAGCGCATATGACCAGTCCTGGTGATTTTATTGTTTGGTTGCTGAAATGTTACGGAGGAAACTAACAGTCACTTACACTAATTTCCCGCTAATTTAACTCGAACTTCAGCACAGGCCCTTCCCGCTTCTTCCACTTTACTATCACTTACTTGTTATCACTCTGTTAAAATTCATTGTGCTTCGCAATGTTTATGGTATTCTGTCGGGTCAGTTCTGTTCATTCCATACACTCGCGTGTTTTTCCTACCTCCTAACTAACTTCGGCAAAAGTTGTTTGGGGTGTTTTTTCCACGATATCATATTCTCGTCGTTGGCAGGGAATTCATCCGGCTCCAGTGTCACGTGGGCCGCCTGCGTCGTCATTCTCAACACCACAAAAATGGCTGCTGGAGGCAGGAAGTGTGGCAGCTAATATTTCTCAAGAGTTTGATTTCACTTGTAGATGAATTGAAAGCCAGTCTGTACCTTGTTAGCGTTGACTTCTGACGCTGTGACTGAAAAGGTCACACCAGGCAGCTGGCACTGCCCCCAAACCCAAACACCCACCTGCTCATCCCCACTTGCTCTATCCAAGTCTGACTTACCTTTGATTTCTCCTGCCTTCCACTTTAACGTAACTATTAAATGATATGCCTCCAATTTTTGTTCACACTAGCTACTGATTTCCCCCAATCAGTTGGATATTGGCAAAGTTATGGGTAATTCTGTGATTGAATTGCTTTTTAAAACTATTTTAAGAAAACCTAAAGAGTGACACAAGCATTTTTGTTTTATAAAAAAAACCTTAAACACATAATGTTTCTATTTTATATAAAATTATTGCATTGCGACAAACTCAAGGGTATATTGCTTGGTTAGAAGGTCTCATGGTTCTTTAAAAGCAAGGCTTCGCAGTATTAAATGCTTAAGGGACTTGTTTCCACTCTTAGATGCTGATTGATCAAAAGACATTTTAAGCTGTGCTTAAAACACTTGTGGAGAGTTTGCCTGATTACCTTACTGTGTCAAATATCACTGCGCTAAGAAGATTCTGTTTTACCATGAATGATGCTGACAGCAGAGATGGTGGCATCATTTAAATGACAGGTGGTGGAGTCTGAAACGGTCCATACCTTGAAGAGATTACAGTGTGTGGTTCATTTTGTGCTGTTTTTATGTAAAGGTCCAGGATGCAGGTTCATACCGCTGAGGTTTTTAGGGAAAGGGAATATGATATTGTTTTCCATACATTAAAGAATTGGCTTTACTCATGAAAATCACAATGGTTGCAGTTACATTGGTTAATGTCATGTCTAAGAACAGCCTTTCGTTTTATAGCACGCTCTGATGCTTATGTAAAATAATTATAACTTTTGACTAGAGGATGTTTCAAAGACCTTTGAGTATTTTGGATCATCAGCATCTCACCGCCTCTGCCTGTGGAACATAGCTTTGGTCCCAGTAATAAACTTTCTATTGAAGTTGCATCAATCCGAAGTCTGTCAAGAAATTTGAGGTTGTAGGTAAAAAAAGAAAACTATTACATTGCAGTGAATGTTACAGTGAGCCTGTTATCTCTACACATGTGCCTGTGGGTCATGGTGGTAAAACTTGTTAATTTTTAACTTGTAAGGAAATTTTTCAAGTCTCCACATTATAAACCTCAATCCATCAATTAATGCAATGAAAAACTAATATAGCCAAATGCCGTATCTTGTTTCATTACTTATGGTTACGTTTAGGGCCAGGTAAGGGTTAGGGTTAGAATAGTTAGAATTAGGGTTATACCAGATAAATGGAGAGTCTCCAAAATAATAGCAATATATGAAATGTGCGTGTGGTTAATGCTTTGGCTATGTCAGTATGTGAGTGCATGTCTAGCATTCTGCCTGCATGTCATGGTGAGCTACAGCACCATTGCTCAGGTTACAGCTATGGCTTCTGCCTGTCACCTGAGTGCCAACAACTGTGCTTTTAATCAGAAGGGGGGCACCGGCGGGTATATTTAACATGTCCCGAGGACAGCCATAAATATAGTAGGGGCAGTACCTGCAAATGGGGCACGGACAAAATGGCGGCTCTGCAAGCTCCGTTAAACAAAGTCACAGCGTTTACAGAATGCTGCACTGCAGTCATGTGATCAGCAGCGGTCAGCTGTGAGTCACGGTGTCTGCAAAAGGAGACCTTCTAACGTGCGGCACTCCTGACAGTTCGCAAAAGAAGTGCAATTGTGTTGCAAATACTGAACATCTGCTTTTTATGTTTGTGATGTCATGGATCACAAGACTGCTGCATCCCCTAAGATGGGAGAAAAAACTTTGATGGCAACTGGAATATAGTCAAAGAACAAACAAAACACATTTCTGTTTAGGATTTATTAAATAAAATTTCTTTGAAGATGCTCATTAAAAAGTATCTAAATACAGGCATCTGAGGTACATCCGACTGTCCCTCTACCAGAACGACAGATGCAGACTGAAGCTGCTTTCATGTGAATATTGACCAGAATAATAATAATTACCTATAAGTGAAAATCAAGTATAAAACTAGACAAACGTTAAAAAACGAACTCTCCAAATGAAAACACTATACATCCATACACTATATAGTTATATATATTTTTGGCAGAATACTATGGTATGGCAGTGAATCACTTTAACTGAGAGGACCTCATGTAAAAAATGGAATAATATAAATCTTAAAAGTGCACCAATAAACTTACTTAGTAATAACAGGGTCGTTCTCAGTTTAGATTTTTAATTTGTTTCCTGGACAAACTAACATAGAGGCACAGTTTTCCATAAAATATATTTTGAAAGCTTAATAAATATTACAATGGAGTTCGTCACACATGACATAAATATAAAGTTGGATTTATTGAATATGAGGTCATTAGCTGTAAAGGCACCATTTATCAATGATTATTTTACTAATCGTGGTCTAAATTATGCTTAACAGAAACTTTGTTTTAAGCAGAATGACTACATTCTTCCATATGAGTCTGCTCTTCCTGGGTGTGCTTATATGTATATAAGCCAAGACATCTCGAGGTGATATTGTTGCTGTTTCCTTTGATTGCAAAACTAGGATGTGAATTCAACACATTTGAATTGATGGTATTTAATGTGACTGGCGTATAGGGACATGCAACCCTTCTTCAAATGTCATTATGATTGTTTAAAGATTTTCTGGCCCCTTCATAAAGGAATTTGCTAATTTCTTAATTTCCTTGATCATACATATAGATGAAATTTTCATTGTTGAGGATTTTAATATCCATAGGGGAAATGATAGTAGTCTTCTCAGGACAGCCTTGATCTCCATTCTAGGTCTAGGTCTGTTGGTTTTTTGATTTGGAAATTCTCCCACTCAACTCTGCTGTCTCAGACCATGCAATGCAATGCATCGGTGACGTTTGAGATTCAGACAAGGGCAACAACATTGCCGCCTCCTAAGAACCACTTCAGGTGTTCCATCAGCGCTTTGACTGCTGCGATTCTGGATTAAACATACTATACAGGAAGAGACAAGGCCACCGGTGAGGCTGAACTGGAACTTGTGTTCCAAATGGTCGAGCAGACAATTGGTAGCAGACTTTACTGTGTCGCACCATTAGAAAGAAAACTTAATGACAAGAAACACACACCTTGATATACAGACCAAACACGTGAGTCTAAGCAGGCCACACATAAAATGAAATGCAAAAGGAATATCACCAAATTAGAGGTGTTTTGGATTGCCTGAAAAGAAAGTGTTTTAACATACAGATATTCACCATTTAGTACCATACCTCTCCAGGCTGATGGAAAACAACATAAACTATCCCACATTCCTATTTGGAACTGTGTTGTGTCTGACAAGTAATCATGCAACACCTGCAGGGTCCAGTAACACGTAGCAGCGATGGTTTTATTGTGTTTTCTGATGACAGCCAATATAAGGGAGACTATTCGGAGTGTTACATTGCCTGTTCATGACATTCAGATATCTGGCTCAGCAATGTCAGATAGAATAAATCAGGAGATATTTGAATTCTTCTTTGTGATACGTGAATCTGATCTACTGAACCTACAATCTGTTTGTTAGATGACATACCTGCAAAGCTGTTTGAACAGATTCCACCAGTAATACGTAGCACATTACGTAATATAATAAAGTCTTTAAGACTGGGGTACAGTATGTCCCAAATTCACTCAGAGTTCCTATTGTCTGACCTATCCTCAAGAAACCAAATCTGGATCCCAGTTATTTCCTTCATTATAATCATATTTCTAACCATCCATTTAATTCTAAAATCTTAGAAAAAAAAGTAGTTGCTAGTCAGCTCTCTCTGTTTTTGGCAAAGAAACAACAATAATGAAATGTTCCAATTGGGGTTCTCATCACAGTACTGAAACTGCACTACGGAGAGTCATGAAGGACTTGCTTATGGCCAGTGATGATGGATGAATATCCCTGTTGATCCTGCTGAATCAAAGTGAACCATTTGATGTTGTTGACTATGATATTTTATTGGTAAGGTTGGAGTCTTTGGTTGGTGTTAAAGGGCGGGCATTGTTCTGGTTCTGCTCATATATAAATGACTGTTTGCAATTCATCCATGTGTGCAATGAATCTTCTGAATCCACCAGAGTGAGGTATGGTGTCCCACCATATTCTCTCTTGGGTCCACTACTATTCACCTACTACATTCTGCCTCTTGGTGATATTATTAGGAAACATAGTGTGAGTTTTCAATGACACACAGCTATACAATACTGTAAAAACAGATGAGCTACAACTGTCAAAGACTGGAGGATGCTTGGCTGAAGTTAGAAGCTGGATGACCAGTAACTTCCTTGTGTTAATCCCAGACAAAAAGAGGTGTTACTACTGGCCCCTATGTCAGCCCAGGGTGCTGTTGATAGTATAAAGCTTGATGGCTGCCTACTGCCTGGTCAATGCAAGCACAGTGGTGCCACAATTGACTCAACCATTTCTCTGGATGCTCACACTTACAGCATTTAGCAGACACTCTTATCCAGAGCAACTTCCATTTCTTTCTGAATTCAGGGACAGCCCCCCTGGAGCAAGTTGAGGTCAAGGGTCTTGCTCCAGGACCCAATGATGGCAGTGCCAGAGGTGGGACTGAAACCCATGGTCTCTTGGTCCAGAGGTAAGTGTTATAACCCCTATACTTAACCATACGAATGTGGTTAGAACGGCTATCTTCCATCTGAGGAATATTGCGAAGTGCAGAACAATGATTTCACTTGAGGTTGCGGAAAAGTTATTACACCCCTATATAACCTCTAGACTGGACTATTAGTTGGCTGCACCTCTGCATCATTAAACAAACTCCAATAAGGACTGTGATATGTTAGCAGATTAGCTCTGTACTAGCATCAATCTGCTGGCTTCCAATTAGGTCTCATATTAACTATAAGGTATTACTGCTAACCTATAAGGCACTGAATGGTCTATCACCAGAGAACATTAGCAGTTTTTCTATATAATCACACTTGTTTGTTCCATTCTGCATGGGGTGGGCTACCTGGCAGCACCTAGAGTGGAACAGTCTTGGTTGCAGAGCATACTGTTACAGGGCTCCACAGTTGTGGCAGAGTCTACCACACGTCTGAGATTCAGACCTACTCACAATATTTAAAGTCAATGCTAAAAACTCACTTGTTTAGTCTAGCATATGGTGACAAAATTAATAGCAGAAATATTAGAAATATTTTGTTTGTAGAAAGTTCACTAAAGCGGTGTTAAAAAGGTACAGTCTGGTAATTATTACTAAACTAAGAAAACTGGAATTGGCCAAGATCACTATCAGCCGGTCAGGTTTAAAAAAAGAATTGCCAATTGGCCAAAGAAAATGGAATCGGTGCATCCCTAGAATCCACCCTAGAGCTCCTGATGATGGCTAGTTCCCTCCCTGCCCACCCACCCTGCCTACACATCTGCCTACACATCTGCCTATGCTTTCTTGCTTGCTGTCGGACAACACCACCCTTCCATCCTACCAAAGGAAGCAGCATCCTCAACTGCCTGCCCAGATATCAGCATCCATAATTTCACTGGGCCTTCTGCATTTATACCTGTATTACAACCAATTCTGTTTTATAAATTGGGAGAATGGGCTCCGGTTCCAGCTAAGGTTTCTTCCTATGAGGAATCTTTTCGTGCCAATGCTGCCTCTGGCTTACTTTCTGGTGGCTATGGGCAGGGATAAGTGCTTTGAGGTAATGTAATGTGAAAGTGCACCATAGAAAATGAATTGAATTGAATTGAATTGAATTGAATTGAGAATGTGGAGGGAAGGGGTCTTGAGAAGCTTTGGTGTAGACATTGCTTTACTGCTAAATAAGTCATGGCCTTCCAGTCTCTACATTTATAAAGAAAAGAAGGGCACACACATATACACGAGTAAAAATGTTCAGTTTTGCACAAAACAGTGGCTAAGCTCTATGGTGAAACATAGCCAGAATCATAATAAGCAGACTGTACTGTGCTATGAAGCATCGGTTTGTCTCAGCCCTGGAAATTGTAGGAATCGTAAATCACAAAAAGCAAATGATGGAACAAGTCCTTCATATTCAACTGAACATGTACAAGATCTGCATGAGCAATATAAATTGTATGCATGTTGACCTAATTGAACATATGTATACCACAGTGATTATTTTAATAAATGCAAATCAGAAATAAAATTTTATAAAGGTAATCCGTTAGATATTTTTGTATTTGTGTTAAAACTTTATATCAACCACATAAAAATATTTATGGAAATTTGTTCCAGACTTTTAGTTCTTGACATATAAGACTGTCCTCACAATAACTGAATTCAGTAGATTTTGTGAAACAAATTGTTCCTGTAGGACCCTGCTTGTACATTTATGTGCTCCTATTATCTGACCGTTGTATCACATAGTTTACCCTCATGTGATGTGGAACAACAGATCCCTGTACATGACTATAAATCTTTCTTGAACTATTTGCAGAGCAATAATATACTGGGATCTGCTTGGGTACAGTTTACCTCAAGGAAGAAAAATCTCATGTTTAGATCAATTAAATGTGATACATAAAATGTAAACTGGAGAGAATAATGGTCCCTGTGGGGACACTGTTCATGGAGAAGGTATCTGATGGCCCTGGTCTCCCATCTGGAGTGCTGCTAACCCTTTCCTAGTGCCCAGTCAGTGAAAAGCTGAGATTTTCCTCACATCTCACGCTTCTGGTTCATCACCACACTCGACATGTCTTCTTAGGTAGCATATAAGACTTATTTTGGCAGTTGAAGGCTTTGGCAAACTCTGGGAAATTCTGGAGTGATCCCAGTACCCTGTAGAGGACAAAATATAGAATGTTCTTTCTCCAGTTCTTTCACTCTCACATTTATAATTTTTGCTTTGATACCAAGACAAAACAACAGCCTGACCTGAACTCGCCTGGACTGTGGACATCAGTCTTAATAGCATTAACAGCATGTTCTGGCCTGTGAGTTCCACACCACACCTGAGAATGGGGGTGAGGGAACAAATCTGTTTAGATGGAGACCTGAATATTTTAAAGTTACAAATCAGCACTATTTCAGGATTGTCAACACGTCTGTTAAGTAGGAAGTGTTGGAGGTTTTTATATGATGATGTTCTTCCCCGACCCTTCCTTTCATTTGCTCCCACTTGGTTTCCCACTTGATATCAGACCAGCCTTAATGTGCTCCTGTGAGCACTTACCTGGGCAAAGTTGAGGAAGAAGAGCTGCTTGTGGTTCAGGGTAATGCCCGGTAGAGGTGCCTCCTCACCATGTTTGTTTATGTAGTTCAGGTAGGCCTGAAACATCAAGCAACATATCTAGTCGAGAACCACACAGGGAAAAGATCCCTTCTGCACCTTGAGCTTCCCTGGTCATCACAGTCAGATGCCTTCTCAGCAGCTTTATGAAGAAGGGTGCTGTTTGTCTGAAAATCTCAAAACCTGCTTCTCTAGAGATCCTTGGGCGCAAAAGGTATCTTTGAGCAAAGGAGAACTGCAATGCTCCAAACTCCATCTTGGACACAAAAGTGACCACTCTGTTCTGTCTCTGTTCTGCATTCTTTAACGCTTGTTGATTAGGGACATCACTGTAAGGTAAATGTGTTGTGTTTTGGAACAATTACCAAAAAAGAATTATATTTCTTCAAACATTTTGACATCTGAAACATGAAAACAAATTTTCCGCACAGTCCAGAGCTTCATGTGGAATCTAAACTGCAGGCTCCTTCCTTAAGGTCCAGGAAAGAGACCATGAAACTCTCAACACTGGCTGTGTTCAGATTATGTCCATCTTTCCATCATCAAATGGTGACAAAAGGAATTACTCTCCACACTGCAGCTCAAGCTAGTAATTTTAATAGTCATGACCACCATCACAAACATGCTTATAAAGCAGGCTGGTTCAGCAATCATGAAAGTGGGTAGGGTAAATTATGACAAATTATAAAATACCTGACGTCTATTGTAATAATATGAAAGTGGAAAAATCAATCTAAGGAAGACTTAGTAAAAGTTTTATAATATACTCGTAGAGCCATATTTTTACATAGGGAAGAGACATTAGGATGTGGCGTCCTTACTTGATACGACTGTCGGATGCCCCCGTTGTCTGCGATGTTTTCTCCGAGGGTATTATTCCCATTGATCTTGTCACACAGGCAGTGCACAGATAGGGGAACAAAAACTGTCATTTGGGGTTTTCTTTGTGTGTTTTGAAATCACTGCCTATACCAGGAAAAACTATTAAACTCTCTGCTCACTGGGGAAGAACGCCTTTGTCAGTAATCACAATGTCATGATAAGGGAAACGTGTCTGCTTTTGTGTAGGAAGAACCATAAGCAGTCGGGGGACATGTCTAGATGTTTCTCTGTGCAATATTTTCATTTATTTTAGCAGCTCCTCTGGCGTATTGCCGTAAAGGGTGTAGGATGAGGTGGCATGCGGAGGTTGGCTTCCTTACATTTTGGCCGCTGGCTATGTGCCAAGAGAAATTTCCATATTGATGGACAATGCACTTTGACAGATCCTGAAAGCGCTCTGTAGATGCTGCGGTCCACCAGTCCTTCAGGTCTCCATCCTTGTCGAAGTTCCTGCCTGTTCAATGAAGCACACTCATACTGACTCATCACAGTTTTTACTGGATTCTCAAAGAAATATTCTGAGTTTTTTTACCACATTAACAGTACCGCCCCTTATCATAAAATTGATTTTGCCATATTATTGCGTAAGGAAAATCATAGGAAATATAGGTAGAATGGTATTTATAATAAATGAAATCCTGACAAAAATGATGAAAAGTAAAAAGTCAGCCGTGCATTAGAACTCCATTGTCAGCACTTTCTAAGATTGGTCTTTTTTTTAACCAGCCTATAAACGGTGATTTGTATGATCATATGCCGTTACTTTACAGTTCTAATAAAACATTATCTTATTTTTTCCCTTTTCTTACAGTGTAATAAGATTCAGATATGCATTTCTTCTGATATCCGTTCAGCACATTCCTGTCCTGCATTAATTTCAGACACAGACCACAAAGGACATATTAGCCCTGCATTGCTCAAATTGAACATCATTTTATTGCATCTGTGGAAATTCCCGAGGAGGCTGAGTGTAGATTAAATAGGATACCAGCTTTTCAACGCCTGCACATTTTAGTAAGATGTAAAATTTTGTAATGCCATAGACCTCCACTCACCATTGTCATCAAAGCCGTGAGTGATTTCATGGCCAATCACCATTCCAATGCCGCCATAGTTAAGAGACATGGGTTGGCCTTTGCCAAAGAAGGGGGGTTGAAGGATTCCAGCTGGGAACACTGGGAAAGAGGGCCTTCGATGTCATTCACAGCCAACACCCTCAGCCCACATGGAGCTATGTGCAAGCCAAGAAAGCTCCGTTGTGCCCACTAAATGTACAATCAGGTAATATCAGATAAATACATTCTACCTTTCATTAGCCCAAACTGACTCAACATCTATGTCTTAACAAAAACTGGGAAGGCCTCTATACAACCTTATAATGATTTAACAATTCATTATAGGAAAAAGAAAACGGCGTGATGTCACATACCAATTTGGTTTCTGCTTGATGAGTAGAAGGCATTCACAATGGCAGCTCCCGTGATCCATCTTTTTTCAGCAACCAAGAAAAAGAGATTACAGTCACACTCAAGTTCCCCTGGTATTTGGAAAAGAACATGTGTCATGTTCAGTAGAGACTGTGACCTGGGTACCTACAGATCCGGCACGGTGACTTACTCCTCTTTGTTAACTTTCATTCTTAGTTTCTTCAGTCGTTTCTTCTGACCATACTCTAGGTTTTTCAAAATATTCTCAAAATACTCATGTACGTTGTAGCTCAACTGAAACAGCAAAAACATAAAATAGCAAAAGCTCAAGTTTCTGGTACTGTGTACCGCACTATAAGACCGTAGCATCAAAAAGTGATTGTAATGCTTTATTTTCTGTTATAGACGTTTTAAATGTCCGTCGCCCTAGTGGCTCTTGGTCTCGTAAGATTCCAACTTACGTCCTTGTACTCATTGTGCAGATATTCGTCGTTCATGATGTTCTCGGAGAAACCAATCCTCTCGCGAATAGCTCTCGCCTGGCATTTAGAGCAGAGAACAGAGCCAAGTATTTTTGTAGCACTATGTGGTCACATTAATGATTTCATGAAACAATGTTGTTTTCCCTTTAATTTTATTAAATAAGCTGCTTTTTTATGGAACATATGTTCTCAAAGTCTATGAGACCAATAATAGAAATTTCACTATAGATCGCATTTCTTACCTTTTCTTCTGCTGCCCTTTTGGTCTCCTTGTCCATCCAGGGAAGGTCGTCAAGATTATTCACAAAAACTTGCCTGATCTCAGCAATCATTTCATCCATCTTGGCCAGATGAATAGAAATATCTTACAAATAAAGCCCTTTCAGGTTGGAGCCATTCTGTTTAATTATGCATTGCATAAGCACTTTAAACATAATGAATAGAATCGTCTGTAAATAAAACAGTTATTTGTGCAATCCTGTGTTTTCATGAATAATAGCCGTGTGATATACTCATTACAGCCACATGTTGATAGAGCCTCAGTAGTGCTATAGCGAAAGGCTTTTTTAGGCAGATCATGTGAATTGTGCTACACGTCACACGAGGCTATGATCACCTTCACTATCAAGGCTTTATTCCTAATATAAGAAACAAGTCCTGATTCAGGGTTTCTCCCTAAAATGTGGCACGTTTGGAAGGTATACAAAAAATAATCTGGGAGATTATTTTAGGAGACAGACTTAACCTGTGTCATACACATTATATCTGCACAATTATGCCAACGTTACATCACGATGACCAAACTACAAAATGGTGTTAATGTCAATACTGTCCCTGCAATGACAGTACTATAACATACTAAGACACGTGCTCATAAAGCACTAAAATACACACACACACACACACACACACTCCTGACCATATCTTTGCTCTCCCCAGCAAAGGCCTCTTCTACATACAGCCGACCCACTGCATTCTCCATGTTGTTGTTCACATAATTAGCACACTGGCGCCATACAGCTGCTTCAGATGTAGTTCCATATATAGCCTGCAGGGGGCAAGGGGCGTTGGCATAGTGTCAAATCCTGTAAGAAAAGCTACTGTATAACCTGCAATTATCAATCTTATAACCGATTCATACAGATCATGCAAAACATTGAGGGAGATGGGTGCATTTTAAATTGGAGCAGAGCTAACTGGCTGTTTTGTAATAAAAAGTACTGCTAACTTTCCACTAGGTTCCACTAGGCTTTACAGAAATGATAGTTCTTCATAAACTGCATTTTGATTGACTCTGTTGTAGATTGGCTAATGCTCTGTTTTTGCTGGGTAAATTTCATGGGTATTTATTGATTTTATCACAGTAACACCAGTTGCCCAGATTTATCATGCATTCAGCTTTATTTGCTGATAGCAGTAAAAAACTGTAAAAAAAATATTTAGCCAAATACAGCTTACTCATTAATTATAATGTTATCATTTTCATGTATCCCTCTGTCCAAGAAACATTTAATCATATCTCCATTGTAACCATGCTAAACCCACAATTCATCTATGATTGTATTCTTTAATTTAAAATCTGAGTGTTTATAAGCTCTGTCCAGTGTTGTTTATCTCAATACTGCACTACTATTAGAGATTAGTATCAATTCATGATCCAGTTCTTAACAGGTAGACTTTAATATATTTCAGACAAAGACATGGGAAGAGTTCAAAGTGTAACAGCCTCTTAAAGCCCGCGCTGTCACAAGGTTTGTAAAAGCCTAGAATCCCTGCTGCCTTAGCTTTCAGCCCTAATCATATACTGTAGGAAGCTAGTTTTTGAGAGGCTCACATACCTTGCGGAAGGCTTTTCTTGTGTCTTTGTAAGCTCTGCTCAAACCACCCACCAGGTTCATCACATATCGCCAGACAATATAATTCTGTATGTCTCTGCAAAAGATGTAAAAAGAAGGTCACACTGAGTTTGTTTGTCTGCCTTCTGTGAATAGGGCGGTGTTAGTGGAGTGCAGATACAAACCTGGGAGTGTAATTCTCCAGGATGGGCCTGAGTTTTGTGAGGTACCTTGGGGCGTATACAACCACAGGTTCATCATCGCTTACTGTAATGTTCACAGTCTCCATTATTTTGTTTGCAAACTGAGTCCAGTTAAATTCCTGTTGAAGAATTCAAAGTAAACACTAGGCACATGCAAAATGCAAGTATGACAACAGTATGCTTGCAAAAAAAGGTATACTGGATGGAGAACAGAGAGAACAATAAGAGGGGTATGATCTCTTATGGATTACAATAAAGTATTATAGCTGCTGCTGCCACCCAGTGTGTAGGAAGAAGCTTCTTACTTTAGAGTCAATCACCAAGGAGAAATTGGTGCTCAAAACAGCCAATGGCATTTTGTTGTAAAGGAGAACCGGGTCGTTTCTGTCTTCTAGTATGTCTGTTGCCTGTGGAAAAGAAATGGTTACCAAAATGTAACTTGCTGTTAAATTTGTGTGTGTGTGTGTGTGTGTGTGTGTGTGTGTGTGGACTGCGTTTATATTACATTGCGGGGACCAAATGTTTCCCACGATGTAATAAAAACCTGTTATTTTGATACTGTCGGGACAATGTAGATATTACATAAAAATCTGCGCCTGCAATGAAAAAAATCAAAATGACAAAAGAGTCTGTTATTTTGTTTGGTTACTTATGGTTTGGGTCAGGGCTTGGTATGCGTTACGGTTGTCATTACTGGGATTAGGGTTTTTCCCAGGGAGATGAATGGACAGTCCCCGCAAAGATATGAACAGAAACGTGTGTGTGCGTGTGTGTATCTATGTACACAGAGAGTAACAGGGGTATCACATTGGCGATGTCCTTCTCCAGCTTCATCACTCTGGCCAGCTCCTCGGCGATCGAGCTCTCATTCACACTGAGCCCTCGGTCAGTACGCATCAGCTTGGCCACGTCTATCATGAAAAGCTCGTATGCTCGACACGCCTGCAAAAGAGTGGTCATAGAGGTGACAGCACTGAATCATGGGAATAGAGAGGATGATATGGCTGTAATGGAGCTCGGTTAGGCTATATTTGGCTAGATAATCTTTACTGTACAAGTATTGCTATATCAGCAAATAAAACTGCATGTATGACATGAAGTCCAGGTAATATACAGATACCGACATTCAAACGCTAACGTGGGAATACAAATTAAATAAATTGAAAGGATAACTGATTCTGGCCAAGGATGATACTACCCAAAGGAATCATTTGATTTGCCAGTATTTGTCTACATGGAGTATATGGACAAAGGTATTGGGCCACACTTGTTAATCGCTGAATTCACGTGTTTCATTCATATCTATTGCGACAGGTATATAACATAAAGCGCCTAGTCATGCAGTCAAGTTTACAGACATTTATGAAAAAATGTGTTGTTCTGAAGAGCTGAGTGAATTCAAGTATGGTACCGTCATAGGATGCCACCCGAGCTGGCCAGTATGACCGCAAATTTATATCACGGTATTTTTCAATGTTATATAACTTTCATGGTATACGACGGAATTTTTTTAAAGTATGACTGGGCGTTTATTACATTTTATAGGATTTTACAGGACACATTTTTGTTGTTCGTTTTTGCATTGTTCCCGCATTAACTATATTGTTTTATTATTAGCCATATCCGCTACTTTAATGATAACATATGGCTAACGTGTTTGTTGTCTGACTGCTTGTAGATAAACAGCTGATGTTAAGGTGTGCCAAGTAAATTTTTTTGATAAGTGTTTAATAGTTCAGTGTTGCTGGAACGCGAGCTTTACTGACGTGGTGACATTTTTCATAAAGACCAGGATGTCGATCTTCAGCAATATCGTCCGTTACTGATCTTTCGCGGTGCAGCAGTGAATAAGGTCCCCCCCTCAAACGGTTTCTA
This sequence comes from Pollimyrus isidori, assembly GCA_019775955.2. Taxonomy (NCBI): domain Eukaryota; kingdom Metazoa; phylum Chordata; class Actinopteri; order Osteoglossiformes; family Mormyridae; genus Pollimyrus; species Pollimyrus isidori. Next base: position 1,101,408 of record JABFDZ020000040.1, on the reverse strand, counting down.
GCTGCGCCACTTTCCGAACGTTGTGTAGGCTATTTAAACCGGTATTGCGGTATAAGAAAAAATCATATCATGACAATAATAAAAATGATTTCCAGTATGCCCAGCACTAGATGCCACCTATGCAATAAGTGAGTTTGTAAAATTTCTTCCCAGCTAGATATTCCACAGTCAACTGTAAGCGGTATTATTGCCAAGTGGAACCTTTTAGGAATAACACAAACTCAGCCACAAAGTGGTAGACCATATAAAATAACAAAGCAGGGTTCATACAAAGTAAAATGAAATTCTTACTTGAAATTTTTACTTATTCTCATAAACAATGTTATTTTTCCATGCAGATCCGGTATTTAGAAATCTTGGTGATTTGCCGAGAGCGGGGAGTTTACATTTTGCTACAATGTTTGTATTGTTGTAGGAAACAAAACTTGGCAAGCTTTGCAATTTTAAAGACCATTCCTTTAAAGATAATCTCGTATAGGGGTCTCTAATTCCAGTCCTTGAGAGCTACCGTCCAGCACGTTTTCTATCTTACCTGGCTTCCAATGAAGCCACACCTGTTCTCAGGTAAATACCAGGAACAGGTGTGGCTCATCAGAAGCCAAGTGGGACAGTAAACCTACTGGATAGTAGCTCTCCAGGACCGGAGTTGGAGACCCCTGATCTAGTAGGCCTATATGTTTAACATTAGTTTAAAGTTTACAGACACTACTTTTGCATGAGCTTTGCATGCACTTTCTGAGTCAATCCTAATCATTCATCAGGTCCAGTCAGGTCAGTGTTTGTTTAAATCACTCATAAACATGTTTCTGAGAAATGTATTTATTTTGAACTTGTTTTTGCTTTATAAATATTGCGATATTTATCAAAAATAAATGTTTTTTTTTTCTAATATTGTACAGTAATACTAAGTATGAAACCCTTAGATCCCGATTCCGCCTCTCTCCGTTTCTGCTTCAATGTCCGGCAAAAATAACAGTTATGGTGACTAACGGGTGTTATTTCATGTCTAGAGGGCTCTAATAATGTTAAAGACTGTATTTAGAAGGTCATAAACAAGTCATCAATTCTCTAACTACGGAAATATTCGATTTATAAACAAAGAATCCTACTTTGCGGAATCTCACTTATCACGGTAGAGGCTGGAACTGATTAACCGCGATAAACGAGGGACAAATGTAGCTGCGAATTTCTGAGCCTCCTTCTCAAATGACGAACACTAATTCGACAATTTTCTAGCACCGACAGACAGTGATATTTCTTTGTATCCATGATTCAGTGCAGTATATCTCGACTACTACTCCACAGTTTGAAGTCTAACTTGGTTTTACAAACAAGTGCAATATAACCACTTATTTATGGATTTATGGATTCTACTATGCATATTACATGCAATTGGGGCAATAGCTCTGAAACAAAATGGGACAGCCATGTCCTATGGAATGTGCTTTCATCAGTGGCCCCTGGGGCACACCGCTTGGATTTTATTATTACTATTATTATTATTATTATTTTATTAAGTTATTATTACATTGTATCCATATCACATGCCATTGCTCAATTTCATACATATCGACAATTAGTTGATAACACAAATTAATCCATAAATAAGTTGTAAAGTGTGATTTAGGCAGTGCACCATGGGACAAAGGAAATGTATTGTAGCTGAATTGCTTGATTACGTGTCACTGACATCTTCTACCAAAAGCAAATAGCCAAAGCAAATAGCCAATCATAGTCAATATTTAAAAAAAAAAACAATCAGTGGAGACAGTAGCCAAGGTTCCCGCCTGCAAAGCGAGCGAGTGCTGTACAGACATGAGCGCGTAGATGGGATCCAGCCAACGGAAACGCGTAGACAGGATGGGTTTTCTGCTTGTGAGCGCATACGGGTGCATGGTTTTTATGCGCACGAGTTTTGGCACTAATTAAATGCCATACCGTTAATTTACCAGATTGATATAATTACATGTACAAGTATGAGGAGCAGCCCCGCTTGTGTAAGCTCACGCATTGCATACATAGAGTATAAACCAGCCCTAATGGTATGGGGTTGTTTTTCAGGAGTTGGGTTAGGCCCCTTAATGCTTCAGCATACCAAAACATTCCAGACAGTCGTATACTTCCAACTTTGTGGGAGCCGTTTGGGGAAGTTCCAGCATGACTGTGTCCCAGTGCACAAAGCAAGGTCCATGAAGACATGGTTGGTATGGAAGACTTTAACTGGCCCACACAGAACCCTGACCTCAACCTCATCTTTGCGATGACCTCAGGCTTTTGTGATGAACCAGAATGGAGATTGTGACCCAGGCCTTCATGTCCAGCATCAGTGCCTGATTTCACAAGTGCTCTTCTGGATGAATGGGCAAAAAATTCCACTCACACACTTCAATATTGTGTGGAAAGCCTTTCCAGAATTGTGGCAGCTATTATAGCTCCATGTTGATGCATAGGGAGTTAGAACGGGATGTCATATAAATTTCTTTAGGTGCCGGGTGTCTCAATACTTTTGGCCATATAGGGCATCATTTGGCAATGACACTTATCTGAATTATTTGAAGTATTTACATGTGACAAATTGTTAAGATATGGTCTCGTTCTCGTGAACCCAATATTGTGTCTCGTCTCGTGGGCTGTGTATATCGTTACACGCCTAGTGCTAATAAAATAGCCACCTTCCCTCCTCCAGTCCCTCTGCCCTCTGCATGTTCTTTCTAACCAGAAGACTGTGGTTTTTTCACAAGTTTACGCTGTGAGCTGTTTGAGCTCCTACCAGATGTTGGCTTGAGAAAGAAGTTTTGAAATCCATACAGTTGGGCCACCAAATTGAGGCTCCAGTAGATTGTGTTTTACTCTGGAAGGTATACAGATGCTCCAATATGCAGGCACATTTCTGGAGAAGCTGTTGGAGACTTACCTCTTCATAAGGGCCAGTGCACATGTAATAATCCCTGGAAGAAAGACCCAGTCCAGGCTGATCAAACTAGAAAAAAGGTAAAAAAAAAAACGTTTAGGCTGGAGCCAGGAGCTCAAAACAACAACATTGTTTTATAAAGATATTTCACGAGATCTGTGAACCAAGTCAGAAAAACTACTGCATTTTTCCCCAACCTACATGAATGATGTGGGAGTTGGAGTCTTTGTCATCAGTTCCAATGAAAAAGTTAATAAGCACTTGTTTTCCATATCTCTCATTCAGCCTTGCTATGGCATCCTCCAGAGTCCAGTTTACACCTGCGGCAGTGATGGAACATAAGCGTGGTCAGTGATCTGGGGATGCTGCCCGTGCCTCTCAGTAAAACATTCTGCCTGTCTCACCATATTCTTCGTCCCAGCTGTCTGTGGCCACTGGCCACTCATAGATTACAGGCAGCATCTTGAATAGTGGATCTCCACCCCTCTTCTCTATTGTGCCTGTTAGAAAATACAAGTGTATTTTTTTTTATAACAGAACAGGGTTTTGCATTGTATGTACAATCAAACCTTTATCCATTCAGGATTTATTCCATTCTGTTAAAAACTGATTTTAAAATATACTGCAGGTGTTAGAAATTCCTCGTCCATTATCCAGCCATTTTCTAACTGCTTGTTCTGGAAAGGGTCATGGAGAAGCCTATAATCTATCCCAGGCAGAGTAGGGCACTAGGCAGGAGTACATCCTGGACAGCATGCCAGTCCTTCTCCGGTCATATACATGCAATTTAGAGACACCAGTTAGCCTGCAGATTGTGGAGGAAAGCGAAAGGCGTTCCAGGGAAAACCCCCCACACAGAGCAGAGGTGGGATTCGAATCCCACTGAGCGAGCCCTAATCCATGGTAAGAGTGTGAATTAACTCAATCTGACAACGTGAACATTAAGCAGGAAGAAAAACTCACATCAGAAGGAGCTGGAATTCATGTCTCTAAAATGCATTTAAAAATAGGAAGACATTTAGACAAGGAATTAGAAGAACTGGAACAGTGTTTAATTTACTCTCATTGATGCAGGACTTGTACAGCAGCTTCGCCTTGGTCAAGGCGCTGTTGTTGGCTGTGTCAGACCTTTCAAGCACACCTGTAGCAATAATAAACAGACTTTAGCATGATGTCTGTGCTGATTCCATTTTATTCTACATTTGACGGGCACCCTTTTCCTCACTCATGTAGCTGCTTTTCACAGCGCTAGTCAGTCCCTTCAGCTGGTATGTGATCCTTCCATAACCTCAACCCTTAAATACGGTTGTATGTTAAAATGTATCTGGGTCTTGTATTTGACTGGCGTCCCATCAGGATGCAATGTGACACTGAGAAATAATAAGGCCTCTAACATTCTCATGAGTGATAAATGAATAGAAGCTTGACTGAAGGAGAAAAGTGATGAATGCAATGTTTGTGTGACACTCTGGAAGGGTATCAGAAAGAAGAGGCATGGTGTTTATGGTAAGCAAGTATGTCACAGAAAACAGCTACTGAACAGGACCGACCTGTCCCTTCACTCCCGTTCTCTCTTTCCTGTATTTTTCCAGTTTTTATTTTCCCTAAATGTCCTGCGGCCCCCCGCAGCCCATGTGACCTACTCCAGCGCGCGGGATCACGCTTCGCAAGACCGATGCTTCACTATTTATATTCCAATTTAACTTTAATTAGAGCCACAACTTGGGAAGCAATTGGGTGCTTCCTGGAAAGGGCACAGATCATGTGTGCATGATAGGATTATGGGCTGCCTGCTGTCAGGGCATCTGGAAGCCCTCCAGCTTCAAAACCTCCTTGCTGATTCAGACTGGTCCTTCCTGACTGTCTGGTGAACCTACGCTGGTAAGCTTCTGTAATCGTAAACTCTTTCCAAGAATAAGTGTCTCATAGCCTCTTCCTGTTACACCCATAGGCATAGCCTTCACTGAAATAGTCATAGTCTGTTCCATCACATGGACGTACTCCCTTTTCCTCCCATATCTTTGCCTTATATGCATGTCTACACTTTTTATCTTTTATTTTCCTATTCATATTCATAATAGTACAGTTTTGACTCAGTTTTAAACCCTGAGATATAATTTAACTTTAAACAGGAACTATAAATGTCCCATGGGCAGCACGACCATAAAACAATGACAAATGACCGTGACCTTATCCAAGGAAAATAAGAGAAGGGCAACATACATAACCACTGTGTGCAGGGTGTCTATGACATATAAGTGGCTACATTACTGTGCTTTAAAATCCCTTAAGTAAAGCTCTTTATTGTCACCTTCTGATTTGAATGTCCCCAGTTGCATGCACACACCTGTTCCTCAATGCATTTTGCAACACAAGGGGGGTGGTATTTCCTTTCATCTGTAGAGTTTCTCCCAGACATGGCTCTATAGCCTCACAGCTTAATTTGTTGGGAGGGGGGTGCCATAATTAAAATCTCCCGGTCAGTTTATCAAATTATTTTGGGCATGCCAACATGTCCTATAGATTTTGATAGTCTTGCACAATAACTTATGTAAGTTAGCAGTAGGCTCAATCTGCCAGCTGGGTAACCAATTAAAATTTGTGTTATTGCATTATAGAGAATTCTAATTAGTGATGCATTCTGTGCGAAACTGAACTGATTATCGTAATGTGAAACATTCAATAATAATAATTCTGTAATTTTGGTTGGTTGTGTTGACCTCAGAGGTTGGAATCAACACAAAATGCATTCGAAAAGCAGCTTTACAGTTATTTCATTTTTGTATTTTATGTTTCTTTGAATTAAGATACTTTTCCATGTCATTGTGGACACCAGCCAATTGTCTTCATCTTTGATTTTAATTATATAGCTCCAAATCAATCAAAGCTGAAAACAGAAACCTGCATGACACAGATAATCATTTAGAGTAAAGGCAGGGTCAAATTTCACTCAAGTTTTGCTTGATTAAGCAGCGGTCAAAATCCAAGGCTCAACATCACATGCATCACGAAGCCTGAAACAGTCAAAGGTACACAGAGAAGAATCATATTTTCCATTTTAAACCTCATCTGCCTTGTCATTGGAAACAAGAGCATCAAATTTCTAGTTTAAACTATCTGACTCATTTAATATGCAGTGACACATTTCCTATGCAAGAAAAAACAATTAAAGGTTGGCTACATTTCACCCCACCACACATCCTCACTAGAACTGCTTGCTCAAGCTCTTTAGATTGTAAGAAAGTAGAATGTCACAACATGAGTCATGGGTGTACACTAGTACATCAGCTGCCATAACTGAGAATACCTGGTCTAGCAAGCTAGACGAACCAGTACGGCACCAGCGGCTCTGGATGATATACTTTATCTGTGTGTCACATGGCACATTTAATTAATGCAGAATTTATTACAATATAGTTGTTAATCTGTCTGACCATGTCAGTGATTGACCAGTGAGTAGTTGATGTTTTACCAACCTTTCAGAACGACTTCCAACTCATCCCTCAGGATGTCAAAAGTACTATAGCGTGAGCTGGTCTCTGGTATGATGTTCTTCTTCAACCAGCCCCCACAGGCATACTGATAGAAGTTCTCACATGGTTTCTCGCTGGGATCCATGTTCTCGATGATCCGGGAGGCTGTGACATGACCAGTGATGATCAGCGACAGCAGGGCCCAGCTCCCCTGGTTCCAGTTCCCCAGCAGTCATGTTCTTTATGAACTGATTGAGGTTCTAGAACAGTTACACTGCCTGCTGTTTGGAAAGCTTGCTGTATTTCAGCAGGAAATTGCAACAATATAATCCTAAAGAGAATAAGTACAACGGGGAATGGAACCTTTCACTTGATAATTGCACGCTGCTGGCTTACCTGAGCGGGTGCAGTCCGCCGTCGTACAAACGCCATCTGTAGGCAATCGGAAGAGTACAGCGGTCAAAGCCTTTGGAAGAATGACACATTGAAAGAGAAATACCTGCCATTCCACCTCATTAATCAGCGGAGGTGCAACCTGAAGGTGGCATGCAAGAGCCAGCAGGGTCTCACCCACCCTGACCGCCACCAGTGGACGACAACATCGCCACACCCTGTCTAACGACCTGTGCCGGAAATTTCCGCGTGATTCGATTTAACGCGGCGTGGAATGAGAGCCGCCCTGCTTCTCCCGCCGGTTCGCCTGCGTTCGTACGGAGTGAGGGGCTTCCATCCATCCATCCATTTGCCAAACCGCTTATCCTTACCGGGTCGCGGGGGGTCCGGAGCCCATCCCGGAAGCAACGGGCACGAGGCAGGGAACAACCTTGGAGGGGGGGCCAGCCCATCGCAGGGCACACTCACACACCAAGCACTCACACATGCACACCTACGGGCAATTTGGC
>JABFDZ020000040.1:1051408-1063602 GCA_019775955.2 Pollimyrus isidori | reverse complement strand
CCCCCCCCCCCCCCCCCCCCCCCCCCCCCCCCCCCCCCGCCCGCCCCCCCCCCCCCCCCCCCCCCGGCCCCCCCCCCCCCCCCAGCGTGGGGAGACTGGCAAATTACTGTGGGAAACATTAACACGTGTTAACTTTGCAGGTAGCCGAGAGGGTGTCAGCTGAGAGGGCTGAAACAGTGGGTGGGGGGAATTCCTGTGGATACCAGATCCGGCTGCAGAGGTATGCATCTCGGGGGGGGTAGACTTAGAACCCTGGTACAGACACTTGTATCCTTACCTTTGTCTGGTTGACCGCTTTAAGATGGGTGCTGCGTATGACATAATCATCTCCTTTTGGCATTTGGGATCAGGTGTGATGCTGCACTGAGGCCAAAGATACTGTGATCCTGTTTATGGCCTGTAATTGTGTGTGTGTGTGTGTGTGTGTGTGTGTGTACGTGCTGAGTGCACGTTGTGAGATGAGCAGTGGCGGTTTTCAGCCTGCCACCTGACCCCATTTGACCTTGTCACCCCCCCCCGTATCCGTGACCTTTAACCCCATCACATGACACTCAGCCCCATGACACAGGCTGGGGTGAGGTGATGATGAGGCTGAGGCTTTAGAGGGGAAGATGTGGGACGGTGTGGGGATTCTCTGCCAGTTCTCTCCGCTGGTATGGGCATGTATGATCAGTGTTAGATAAGCAGGGTTGGCATTGGGCTGCTGCACAGCACAGTGGCCGAGGCAGCTTTCTCCCAGCCGGCAGAGCCAAGCCCGGCTGAATGTAAGACCTTCGCCATTTATTTATTTATGTTCATTTGTTTCTGCTCCCACCTTCTCCCGCCCCCACTCTCCATCCTCCAGCCGGTTACCACGGAAACAGGGCTCCGTGCTGTATTGTACCACGGGCATTATTCTTCAGTGGCTTCGCTCTGATCCGTGAGTACACACACACACACACACACACCATTCTGTACTACTCGAGCTTATTTCTCCTGAGGCCATGGCATCTGTATGCCTGGGAGCTGCCACCGGGGGCGCTGTGGCCCCTGGGTTAGCATGAGTCTTGGTCACCGATCAGGTGCTGAGGGGGGAGCATCAGGCGTCTGCTTGCACATCCTCCGTTTTTAACTGCGCCCTAAATCTAACGTACCCTCCTTGTCAGGCTTCGAAGTATCACGTCTCGGCCTTTCAGCTAATATCAGGTTATAATACCTGTTCTTATCAGATGTGTCCCAAATGGGGGGGCTGTGTATTAAGTGGATTTTTCAGACCAGGATTTGCCCCCCACCTGCTCCACACATCGAACAGATATGAGAGCCGTGCGCCTTCATTTACTATTCAATCTTGCTGTTGTTAGCGCAACCATGCTTGCAAATGAGAATAAATAATCCAAGGGCCCTAGAGGCAGTGCTGGCCAATCAGAGCCGTTTGACCCCAGACTCTTAGTGTCAAGTGAGGGTGTCCTACTTGAGGTCTATACTCATGCGGGTGGGTGGGGGGGGGGGTATTTTGTTACTGATGTTTTTGCAAACTCCAAGTTTGCCTTTTAATATCATTAATAATAAGAAGCAGTCTGCTAGTGGATTTGTCTAAGCGCTTGTCTCGTCTGCCTTTTATTATTTCTGATCTCACTAGCGCTACATTAAATCGCACACGCTGCTTGTTTCATGACAGGCTGCAGGTTGAAGTTTCGGTCTATGAATAGATTTTAAAAAAAGGACGGCGGGGATGTGAACGGGGGCCCAGCGGGATGAGGGCAGGGGCCCAGCGGGATGAGGGCAGGGGCCCTGCCTGTCGGGGCTTTCATGAAAACATCTGAAGCTGATGAATGATTGATGACTTCCCAGCTCTCATTTGGCGGCTTCGGAGTTTAACCTCGTGGCGTGCAGATGTGGGCAAGGGAGGGAGCTGGAACTGTTCGTAAAAGAAAAGGAGATGATTTTGGGAGATGATTTCATTCCCGTCTCCAGGCACCTATCGAGCGTCAGTCACCTGGTGCTGGACGAGATTCACGAACGGAACCTGCAGTCCGACGTGCTGCTCGGCATCGTGAAGGACCTCCTCTGCCACAGAGACGACATCAAGATAATCCTCATGAGCGCCACCCTCAACGCCGAGAAGTTCTCCAAGTACTTTGGTGAGATACGGCGCCTCCTAGTGGTGTCTGCACACGCAGCGAGCATGTGGGCCTCTGACTTTCACCTGATCTGACGTTAATCACGCCGATTAGCTGGGAATTTTTCCATCCCTGGAAATGACTGTTACCCGATCATTTTATCTATAAAGGGTGGGCTCTGTGCTGGAAGACTAGAATAGCATATCTGTAGGCAGGGAAGATACCATCTTAAGCTGAGGGAAGGTGAGACTTCTGAGTTAAGGAAGTATCTTCATCTTCGCCTCCTTAGATAAATGCCCGATGATCCACATCCCTGGCTTCACCTACCCGGTGACAGAGTACCTCCTGGAGGATGTGGTAGAGATGCTCAGGTGAGTTTCCCTGCCCCGATTCGGCTGACACTGCATCCACAGAAGCCTCTCTTGATTGGATAATCAGTGGTGAAGGGTGATTGGCCGTTTGGCGCCGGCAGGTACCGGCCTCAGTCGCAGGACCGACGGCCCCGGTGGAAGCGGCGCTTCATGCAGGGCCAGATGTGCCGGCTGGAGAAGGAGCAGAAGGAGGAGGAGTATCGGGAGAGCTGGCCGTGCTACGCCCGCACGCTGAGGGAGAGGTGAGCCGAAGGCCGGCGGGGGGGGGGCGCGGCTGAGGCACGGACCTGGTTGTAGGCGTCTGACAGAGGGTCCCTTTTGTTAGATTACTTGGCTGGTATGTAATTTGAGCCTGTTTACAGGACATGTCTGGCGCTGTGTGGTACACGGTACAGGTACTTAGAGACGTCTGTCCCGGGCGTCCTGCAGGTACTCCGACAGCACCGTCGATGTCCTGGAGATGATGGACGACGACGACAAGATCGACCTGGCGCTGATAGTGCAGCTGATCCGCCACATCGTGCTGCGTGAAGATGTGAGTCCCTTCGGGCCCCATTCCTGTCGCCGTTGGTTCCGTCCCGGTTCCCCCGTCGCATGAGAGTCTGCGGTCCTGCATTGCGTGAGAGGCCCCTCCCACTTCCTGCTGCCATGGCACGTGGTGGGGGGGGGGGGGGTTTATCACCATCGTCAAGGTTCCAGCAGGAGAGATTAAAGATGAGATTAATTACTGTTAATTAGCAGTATGGTTTGGGAGAACTGAGCTCCAGAGCTGTCTGGGTGCTTCTGCCAGAGTGAGAAGATGTGAATAATGACGGCTGTGCCCCCACCACGCCCCCCCCTTTCCCCACCACTCCATTAGCGTTTTTTTTGCTAGACTAGCTGATCATTTGCATACATTTTAGTGTTATAGAAATGGGCTCATCTCCCCCCAGGCCTTGCCTCAGAAGAGCTGTGAAAAACTCATTTTCTTCTAGTGGTTCCTGGCTTGCAGGACCGGCTCCCCTGCACCTCCCTGTCAGCGGCGCTCAGTCCGTGCTGGTTAGATTACAGGCCAATCATGAGGTCCGGCTCATTCGGCGCGCTTCACTCCATGAGCATTAGATTACCGGCCAATCATGTGGTCCGTCTCATTCGGCGCGCTTCACTCCATGAGCATTATATTACAGGCCAATCATGTGGTCCGTCTCATTCGGCGCGCTTCACTCCATGAGCATTATATTACAGGTCAATCACGTGGTCCGTCTCATTCGGCGCGCTTCACTCCGTCACTCTGCCCAGGACTGTCTCAGGGTTGCTACTCTTTACTGGTGCTCCTGTCGTCACATCATAGCATTTCGGTGCCCTGGGCTCTTAAGTTCCTGGGTCATTAATGCCGGTTCTGTTGTGCGCATGGTGGTCTGCCTGTGTTTCAGGAAGGTGCCATCCTTGTTTTCTTACCTGGCTGGGATGACATCAGCGGTCTAAATGATCTCCTCATGGCCCAGCAGATGTTTAAGTCAGGTAGGTACACCTGTGCAGAGTTCCTGTTCGTTCCAGGTTGACCCACCTCCTAACACCCCCTGCTGGCTCTGTTTCAGAGAACTTTATCATCATCCCGCTACATTCCCTGATGCCGACGGTCAACCAGACCCAGGTACGTGTCCGACAGCAGTCCTAGCGCCCCCCCCCTGCCATCGGCTGTCTGCTCACTCCTGGCCGCTGCCCCCCGTCTCCCCGCTCAGGTGTTTAAGAGGCCCCCGCCAGGCGTGCGCAAGATCGTCATTGCCACCAACATCGCCGAGACCAGGTGTGCCATCACTGTGGGACTTTGTTTGCGGAGCGTGTTGAAATCTGAATGTGTCAGATCAGCTGACTGGTGTACCGCCCCGGCCTTAAGCCTGTATATCCACTGCTTATCCACTAACTTCTTAGTGTCAGTAGATGTTCGCACAAACCATGTGTGTGTCTGCGCCTGTGACCCCATGTGGCTGCGCCCCCAGCATCACTATCGAGGACGTGGTGTTCGTGATCGACGGCGGGAAGATTAAAGAAACACACTTCGACACCCAGAATAACATCAGCACCATGACGGCTGAGTGGGTCAGCCTGGCCAACGCGAAGCAAAGGAGAGGCCGTGCTGGCAGGTGAGTGAGCGTGGGTGGGCGGGCGGAGTGGCGTGGGTGGGCGCGGCCTTGGCGGGCGGAGTGGCGCGGGTGGGCACGGGTCCCGACGGGCGGAGTGGCGTGGGGTCCCGACGGGCGGATTGGCACGGGTCGGCGTAACCCTGGCAGGTGAAGTACTGTGATTCAGTGCAGCCCTTGGAGGTGAGCATGTGTCCTATTAGGTGAGCCAGAGGCCTGAATGGTGAGTGTGTTCCCTGCTTAAGGCTTTGCCAAAATGAACCGTATAACACCTTTTTACATCAGATTCAAAATGGTAGCATTGATCTTGGCTGCCCATCAGCCCCCCCCATTCTATTTCGTTTTCAGCTGTTGGAAATGCAGGCTGGCGGCTCAGCGGTAAATTGGCTTTGCACACGCCAGAAGCTCCCTGTGTGTGTGTGTGTGTGTGTGTGTACACTGTACTCTATAATGGCTCCCAGTAGGGTGGGCTTGGCAGAGGGGGGTGTGGGTGACTCAGACTCTGCCTGAAGGGGGCGCTGTGTTCCCAGGCCCCTAAAGGATGCCCCGTCCGGCTCCATGCTGCCAGGAAGCCTCACCTGTGGCTTTGGGAGCCCTCAGCCTGCCTCAGTGGCGATCGTGCATTATTGATGAGTAGCATCCCATCACGTGCCTTGGAGCGCGTCTGGGCTCATTTCCGGGCCAGTTAAGAGCCGCGGTTCAGCCGGCCCTCATCCCGTCGCGCCCTCGCAAGCCTTGTTCCCCCGTGGCTCCGCCGTCTGTCAGCGCTGAGTGCCAACACCCAATTAGCGCATGTTGGCGATAACGGGCATCCTTGTGTTGGTTGCGAGGAGGCGGCCTGGGAACGCTGCGTCAGGAAGAATGGCGCCACCTAGTGTACGGTGTAGTATTACGTTTGCATTACATTTAGTATCATGACACGGATAATGCCACCTAAATTGATTTTAGAATGGCCTTTCTCCTCGTGCATGCCCGTTGTGCCCAGGTAAGTCGTGTCCTCTGTCCCACCCAGGGTGTCCCCCGGGAAGTGTTACCACCTGTATAATGGCCTCCGTGCCAGCCTGCTGGATGCCTACCAGCTGCCCGAGATCCAGCGCACCCCCCTGGAGGAGCTGTGTCTGCAGATCAAGGTGGGTGTGGGGTCCCCTCATGCTTACGCCGGCCATATAAAAGCCTTTCGTAGGTCAGCGGGTGACCTTTTGTAGAAACAACCAATCAGATTTCAGAAAGGGGCTTTAATCTGGGTCACATCTGTAGAGTCCAGCTGTGAGAGGTTCACGGCCCCCCTGGGGAGCAGTTTTAGATGGGGAAATAGTTCCCTCCCCAGATGAGAATAGAAGATGATACTGATGGGCCACTGGTTCTAGAGATCTCCTGTCTCCTGTAGATCCTCAAGCTGGGCAGCATCGCCTCGTTCCTGCAGAAGGTTCTGGACCCCCCCTCGGAGCAGGCTGTCCAACTGGCCATCACCCACCTGATGGACCTGGTAAGGGAGGGGGGCAGGGAATGCAGAGTCACTGTTCCAACTTCTGATAGTCGGACTTGTTGAAAATGGCCATTGCTGTGTGTCGGGTCAGAACGCCCTGGACCGGGACGAGGGGCTGACTCCGCTGGGGGTCCACCTGGCCCGCCTTCCGGTCGAGCCACACATCGGGAAGCTGATTCTGTTCGGCGCCTTGCTGGGGTGTCTGGACCCGGTGCTGACCATCGCAGCCAGCCTCAGCTTCAAAGACCCCTTCTTCATTCCGCTGGTACGGTCGCGCCATGCCCACACACGCTCCTGTTGGCTCTCGCTCTTTGATGTTAAGCATCCTTCACATTCCAGGGCAAAGAGAAACTGGCGGACACCAGGAGGAGAGCCCTGTCGAAGAACTCCAAGAGCGACCACCTGACTGTAGTCAACGCCTGCCTCGTAGGTGCCTCAGAAGGCAGAATCGGGGCCCGATCCTCAGCCGTTCTGGTAGCGCAGTAACCCGCTGCATGTAGTCTGCTCTGACACGCTATATTGGCATTTCCTCGCCAGGGCTGGGAGGAGGCCAAGCATCGTGGTTATAAGTACGAGAAGGATTACTGCTGGGAGAACTTCCTGTCTGCCAACACCCTCCAGGTGAGATCGCTGGCTGTCTGCTGGCCAACAAGCAACCTGCAGAGATGCTGGATTGTTCCCTACAGACTAGGCAGACTAAGTTGGCTGGCGAGAGCCAGTTGTGGCTGGACCTGCGGTCATGTGACCACGCTGATACATTGTTACCACCAGATGTTGCACAACATGAAGGGTCAGTTCGCTGAGCACCTGCTGGCTGCAGGATTTGTCGGAAGTAAAAACCCCAGAGACGCTGCATCCAACGTGAACTCCGGTGAGTCTCTGCTGTCCTGTGTCGCCTCCGTCACCCTCTCCGTCCTTGAGCCGACCTTCTCCTCATGCCTCTTCTCCACAGAAAACGAGAAGCTCATCAAAGCTGTCATTGTGGCCGGCCTGTACCCCAAGGTGGCCAAAATCCGACCCAGCTTCAGCAAGAAGAGGCCCGGGTCAGTGCCCCGCTTGGGCCGCCGGAGGCCGCTGGGATCCATGGCGTCGTTATGGCGGTCTTTACTCCGTTTCTCTCTTTGCGGTTTAGGGTTAAGGTCTACACCAAGAACGACGGCAAGGTGAACATCCACCCTAAGTCTGTGAACGCGGAAGAGGCAGAGTTCCATTATACGTGGCTCATCTACCACCTGAAGATGAAGACCAGTAGTGTAAGTGGCGCCCCACCCCCATGAGAGAGATTACAGTATTGTACCCCGGCTGGGGGTATGGTTATAGGACTGATTGTGATTGGCTCAGGGTGATAAGATCACAACACTGTGGAGCTGTTCACATTCACCTGCCTGGCACCGGAAGTCCTCACCTGTGCCCCCCCATCCCACCCCCCACAGATCTTCCTGTACGACTGCACGGAGGTCTCCCCATTCTCGCTGCTTTTCTTTGGTGGGGAAATCTCCATCCAAAAGGACCAAGACCAGGACACCATTGCTGTGGATGATTGGATCGTGTTCCAGTCCCCAGCACGCATCGCCCACCTGGTGAAGGTGAGGAAGACCTTCCCGACTGAGTCGTGGTCATACCAGGCGTTGGCCCTCAGGAGCTGGCCAGCTCTCTGGCCTTTTGTCACTTGTGGGCCAAGCACTGGCGTCGCAGCTAAAGGTCCCGTTTAAAATGTCTTTGCAGAAACTGAAGAAGGAGCTGGACACTCTGCTCGAGGAGAAGATCAGAAGCCCACAGCCGGTGGACTGGAGCCAGTCGAAGTCTAAGGACTGTGCGGTGATCTCAGCCATCATCGACCTCATCACCACACAGGAGGGGGATGCCAGCTGCGACAGAGGCATGCGTGGGGGGGACAGGTACTATGATTAATGCTGCCCCCCCCCCCCCTCCCCCGGGTATCTGTCACAAACCCCTCATACATAACTTATTTTGGAATAGACTGTCTCATCCAAACATGTCGGAAGATGAAACAAGAGATTATCTGATGCCTTTTTTTAGTTAAAAATCTTTAATGGTGTCTGTTAAGTGAACATTCTGCAGTGCTCTGTGGTCGCCTTGCCCACTGGGAGAGTCTCTCCCTCCATGCATGAGCAATTGGCAGGATTATCAATTTTTTTTTTTTTGTACAGACTGTCTTGTGAACCACCATTCCTCCACCCCCCCATTAAAGCTGTCCACATTATCTTAACCAGATTAGAAGGAAGCTAGCTTCCTGTCCAGAGTGGTTATGGTTTATACACCAGTCCAGCAGGACCAGTGCCAGACATCCTCCTCTTCCGTGATGGTGGTCTGAGGAATCGTTCTTGGGTGTAGTGCCGTTTTAGAAACGCTAAAGTCAACGCTGTTTGAATGCGTCCGTCAAATCTGTAGGTTTAAAGCACATTGCTGGGTTTACAGTAACGATTCATATTTGTTCCTGAGTAAATTGGACCTTAAGGCCAGATTGTAGTGGTAAATGGTCAGTCCTTCCTTCTCGATATCACCCGTTTGTTGGTTGAATAACAGCCTTCAGTTTTTTTTCGATCGGTTGATAAAGATTCACTCTTAGGGGGCTTCAAGATTGACCAGAAAAAAACAGATAAAACCATAAAATGTTGCCTCGTGTATCACAGCAACCATGAGGGAAACTTCATATGGTTGCATCCTTCTTGATGATGTAAGCAGACAGTTGAAGAACTCCCCTAGGAGGCAGCTATAGCTACAGGTGTTCCCAAAGGTGAGTTTGGCAGCCGGGGGGGTGGGGGGCGTTCTTGGTGTCAGCCCACTCCCCCCAGCCCCCTGCCCCCCAGCCTCACACGTTGGTCTCCAGCCGCTGCAGGCGATCCATCCTCTGTATGTTGCGCTGGATGGAGGCCTGGCAGGTGATCACCTCTGCACACTCCACTGGGAACCAGCCGCACTCCCCGTCCCGCAGCCGCTGACCCTCGTACCAACCTGGGGGGGTGGGGGCACACTGGGCGTCACACACACAGAGCGTCGCAACAGGAAGCGGCACGTAAAAGCGCTTCCATGGGAAGAACTTAAGTGTTCCATTCCTCTCCCCCCAGGAGCCTCTGAGCGGCCCTGTGCTGGGCCCTCTGTTGTATTTTTAATGGGCCGCACGGGACCGACGGGGCCTTTTCATTGGCTATTCTGGTGGCGCTGGCCTTTTCACAAGCGAAGGCCTCTCGCCGTGCAGTCACGCACGCGTGGGGGGGGGGGCCTGCCTGCCGGCGGTCTCACCGTCGTCGGCGGTCTGCCACAGCAGCACCACGTCCGCCACCTGCAGCGAGAGCTCGTCGGGCTGCCTGGCCGTGTACGTCCTGGTCACCTCCACCTGGGCCAGCCCTGTGGGGCAGAGACACACACAGCCGGCTCTCTCCTCTCCCTCCACACGCACGTGGCGGATTACAGGCGAAGGAGGAGAGCTAAGCGAGGAATGTCAGTGTAGAGACGCGGGTTCGGGAAGATGGTCAATATTATTCAGGTGGAGTGAAGCCCTGATAGAGATAATGATGCTACAAGCAACATCAAAGCAAAAACAGTCATTTAACTGAATAAAATTAGGTTATTGCACTTTTATATTTGTGGACTTATGACCACAGTTGCTTGTGGTTCGGTGGCTACTGCGTGGTGGCAGTAATGCAGAAAGTATCAGGGGTTGCCGTTTGATTGAGGACTGTCCACAGGTGCCCCAGGAACACAGGATGAAAGCTTACTACAGCAGTCCGGTGCACTTCAGGTTGCTCTTTGCACATAGTGCGAACTAAAGGCCCTACTTTGAGCATCTTGCGTCGTGCACATTAGTGTAATTTTAATTTCACGGTATCCACTCCAACCTGGGTGCAGGCGCGAGCAAAAAGAGCCTTTCTGAAAATCTGAAACATGCTGCCCCGCGTAAAACAGGGGTGAAGTCCGGGGTTCATTTCAAGGTGCGACTGTGCTGTGTGGCCAGTAGGGGGCAGCATGTTGCCAAAGATGATTAGTCGGCTGCACTCACCGGTTTTGTCCATGTTCTTCCTGTCGTTGGTGCTTTGTCCGAGGGCAGTGACCCAGCGGGCGCGCTCGTTCCTATCACAATGAGGGTAACACACACACACAGATGTCAGCGGGCCAATCGGCTTGGAGGACACGGCCACAGATGTCAGCGGGCCAATCGGCATGGAGGACACGGCCACAAATGTCAAAGCACTGCCCCCTTCTGGCGGCATGAAGCGGGCCGTCCCTAAGAGCGGGCAAAAATACAAGGTGGGGTTGTAAAGCGACACAGTCTCCTCCCTCAGAGGTTTCCTCCCCAGCGACCCCCTCCCACCTCAGGTAAGGTTTCTAGGTAAGGAAGATGATGCTAGAGATACAAACCCTTTCATGGAAAGGAAACCTCGTCGCGGCGGTTTTTCTGAATTCCCCTTTTGTTTCACTTTTTCTTGGGCGACACGGTTGGCTTTCAGGAAATCCCACAAGCCTACAGCCATGTATTTAGCGAAAAACGATCAGCTGGCTCTGTCGATGGATACTTATGGACATATGGTCAGGCGTCCGACTCGTTGGGGCTAGAAGGATTTGACTTTCGCTGTTGTTGAGCCTCTGAACAGATACTGAACAAATAATGCTCGGTAACTGATGACTGGGGCTCCGGTTTCAGGGCCCGATGAAAGCCAATCTGCTCCAGGGAAGGCGAAGAATAGCGACATACCACAAGTGTTCCGGGCAGAGGAGGCCAGCCACCTCCTGCGAATGAAATTCCTTAAATACTGCGCATTCAAAAGCATTTCCCAACCCACGGAAGTAACCCTATAGCAGTGATCGCAGTATTATCACATAGTATTATGTGCAGCAGAAACCAGAACCAGCTCGGGCCCTTGAAAATCCAAGAGCATGAATCGGAAAAACACCACGATCCTCAGTACGGCCGAAAGTGACAACATCACAGATGGAGGCATCAAAGATACAGCAGCATTCTGCTAATGCAAAACAAGGTCACTGGCCTGCAGGTCAACTCGGTGAAAGTTGGTAAGAGTGTCGGTCGCACAGAGAGGAGTTTCACGAAAGTGCGGAGCGGGTGGATACTGTGACGGCGTCACCGGGAGGGAGATTCCCCACCAACAGATGGGGCAGAATCACTGGTGTCCTGATTCACACGCAGGGAAATTCCTGCAGTAACGTCGGGCCCACAGTGTTCCAACCGCCGGCAGGACAGGGTCGTGTGTGATATTTAACGAGCCGCAGCCTTGTTGACTCCCTGATGGAGGAAGTAGTCGTGAGACCGTATATTTAGACTGGTGCGGAACCCAGAGGAGAAATTCTGGGCCTGGACCCAGCAAATTAAAAGCCACGGAGAGGCAGCTGTGAAGACACAGACCACCTTCCGTGGCGTGTAAACAAACAGGGCGTCACACTGATGCAGACTGACAGAATCTCTGTGGCCCAGACGGCACACAATGGGCTGGATGTGGACGGGGGGGGCACAAAGGGTTAAGCCCCCCCAGCCGAGGGATGGACCCCGACCTCAACAGTCTTAGCAACCGCCCAGCCTGCCCCCTCCCCCTCCTGACTAGAAAGATGTAGCGCTCCAATTAACGGGAGGTTGCCTAGCAACAGACAAACCAGAGAGGACTGTAGCACGGACTGCTTGTTTTTGGGGTGGGGAGAGAGTCTGGATCTATGACAAGAATCACAGAACTGTAAACTGTGCACAGGGCTTCACGTTGGTGGGTTTTTCCAATTACCGTGGCGTTTCA
Organism: Pollimyrus isidori; assembly: GCA_019775955.2. Lineage (NCBI taxonomy): Eukaryota > Metazoa > Chordata > Actinopteri > Osteoglossiformes > Mormyridae > Pollimyrus > Pollimyrus isidori. The sequence goes on along the minus strand of JABFDZ020000040.1, from coordinate 1,051,767 downwards.
TGAAAGAGAACAAGCACTGCGTCCGCAGAGAGTAAAGGAAAGGGTGCACCCCCTAACCCCGACCCCACAGGGTGATTTCGGGCACAGACCCAGCTCCACATACACCCACAGTCATGTCCCACCAGAATCATACCCACTCATTTCTCACAGTTACCCCAAATGCTGTCAGACGTTCAGAGTATATTCTGGGGGCTCTCCCGATGGTTACTCATAGTTACTCCATATACTGTCAGACAGTCAGAGTATACTCTGGGGGCTCTCCCGATGGTTACTCATAGTTACTCCATATACAGGACTGTCACAGAAAATTAGAATATTGTGATAAAGTTCTTTATTGTCCGTAATGCAATTAAAAAAAC